>CM027395.1:1584146-1665550 GCA_015711505.1 Sylvilagus bachmani | reverse complement strand
TCTCTGTCTCTGTATGTCCTCTAGACTGGGGGACAGACAGAGAGGTCTTCCATCCCAAATGGCTGCAGCAGCCTGAGCTGGGCCTATCTGAAGCCAGGAGCCAGGAGCTTCCTCCAGGTCTCCCACATGGGTGCAGGGGCCCAGGACTTGGGCCATCTTCTGCTTTCCCAGGCCACAGCAGAGAGCTGGATGGGAAGTGGAGCAGCCAGGACTAGAACTGGTGGTCGCACCTCAGGCAGAGGTGCTGGCGGCATTCTTTGCATATTTCAAGCTTCCCTGGCAGGAGGTAGCCCTCTGTTAGACTTTGTTCTTTGTCCTCACAGTGACCTTCAGTAGCCAGGGCTGGGCCAGGGCAGAGCTGGGAGCTGGGATATCAGTGTAGGTCTCCCACAGGGGCGGCAGGGATTGACTATTGCGGCATCACCCTCTGCAGGCATTCCAAGGGGGGTGTAGGCGTCCGAGCCGCCAGGCCCAACACCCGCCCTGTCACCGTCGCCGTGTTTGACTTGTGAAAAGTGGTTTATACGAAGAACACTCTTTGAACTTGCACCTTCAATACAGCAAAGGGGCGTTGCTCAAGTGTACTTCGGGGAGGTCTGAAGACAGACCTTCCTGTGGGTGGCTGAGCCTTTACCCTTCCACAGGCGGGTGGGGTCGTGCCGGTGTAGTTCATCCGTGGTGAGTCACGAAACACGGAACTGACATCTCCAGTGCAGTCGACAGAACCAAGGGGGTAGAAAGGCGCTAAGGGATGAGCAAAATGCCTAAGAAGCCTGGGACGCTGGTGGGTCCTCGCTGACACCAGGCTGCCACTTTGAGCAGCTAGGAACTGCCGGGGGCGGAAAGATGGGGAGAACCCATTGTCCTGCCTGCCCGGTGGGTTGGTGCGGGATCACCTGCCTTCCCAGGGGCGCTAGAGCAGATCCGTCACCTACATCCAGGCAAACCCATTAACAGGCATGCAGGGACATAGCGAAAATCTCTCTTCTACAACAGCCCCCCACATACTTGGTCGATCAGCCACCATTCACTCACAGAAAAAAAGATCACCCTACTTATGGAAAGAAAAGTCATTTTTATAAGGGAGTTTGTTTCCAATACTTTTGGGATGGCTGAAGGTTCAAGTTCCAGTCTGGTGCTCCTGAAATACAGCTCTGAATTTCACTACCAGAGCAACCTCCCTCTCCCCCTCCCCACTCTCTCCCTCTCCCTTCCCCTCCCTCTCCCCTCTCCCCCTCCCCACTCTCTCCCTCTCCCTTCCCCTCCCTCTCTCCTCTCCCCCTCCGCCTGAGGGCTATAGTCTGCAGATGCCGAGAAGAAAAGCTGCTGGATCAAAGGAAACCCCGTAGAAACGAGTGTCCACCTCTAACACGTGGTGCTGTCTGTCTCTCGCCCTCCCAGACACAGGGCCGACAAAGATGTATCGAGACCACATCAGGATCACATTTCCCCCCGTGTGGTCCAGAGACTCTGTGTTTACAAGTCACGAGTTCGAGTGGAGGCTGACCCAGGAGGAACGGGAGTATTTAGAATCCCTCTTAGCTCCGACAGACGCCGGAAGACAGCCCCGTACCGTGGTCTTACAGGGATCCAAAGGGGTCGGGAAGACGGCACTGATGAGGAAGCTGATGCTGGCCTGGTCAGACAGCAGCATCTACCAGGACAGGTTCTCATACGTTTTCTACCTCTGCTGCCGAGAGGTGAGGCAGCTGGCCAGCACGAGCCTGGCGTCGCTCATCTCCAGAGACTGGCCTCACCACTCCACTCCCTTGGCAGATGTCGTGTCCCAGCCTGAGAGACTCCTGTTCCTCGTCGACAACGTGGAAGAGATGAGCTGCGATATGGCCGGGCCCCCGTCCGATCTGTGCAGCCACTGGATGGAGCCGCGGCCGGGGCAGGTGCTTCTGCGCAGCCTGCTGGCGAAGACCCTGCTCCCGGACGCCTTCCTGCTCCTCGCGGTCACAGCCCAGTGCCAAAGGGAGCTGCTGGTTGGGCTGCAGAATCCGAGCATTAAAACCATCCTGGGGTTCAGCAGGAACAGCAAGAAGCTCTATTTCAGTGGCTTGTTCCCGAACAAGCGTACAGCCGCGCAAGCCTTCCAGTTGGTGAGCGGAAACGGCCGCCTCTTTGCCATGTGCCAAAACCCCATCCTTTGCTGGGTGGTGGGCACGTCCTTGAAGCAGGATGTGGACAGGGGCAAAGATCTGGCGCGGACCTGCCGGAACGTCACCTCTATGTTCATCTCCTTCATCTTTAACGCGTTCACACCCAACGGCGCTGCGAATCCAACTCAGCAGAGCCGGGAGCAGCTGAAGAGCTTGTGTTCCCTGGCTGCGGAGGGCACGTGGACACACGTACAGCTGTTCAACCAGGAGGCGCTCAGGAGAAATGGGATCGGGGCCACGGCCATCCCCGCGCTGCTGGACACCAAGGTGCTGCGGTGCCGGGCGCCCGAGAACTCGTACAGCTTCCTCCACGGGTCTCTGCTGCAGTTCTGCACCGCCCTGTTCTACCTGCTGCAGCACCACAGCGCGCACCCCAGCCCCGCCGTCCAGTGCGCACGGACGCTCCTGCTGACCATTCTGAACAAAAACAGGCCTTCGATCGTGCTGGGGTTGTTCCTGTTCGGCCTGTTAGACGAAGGGGAGCGACAGAAGCTGGATGCGTTCTTTGGCCCAAACCTATCCCTGCAGAGGAAAGAGGAACTCCAGCATTGGCTGCAGAGCATAAGTGGGTGTGTGGACTTTCATCCGCAGGTGGATTTCTTGGCCTTGTTTTGCTGTCTCTGGGAGATTCAGGACGACGTCTTTGTAGGGCAAGTGATGGCCTGCTTACAAGAACTGAACCTGACCATCGTTTCCAGCTCGGACCTGGGGATTGCTGCCTCCTGCTTAAGACACTGTTGCAACCTGAGGAAGCTCTGCTTTTCCGTCCAAGCCGTGTTCATGGGAGAAGACACGAGGACGTACAGGTGAGCCCCACCCATGTGCTCAGACGGTTCTGTTGATGGAATAGCGCCTACTTGTACAGGGTCGAGTTTAGACTCTCGCCTTTTCTGTCAAACAGGTGTCAGTTCAAGTTGGCTCTCTGAAGAACATTTTGAAGGATATATTTATTTAAAAGGCAGAGTGATGGAGGTAGGGGAAAAAGAGAGAGAGGGAGAGAGCTCTTCCAGCCACTGGCTCACTCCCCAAATGGACACAACCGGCAGGGCTGGGCCAGGCCAAAGCCAGGAGCCTGGAGCTCCATCCGGGTCTCCCGAGTGGATGTCAGGGTCGCAGGCACTTGGGCTGTCTCCCACTGCTTTCCCAGGTGCATCAGCAGGGAGCTGGACTGAAGTGGAGCAGCCAAGACCCAAACCCCTACTAGCATTGGGCTGCCGGTGTTGCAGGCGGTGGCTTAACTCTGCACCACGGCACTGGCCTGGTGTCTGACTCCTGTCACTGAACGTGTGTCCCCCAGTCCTGTACATTTTGCCGCAAATCAGAGTTTCATTCTTCTTGTGTTCAGACAACGTAACTGACGCTCAGCTCTCCTAGCTGCCGTTGTCCCATGAGGAAACTGGCCGTGGGGTTAGTGTTGGGACTCCCCATAAAGACATGATGGGATTTTGAGGTCATGGTCATGCTTTTCACCCTGAGTGGGTCACTGAGAACACTGCACTGTGTCTCACATACACCTGCCCATCGTTCAGAAAAGCACTCAGAATCAATACTTACACCCCTCCCACTGGACCATACCGGACTCTTTCTTCACATCCCAGCTGCAAAATACACTTTGAAAGTTACTCTAAGGATCTTACAGGGGTCGGCACTAGGGCTTAGCAGGTAAAGTGACCGCCTGCAGGGCCAGCATCCCATAGAGGTGCCGGTTCAAGTCCAGGCTGCTCCACTTCCAATCCAGCTCTCTGCTGTGGCCTGGGAAAGCAGTGGAAGATGGCCCAAGTCCTGGGGCCCCTACACCTGCGTGGGAGACCCAGATGGATATCTTGGCTTCTGCCTGGCTCTGCCCTGGCTGTTGGAGACAATCTAGGGAGTGAGCCAGCAGATGGAAGACTCCCCGCTCCACCTCTGCCTCTGCCCCTCTGTAACTCTGCCTTTCAAATAAACAGATCTTTAAAAATATCTTGCAAATTTCAATTTGATACTAGGCAAGATGGCTAAGAGGTAGATTGTGTTACGGCCTTGGGACAGGTGAGGTATTGCACCCCAAATTCAAGGGAGCTGGCCGGTTCCCATGGGGAGGACGCTGCACAGGCTCTTCGGGCCGAGGCAGGGGTGCTCACAGGTTGGGCTCGGCTGTGGTGTCCAGACCCACCTTTCACTGTGGGACTACTGGACACAGGCAGGGCCCCTCGACCTTGGCACCGGACGTGATTTTGGAGTGGCCTTCCGGGGGGTTGAAGGAGACTGCTCTGTGCGTTGTGGGGTGCGTGGAAGCATCCCTGGCCTCTGTTGTATGCCGGAAACACCGCTCCCTCCGGGGAACAGCCAAGCACATCTGTGGCGTTGCAAGATGACCTGAGCTGACCCGCTTCTCCCTGACCGCAAGAGGGGCTGGGTCAGGTGCCTCCTGCCGCTGTGTCGGTGGAGGGGCGGGGGCGGCTTCGGCTGCCGGCTCACTCATGGAAAGCGTGTTCTTCCTTCTCTGTGGCAGGTCGAGGCAGAACTTCTTGTACTGGTCTCAGATCTGCTCTGTGCTCTCCTCCAATGAGCACCTCCAGGAACTCCAGGTGGTGAACAGCAGCTTCACAGAGCCTACCTTGGTGATCTTCTGTCATCAACTGCGGCAGCCCGGCTGCCACTTGCAGAAGCTCGTGTGAGTGCAAGGCAGACTGGACCTGTAGCTCTCGTCCCGGACCAGCTGCGTAGACGGAGAGCTGCAGCCCAGGGCACGGGCGCTGAGAAACGGGGTCCTGGCCTCTGCCCTCCACCGAGCGGCGGTCACTCCTGGTTGGGGGCACAGCCGTCTCCAGTCGTAGGCAACTGTTCTGTGGGGGTGACTGGCAAAATCGGCTGGGGTTGAGAACCACCGGGCTAGCTGGCTGGGTGGTGAACAGTCTGAGCTAACTATGAAGTTCGTCGTAGGAAGAGTCAAAGACAGACAGGCGCTCAGGCTGGGCTCCAGGGCCGGAGAGCAGGAAAACCTTAAAAACGTTGGTTTTTGCAGGATGAATAAAGTCACCACGGTGTGTGAGAAGCTGGTTTTCTTCGAGGTGTTCACTCATAACCCAGGCTTGAAATACCTGAATCTCAACTGCATGAATCTCTCGTTGGATGACGTGAAGTTGCTGTGTGAGGCCCTGAACCACCCGATGTGCTGCATGGAGGAGCTCCTGTAAGTCTCCCTGGTCCTCAGGTCCCTGGCTGGGGGCCAGAGGGGACCGCGCGCTGTTCTCACTGCCCACTTCTGTCCACCTGTCTCCTTCCTGCCTGTCGTATGCAAACTGAACCTGCTGGGAAACCGAAGCCAGTTTGTAAACCAACGCGAGTTCTTGGGAAGAACAATTTGGCGTATCGTGGGACCAAGAAATTCCACTGTTTTGGCGCATGTCTGGCAGTTGCCTGGTTCCGTTTGCTAAAAGACAGACATGAAACATTCATGTCCATTATTCATAACACTGAAAAAATGTAAACGTACCCTAGCGGTGAGTTCCATGAGAGAGCTGTGGTTGTACGCTCATCTTCCACGAGGGTGAACCGTCTGCAGCGTAGGAAAAAAATGTAGAGGAACCTCGCACGTTAGTGACAGGACTGAGTCAGGCTTAGGGCAGACAGTGTGGTGTTATTGACATTCAAAGAGCAGTGGAAACCTTGGCTAGGTTGGCAACAGGTGGGGAGCACAGGACGTAAGGGATATGCCCACCTGGACATGTCTATACTGGACGCTGGTAGCATAAGTGCATTGACCTTCTGAACGCACTTATAACTGGTGCATAAAGCTTTTCCCTGGTGTACATGTGGTATGTATACGCCAAGCATTTTTAAAAATCAAGTAAGAATCCCCCCCTATTCTTTAAGACTTATTTTTATTTATTTGAAAGGCAGAGAGACAGAGATAGATCTTCCATCCACAAGTTCACTCCCCAAATGGCCGCAATGGCTGGGGCTGGAATGATCCGAAGCCAGGAGCTTATTCTGGGTCTCCCACGTGGGTGCAGGGACCCAAGCACTTGGGCCATCCTCCATTGCTTTCCCAGGAACACTAGCAGAGAGCTGGATTGGAAGTGGAGCAGCCAGGATTCGAACTGGCGCCCATATGGATGCTGACAATGCAGGCAGGACCTTAACCCCCTATGCCACAGTGCCAGCCCCAGAATCCGCATTCATATTTAGCCTCTACTTAGGTGCGTTGGCATCAACAGGTTCAGATACCTCTCCTTTCGATGCTTTGCTATTTCTCTAAGCTTCTATCAGTCAAACACACAAAGATTCAAAGAGAATTAATGATACAATTCTCATACCAAAAAGCTTGTGTTTTTAAAGTATGCAATGTAGTGACCTTAGTGTATAGCCGCAGTGACGTGCAACCATCCTGGTCCTCTAACTCTAGAACATTTTCATCGCCTCGATAAGAAACCCCTAACCTGTGGAAACCACTCCACTCTTGCTGGGTCTTCCTCTTCTGGATGTCTCACAGAAATTGAATTACACAATGTGTGGGTTTCGGTGAGTGGTTTGCTTTCACTCAGCACCACACTTCCAAACTTCATCACTTTTACCACGTATCGGTGCCCCACTCCTTCTTGTCGCTAAGCAGTCTTCCTTTGCATCAGTAGATGTGGTTTTGTTCATCTACTGAGAATACTTGCACTGTTTCTGACGCTCGACTCTTCTGAACAGTGTATCGTGAACATTTTGGTTTCAGTTCTCTTGGCTGGTGTCTAGGAATGTAATCGCTGGGTCACATTTAACTTTCGGAGAAACCATCAAACTACTTAGTGGCTGCACAATTTTATGTTCCCTCCAGTAATGCATAAGGGTTCTAATTTCCCCAATCCTTGCCAACATTTATTTTCCTTTTTCACATTCGTATAGCCATCCTGACGGGTGTGAAGTAGAATCTCGTTCGGGCTTTTTAAACAGATCTATTTTATTTATTTGAAAGGCAGAGTGATAGAGGTGGGGGGAGAGATCGTGCACCTGCTGGTTTACTGCCCAAGCAGCCGCAGTGGCCAGAGCTGGGCAGCCAAAGCCGGGAACCTAGAACACCCTCCAGCTCCCCATGTGGGTGGCACAGGGGCCATCCCTGGCTGCTCTCAGGCTCATGAGCAGGGAGCTGGACTGGAAGTAGAGCAGCCAGGGCTCAAGCTGGTTCTGCAATGTGGGAGGCAGCGTCACAGGCGGCAGCTCAACCCGCTGTGCCACGCGCCGGCTCCCGGTGGTTCAGGCTTTCTTTCCCCGGATGCCTTGGCGAGGGTGAGCGAGCACCATCTCCTGTGCTTTCTGACCACTGTAGATCCTCTCGGGAGCAACTTCCGTTCCAGTCCGTCTCACGTTTTTAGTCGTGGTGCCTTAGTTGGGTTTCGAGAGTTCTTCGTGTATGCTGACATCAGCGTGTGCTGACGTGTGGCTTGCCCTTCATCCCGTTCTGTGAGTTGTCTTCACTTGGAATTCGTTATCTTCGGTCTGTTGTGCTTTGGGTGACCTGTCAATCATTACGTCACCAACATCGTTAGGACGAATGCCACTGTCTCCTAAAAGTTTTCCTTGGTTCTTCTATCTGAAGATTCATTCTGAGTTCCATTTTGTGTGCAGTCTGAAGGAGGCTCATCCTGTTCTCTCACTTCCTGGACATCAGCTCTGGAATCTGGATACAACTTTGAAGCGTGCCTTCCCCCTTGGTCTTCCCCGAGCGATGTGAGCAGACATGGGCGGGTGATTTTCCAACTACGCTTTCATTTTTATTTATTTTTTTTATTTGACAGAGTCAGACAGTGAGAGAGACAAACAGAGAGAAGGGTCTTCCTTCCGTTGGTTCAGCCCCCAAATGGCCTCTACGGCCGGTGCTGTGCCGATCTGAAGGCAGGAGCCTGGTGCTCCTCCTGGTCTCCCATGCGGGTGCAGGGCCCAAGCACTTGGGCCATCCTCCACTGCACTCCTGGGCCACAGCAGAGAGCTGGACTGGAAGAGGAGCAAGCAGGACTAATACCTGGTGCCCATATGGGGTGCAGGTGCCGCAGGCGGAGGATTAACCAAGTGAGCCAGGGCGCCGGCCCCCGACTATTTTTCAATAACAACCATGGCTGTTTATGTATTTGCTCTGCTGTCCCTGAGCCTGGTTTATTTTCTGTGGCAGCAGAGGTAAGGAGAGTGCAGGACTTAATAAACCATACCCCTGGCAGCACAGAGCTGCTCAGTCAGACCACAGCAGCAAGCCCCGGGACGCCGGCTCCAGGCTTCCTCTGGGGAATGCTCTTTGAGATGCCTCTTGCCCAGAGACCCCTTGTTCTAGAGTGGACACCTGCAAAACCTAAGTGGGGGCCAGCTGAGGGGTGAGTCTGGGAATAGCACACATGCATGCCTTAAAAAAAACACGTGTGGTCAAGCATGGTTGCCCTGCGGGGATTCAGAGAATGGGGTGGGGTGGGGTGGGTGGGTTCTCCCAGGCCGCGTTGTGTGTTTCGTGTGTCTCCCAAGTGCAGGGAGAGGGTCCCTGGTGGGAGTGGTGCTAGCAATAGATAAGCTGGGACCGAGTGAGTCCCAGTGGACTTCCATCAGGGCCTAGGCGACGGGTCAGTGGGCATCGGGGATGGACTCGAGTTCAGTGCGGTTTACGTGGACAGCAAATGTTTGCTTCTTGTCTGTGGTAGGGTTGGGGCGGAGATGTCAGTCCACGGGACTTTCCCCTTCCCTCAGGCCGGCGGGCTGTGGCCTTGCCCCTGACGACTGCCGAGTCTTGGCCTGGGTCCTCCCTGAGGGGAGGGATGCACCTGCTGTGTCGGGGCTCGTGCTGCCCGGCAGGCGGTCTGTCCGTCAGCAGAGGTTTGTCAAGGCGCCAAACCTGAGAATCAGAAAGCCTTGGGTTCCAGCCCCGGGTCTGCAGGTGCGCACGACCTCTCGTGCAAGTTGTGTAACCTCTCAGACTCAGCTTGCTCCCCTGTAAACAGAAGGGGCAGTGACCAGCACATGAGGTCGGCTGCCCAGAGATCACCCGCTGGAGCCCAGGCTCTGGGGGATCCACATCTGAGTCCCACCCACCACAGACCACAGACATCAGAAAAGATTGCATCTCAGTATTCCCTGAACACCAGACAGCGAAACTCCTTCTGACCTGGTGTTGTCGTCGTGATGCATTGCTGTCGTAAGTGATGATGCAAAGGTGGCTTAGAGTCCTCCCTCCCCCTCCCCCTCTCCCGTCCCCCTTCCCTCCCCCTCCCCCTCTCCCTTCCCCTTTCCCTCCCCCTCCCCCTTCCCCCTTCCCTCTCCCTCTCTCTCCCCCCTCCCGCTCTCTCCGCCTTTCTCTCTGCCTCTCTGTAAATATGCCTTTCAAATAAATACTTAAAAAAAAGAAAAAAGTGGAGTAACCAGGACTCAACTGGCCATCCATTATGGGATGCTAGTGTCACACGTGGCAGCTTAACCCACTGTGCCACAATGCCCACCTCTAAAACTTGCATTTTTAAATAAAAGTTTTTGATTAGCACGTACTAACCACCTACCTGTGGGCACAGTGTGAGATTTTCATGCATGACATAGAAGGCACTGACCACACCGGGGCAGTTGGCACCTCTGTTTCCTGATCACTTCTTCATGTGTGCAGCCTCCCAGTGTGCAGTGGGCTGTGGGGAACTACTGTGCCTTCCGCCGGCCTGGTACCCATCCTCTATTCCCCTCTGCCCCTCCTCACCCTAGAGACCACTCCATGCACCCAGCTCTCGCCAGTTTATGTGCAAGGGGAGGCAGAAGAGCGTGCGTGCATTGGTGTGGATTCAGGCTTTTTCACTCCCGAATGTCCCTGGGGAAGGTGCTAGAATGAAAAGTTGCCTGTGAGATACAGACTGGGAGGCCAAGAGATTTTTCCCTGTTGATACTTTCTAGATTTCTGACATTTGAATGCCATGTAAGTATGGGTGTTCTGAGAATAAATCAAGCAACTTGGTAGATTACACTTCAGGTTCAAATAGGGGATGGGGTTTGCTTGTCACTTCCCACATAGAACAACCAAAAAGAACCAAGTGAGTGACAGTAATTGAAGGCATTGGACTTTGAGCAATTAAGGGCAGTGATCCCTGATTGATGGAAGACTGAGAGGCGGGGCTGATAAACCCAGACTTACCACCCGGGGCAGGGGTTCAGGTACGGTTCAGCAAGGGAGAGCCAGGATGGCGTTCCTGACTCCCTGAGTTGTCCGTAGCAGGCAGAGCAGCCGTGATGATCCAAGGGGCACGCCTGTAACCAGTGTGTCCTCGGGGTGTTTTCCTTCCTGTGATCCAAGGTTTCCCCTGTTCCTCCTCGGCTTTGGGACTCTTATCAGTACCCTGGGGTGACCCTCCAGGGGGCAATGTTGGCTGGGGGGGGGGCTGTAGTTGGGGGAGGGGAGGCTCACAGAGAGGCTGGGATGGAAGGTGGCTTCCCGGGGCAGTTCTGATCCATGTGCATAGCACAGAGGCCTGGGAGGAGCCTTCTGCAGGGCTAGAGGGATCTGTGCCTGGGGCTATGGGGCGCAGTCCTGTGCTATCGGCCCAAACCCGCTGCGATCCGGACCCAGAATGGACCCACCCAGGGAAGGAGATGGAATTAGCTTTAAACTCAGTGCTACTCTTATTAAAAAAATTTAAAAATTCTTCGAAGCGAGACCTAAAAGGATCAAGAGCAAGGTAAAGACCGGGTTTCTGGGGGATTCTGCATGCGAGGCCGCAGAGCCGTCAGCTGGAGTGGGAGCGTGTGCCACGCCGCCCCGGGTGTCTTTCCCTCTGCTCTCAGTTCACCTGTGCTTCCGTCCTGCAGGTTGACCAGCTGCTACCTCAGTCAGGACTCCTGGAAACTCCTGGCTCAAGTCCTCACTTGCAACTACAGGCTGCTACGCCTGGACCTCAGCATCAACATCCTTGGAGACGTGGGGCTGAAGCAGTTCTGTGAAGCCCTGAGATACCCCAGCTGCCGCCTGCAGTCTCTGCGGTGGGTTCCCCCGGGGGCCAGCATGTCTTCCTGATCTGGGAGGCGCTCGGTGCTGGGGAGACCACGGGTCTGTGCCGAGGATGCGGGGTGGGGGATGGGGGCGGCTCGAGAGCCCCTGGCTGGGTTCTGTGGTGGTGTCTGCGGGGACAGACGTGCAGCCTGACTCCTGTGCTGCAGGCTTGGCTCCTATGCAGTGTGCAGAAGGGCTTGGGGGCGGCGGAGTCTGATGAGGCACAGGGTGTGGTTTTACGGCTAGAACCACGTCTGCTGGTGTTCTCCAAGAGGGATAAATGCCACAGGTCTGTGGAAAAATAGATCCCAAATCCCAGATACAAGGGTAAACCATGGAGGCAGGGTCCCAAAACCACGCGTGGGAATTAGCGTGGATTGAACAAGGGATGCTTTGGGGCGGGGGGGAGGGCGTGAGGAGACCACCACGTTCCGTGCTGTGACAGTCGGGAGAAGGAACTCGCACAGCAAAGCCAGCAGAAAGGGCGACGTCGAACACGTAGAAATTATCAATATAATTAAGGCTGTAAGAGGGGTGGAGGCAGGAGATCAGACAAAAGTTAAAGATTAGGGACACAGAAGATAGATCTAGCAGGCAACGTGGAAGAGAAAAACGTGCGAACTATAAAAGAGAGAAAATGCAACTTGGAGGATAGTTCCAACTCACTTAATGGGAATCCCTGGGGTGAAGGAGTTAGGCTGGTGCCCATGGCCAGCAGAACCCATCGAGGAGACAAACTCGGACGTGCGCAGGGCAGAGAGAGCGGCGAGTCTCGGCAACGTGTGGGCGGCATCCCAAACCAGCCCTGTGCTGAGGACTTGCTACGCGCGCGCGACAGCAAGAGCGAAACCCGCCAGGGAGCCAAATTGACGTCCTAGGGCCAGAGAGCAGTAAGGGGATCGCTGGGCTGAGGTGAGACAGAGTGAGTGTGGGCATAGAAGTCTCCAGCCCGGACACTGCACCCTGGACGTGCCAGCTCTCAGCTCTGCAGAGAGGGGGCACGGGAGGACAGACGGACCTGACCCCAAACAGAGGCGAAAAAGGACCAGATTAGGACTCACATCCTTCTAGTTGTTGTATTGAATATTAAGAATGAGTGTTTCCAGATTTTTTTAAATGTCGAGTTAACATGCACGGGTTCGGCACAACCTCAGGAGTGTGGTACACGCCGCTGAGCTGTTCGGCGGTTACCTTCCCGTGGTATGGATCTCCCCCACGCAAAGGGACGCGTGGGGGAACGTGAGACCGTTCTTCCTTTGCAGCGTGTTGGAATGTTTGATCACCACCACCGGCTGTAGATACCTGGCCCAGGCTCTGGTCGGCAGCCAGGACCTCAGGTGTCTGCAGGTTGGGAGCAACGCTATAGGGAACGCCGGTGTGAAGCTGCTGTGTGAGGCGCTGGCGCAGCCCAGCTGCCACCTGGAGACCCTCGGGTAGGTCCTGCCAAGGTCACGGCTGTGCAGGGGAAACAGAGCCTCCCCGGCCTGGGGATGACCCACCCAGGACTCGAGTTGACCACGGCAAGCCCTGTTTCTGCTGGTCTGCGTCCCTGTGTCAGGCGCTGGGGAGGGCGGGGTGGCCGCGTTCGGCTCAGGGAGCCCCGGCTGGATGCCAGGCTCCCATCCCCACCGTGCGCTGCTTCTCCGGGCTCACCTGCTTCTCACCCTGTGTCTCTATTGCAGGCTGCAGATGTGTGGGTTAAGCGGTGCCTGCTGCGAGGATCTGGCTTACGCTGTCACCAGCAGCAGGACTCTGCAGGATTTGGACCTGTCCTGCAACGCCCTGGACCACCATGGGCTGGCTGTGCTGCTGGCGGCTGTGAGCCACCCAGGGTGTGCCCTGAAGGTGCTGAGGTGAGCTGGGTCCTGCTTGGTGGGAGGCATCCTTGGGCTTGGAAGGGATGTGCTGGGACCTGAAGTGCGCTCTGACCCTTTGCATTGCAAATGCAAATACCATGCCCCCTTTGAGAGGCAGTGAGTGCAAAGTCCTGGCCACCAGTTCTGCTCCCTAAATGACGGTACTTGGTAGTAGTATAATGCAAACCGTCACAGCACAAGCAGCTCTCTTGCAAATGCAGTTGTCTATCTGTCGATCTCTATATTGCTAAAACATAGCCTCTGCTGACACAGAAGACCCTGAGTCAGGATATTTTGACTTTACAAAAGTGTTGGTTTGCATTTTCTTTTTGTTTGTTTGTTTTAAAGACATTTATTTACTTGAAAGACTGAGTTGGAGACAGCAAGAGAGAGAAGAGAGTGAGAGAACAAGAGAGAGATTTCATTCACTGGTTCAATCCCCAAGTGGTGGTAACGGCTGAGACTGGGCCAGGCTGAAGCCAGGAAACTGGAACTTCATCCAGGTCTCCCACATGGGTGCAGGGACCTCAGCACCCAAGTCACCTTTCT
This sequence comes from Sylvilagus bachmani, assembly GCA_015711505.1. Taxonomy (NCBI): domain Eukaryota; kingdom Metazoa; phylum Chordata; class Mammalia; order Lagomorpha; family Leporidae; genus Sylvilagus; species Sylvilagus bachmani. Next base: position 1,652,015 of record CM027395.1, on the reverse strand, counting down.
CTGCTTTCGCAAGTGCATTAGCTGGGAGCTGCATCAGAAGTGGAGCAGCCAGGACTTGAGTCGGTGCTTAATGGGACGCCAGTGCTGTGAGTGCGCAGCTAAACCCACTCTGCCACAGCGCTGGCCTCAGATTGAATACTTTTTAACATTTTTCCATATGCACTTCATGTGTAGGTATTGAACACGTATGCATAAATACCTTTTTTCTCAGAAACAGGGACATGAATACAAAATGTAGGGTCATGACAATGTTATAGAGTGAGGAAAGATGGGTATTTTGTCGTGCAGATGATAGAATTCAGTGAGGACAGTGTTGATGATTATCTGTATGCCAACATGCCGTCACGTGTCTATACTCTGCATCTATTGACTTCCACATACGAGAGAGCATGTGGCATTTGTCTTGGTGGGTCTGAATTGTCACTTAGCAACGATCTCCTGTTGCACCCAGTTCGTTGCAGATGTCAGGATTTTGTTCTTGTTTATGGCTAGGTAGTATTATATGGGGTGTATGCACCACGTTTTCTTCATCCAGTCACCAGCTGATGGACATCTAACTTGGTTCATGTCTTTGCTGTTGTGAGTTGAGCTGCTATAAACGTGGAATTGTGCCTAGCTCTCTCACACGCGGACTTCACTTCCCAGAAATGGGATGGCCAGGCCGTATGGAAGATGCGTATGTAAGTTTGGAAGAATCTCTATAGTGTCCTCCATAATGATTGCACTAATTAGCATTCCCAGCAACCATACATTAGGGTACCCTCCTTGACTTAGGGTATCTTCAATTAATCAAGACATATCACACCGTAAGTCAAGGAGCATCTATCCTTGTACATTCACAGATATTATAAATGACAGTATGTAAATGTAGAGTTTATGCAATTTTAACTTGCATAGATATAAAACAAATTGTTTGTATATTATTATTATTTATTAGATAACTTCACATAAATCCTTGGCATTTCTCTTTCTCTTCATTTTCCTTTACCCTTTTCCAAGAAATATGTGGTCGAGACAATCCTAAGCAGTTATTAGGCCATTCCTTTCTGGAAAATGGATGTATAAGATGTCAAGTTAAAACTGCTGAAACTCCAGAGGGTGGGGCTGGCGTGGCCACATTCCACGTTGGAGGGCCTGGGTTCAAGTCCCGGCCCCTCTCCTGATTCCAACGTCCTGTTAATGTGCCGCTGGGGGAAAGCAGGCGACGGCTCAAGTATTGGGTTCCTGCCGAGCTGTGTGTTAGACCTGGACAGAGTCCCAAGCTCCTGGCTTCAGCGCTGCCCACCCAGGCCACTGCACATGTGGGTGTCTGGGGAGTGAACCAGCAGATGGGTGTTCTCTTCCCCCTCTCTCTCTCAAAAATGAAAAAACTATAAAGAACCATTGCAACTGCAGTGCTGAAAAGCAGTCACTTCTCTTGCCTGCTGAAAGGGTCACTTGCTGGGAGCCCAGCTTTGTAATCTCCGCCGGGGCTGGTGCTGTCTCTCGAACTTGCGCTCACAGCTCAAAACGTCCCTCTCGGAGTCTTGGAGATTTGTGTGGATTTCTAGCTTTTTCGTGTTCGGCTCTGTGGCCTGGGCCAGGTACCCGTTCTGTCTGTGGGTCAGTCCTCTTTGAAGAACAGGAATAATTATCTGACGTGGTGATTATGAAAATAGACACCGGATGGTAAGATGAATTTGATGAAACCAGATAGGTGATTTTCACACTCACGTGAGGGTTTTGCTTTGGTTTTTCCCTGACATGGAATCTTTGTGGCTTCTGACGGGACACAGTGTAATCGTTCCCCACAGGTAGACAGCTCGGCTGCTCAGGTCAAGTCATTAGCATTTCCATTTCCTTATTTCTGTTTGGAGTCTCTGCACTTCTCCCCCATGGACGCACTCACAAAGATGTGTACTAATCACTTGGGTGCACCAAAGAACATAGCTTACTCCAGCAATGAGGTGGAGCTACTTGGATGGAACCTTTGCAGCTAAGCAGACACCAGGGACAAGGAGTATTTACGTCTACAGAAGAAGCGAGACATGAGGATCTTTAGTCCTCTGTCGCACGCAAGGCAACAGCAGAGTGTGGCATACAACAGCAGGGACCCCAGAACCGCGCGGCTGAGATGGGTATCCTCACCCTAGCACGCTCAGATTTTGTTTAACTTGGGCCAGTTCCTTAACATTGCTTAGCCTCAGTGTCTGCATCACAAATAAGAATGTGAAACTTTTATGAAATAAGCACGTGGGGCCAGTGTTGTGGCATAGTGGGTAAAGCCACCACCTGCAGTGCCAGCATCCCACATGGGCGCCAGTTTGAGACCCGGCTATTCAACTTCCAATCCAGCTCTCTCCCAGCTATGACCTGGGAAAGCAGTAGAAGATGGCCCAAGTGCTTGGGCCCCTGCACCCACATGGGGGACCTGGGAGAAGCTCCTGGCTCCTGGCTTTGGATCAGTGCAGCTCCGGCCATTGGGGTCAACTGGGGAGTGACCCAGCGGATGGAAGACCTCTCTGCCTCTGCTTCTCCTTCTCTGTGTAACTCTTTCAAGTAAATAAATCTTTTAAAAATTTTTGCACATAAAACCCTTCACAGAGGGTTGGACCAGGCTCTGGGATGATGGGAACTAGCGCTATTTTGTCTTTATTTTTTTCATCTACCTGGAAGGCAGAACAACAGGTTTTCATCTACTTTCGGTTCACTCTCCAAATGCTTGTGACAGCCAGGCACGGCCCAGGCCAAAGCCTGAAGCCAAGAACTCCATCCAGGTCTCTGATGTGGGTGGCAGGGGCCCGAGCACTGGAGCCCTCATCTGCTGCCTCACAGAGGCATTGCGGGAAGCCGGATCTGAAGCTGACGAGCGAGGACTTGGCCCGCCACTACAATACGGGATACGAGTGTTCCAAGTGGCACCTTAACCCACTGTGCCTCGATATCCCCCCAGGCCCACTTCTTCAAACTAAAAACAGCCTCAGGCTTCCCGACTCCTCATGCAAACATTAATGTTTCTGTGGAGTCGGAGCTTTGGGTGTCACGCTTCCGGACGTGTGTGCTGCTGGACCGGGGTGCAGGCGGCAGGGGTGGGGAGACCTGCGTAAGTCTTGGCGCCCCTGTGTGCAACGACATCAAGTCCATTGCTTGAAGTCCGTCACGCGTGGGCTGGAGGACTTAGACACGAACTGGGGCTGCTATGTTTTCTTTTTTGGAGAGTCAGGGGTGCACACTTTGCAGAGCCCACTGCTGGGGGCCGTGCCTTTCCCCTGGTAGGAAGGGATGGAGAAATGAGGTGCAGACGAGAGTCCTAGAGAGGTGGGGACTAAACAGGGCCTCTCTTGTATCTGACCAGGCTGAAACACATAGAACTCGGAGAGGAAACCCAGGCGCTTCTGACGGCTGCGCAAGAGCAGAATCCCCGCCTGAAGATCATCAGCCAATGACAAGGACAGGCCGGGCTCGCAAGAGCAGACTCCGCCTGCGGGCAGTCATCCGGTGCGGGAACCGACTGGGGCCTGGGCCTGGGCCCCCGCTTGTCTGCACTCTGCACTCGGGCGCGGTGGCTGTGCTGGGACCTCGGGCGAGGCGGTTTCCCTGAGAGTGAGGGTTTTAACTTGCTCGGTGGCCTTGGACGAGCCACGGACATTTTAAATGCTCAATAAAGTAGTCTTTGTTCAAATACTTGGGAGACTCTTGAAGTGGGGCTTCCTGCTGGCGAATGCCTACAGCAGAGTGCGGGTTGCAGGGGCTGTGGGCCCCTCTCCAGGCTCCTGGCTGCGTGGGGACCCCCAGTGAGGCTGGCCTGACTCCGCCACTTCTGTCGGCCCCACTGTGGGGCAGCTCGGGCTCTTTCTCTTCTTTCTCCCTATGAAGGTGTTTTGAAAGTAACTTGTTGTTGGGGCTGGCGCTGTGGCGTAGCAGGTTAAGCCACCGCCTGCAGTGCTGGCATCCCATGTGGGCGCTGGTTCTAGTCCTGGCTGCTCCACTTCTGATCCAGCTCTCTGCTGTGGCCTGGGAAAGCCGTGGAAGATGACCCAAGTCCTTGGGCCCCTGCACCCACATGGGAGACCTGGAAGAAGCTCCTGGCTTCAGAAGGACCCAGCTCTGGCCATTGCAGCCAGTTGGGGAGTGAACCAGCAGATGGAAGACCTCTCTCTCTCTCTCTCTGCCTCTCCTTTCTCTCTGTGTAACTCTGACTTTCCAGTAAATAAATAGGTCATCAAATAAAAAACGTTGAAATTCAGAGGTTGACATGACCCCTTCACCCCTTCCCTCTTGCAAACACCACAGGTAAGGCAGGGGCCCCGTTGAGCAGCACTGCCGTCTCACTGCTGTCTCCCACGTGCCCCGGCCAGACCTGTCCCGGGATTCCTGCAGAGCCCCAGTACAATTCCGTGTTCCTCTGTAGTGCTGGAGTGCAATGGTTCTTTACACAAGAGAAAGTCCCACCCACTGGCTCACTCCCCGTTGCTGTACCACAATGTGCACAAATATACAGAAATTTGTTTCAGTTACAGCGAGGGCTAGGTGTTGTGGTACAGCAGGTTTAGCCGCCACTTGGGATGCTTGCGCCCCCTACAGAGTGCTGATTCAAGTCCCAACAGCTCGGGTTCCCATCCAGTGCCCTGCTCCTGTACCTGGGAGGCAGCAGATGGTGGCTCAAGACCTGGGGCCCCTGCCACTCGTGTGGGAGATCTGGCTGGACTCCGGGCTCCTGGCTCCAGCCTGGCCCAGCCCCAGCTGTTGGGGCCATTTGGGGAGTGACCCAGCAAATGGAAGATTCTCCCTCCTCCTCCCCTCCCCCTCCCTCTTTCCCCTTAACTCTGCCTTTCAAATAAATCAATCTTTTAAAAATATTAAATCAGAAGAAAGCAATCAGGGAGAGGAGTAACAACCGGAAAGGAACAGCTGGAAGTCCCCACCGCGGGTGACTTGATTACACAGCTGGAAACGCGGAGAGACTCCCCGGCACACTGCAGGAAGAGATCTGGTAACGCAGCGGCTCACAAAGGAAGCGGAAGGCAGCAGACTTCAGAAACGCTGACAGGACACCAAGAAACTAGGGGAAGAGGACTCCTACTTACTACAGCAAAAAAAAAAAAAAAAGTAGAATACCCACAAACGCGAAGGCAGGCTTAAACCTGAAGCAAACGCCCGCCACCTAGTGCGGGAAGCCCCGCAGCCCAGATCCCGTCTGATGCAGACACAGCCGGGTTTTTCCTGGAGCTGAGGAAGTGACCCCCAGCCTGGACGATGCTCAAAGCACGGGGAAGCCTTAATGCCCTGACTCTGCCAGGCACGTTTCTACATACACGCAGTCAGGACATTAATCATACACACAAATCTAAATTAAAGTATCGCGGCCCAGGACCCCACCTGAGAGCCTGTGCTAATCAGCGGGTTCCCACCGGGACCCCAGCCGCCAAAGGCCATTCTCTACCAGTCCTTCTAGCGTTCACTCGTTCCTCACTCGCTGGCTCACCGGAGCAGCTGGCGCTGATGAGCGTAAGGGAGCCGTGATGAGGAGAGCCCGCTCCGAGGTGGATTGCTGCCCCGCACGCAGAGCTGCTCGCCCCACGGCTTCCCGGTAAAGCCCGCCGATCTCGCGGCTTCCCAGGTGGCACTGAGGCCGGCCCACGGGGAGAGGAAAACCCAACCTGGAGAGTCGTGCCTCCGAGATTACCCAGTATTTCCCAAGCCACTTCCGGGGCGGGGAGGACACTTTATCATCACCCCAGGAAAACCCCAGAGAGCGGGGGCGCCAGGGGGGCCTGGTTCCCCGAACAGCACAACCTTGACAGCTTCCACCCTGCTGAGATGTGGGGGGGAACCCCAGGGAGGCCTGCCCTTCTGCCCGAGTTACTGTTAGCCTGGCTGATCCATAGTCTGGGAGGGTTTTTCCCTCCACCTATTAGTGACTTTTTCTAATTTGGCGAACCCACTGCTCCCGTGCACTCTGTGCTGTTTAACTTCTACAAGCTCTGTCTCCGGCTCTCCCGTCAACAGGGACGTGTGACATCAAGCCTGGGCCGAGGGGGTAACGGGAGCCTCCTTCTCCATCATACCCCAAGCTGGGGACAGGGTCGTGGGCACAGGTCACCCCGTGGGACGCTCTAGATGTGTCCGAGGGGAGCGGGACCCAGGGCCCCTCCTCCATCAGAGCTCCACAAGCCCGTGCTCCTCTCCTGCTCATTCTGGATCGAAGGGGTCGGGGGAGTTCCTTCAACAAGTGGAAGCACCTGTGGAGCCGAGCCTCGTAGCCCATTAACTCCGAGCACGGAGTACTCAGGGCTTTCAAGTCCGTGCGACCTAGAGGGATGACGAGGCTGCCCTGACCAATAGGAAGGCAGGCCGTCACTGCCCCGGCCAATAGGAAGCCAGGCCGTCACTGCCCCGGCCAATAGGAAGCCAGGCCATCACTGCCGGATGCCCCAGAGCCTATAAGAGCTTTGGCAAGGAACGGGCTCAGTGCTTTTATCTTTCAGCTTTGAGAGACAGTTTTGACAGGAAGGAGCCAGGAAGCCTAAGTCCTTCTGGGGTGAGTTTTTCCTCTTATTATTATGTTTTCCCTCTGTTTTCCGTGTTGGCCCATTTTCTTAATGGCCACAAAGACAGATCCATTGGTTCACCAAACCCAACAGGCCCGTACTGAAAATGCCAAGACCAGCGATTCCGCTCTGAAAGTGACCCGGCTCCCCTGGATGAAAGTCCTTGCCGGCCTCTGTCGGGGGTGGGGGGGGGCGCCTCTGCATTCGCAGCTTTTCTTCCAGCTCTGACACTTCCGGGAGCCAAGATAGAGGCAGAGCTGGAGGAAATCCCCAGGCCCACCGGGAGATGGAGTCAGGCCTCCTGGTATTCGGAGACGAGGGCGAAATAGCTGAGGACGCCAAGGAGAACGGGGCGGCACCGAGCCCAGGAGGAAGTGGGGGTTAACAAGCCCCGCTGTGCCCTGTGGCCCCGCCAGGGAGTTTGGACAGCGCTCGGGGCGCCACCTGCTGGTCTCTGGAGACTTGATCACTGGCAGCTGTGGCTGGGGTTTCTTTTTTCTAAGTTTCATTTATTTGGAAGGCAGAGTGACAGAGACAGTCAGAGAGATCTTCCATCTGCTGATTCACTCCCCAAATGGCAGCGGCAGCCAGGGCGCTGCTAGGCTAGAGCCAAGAGCCGGGAACTCCACCCAGCACTGGCAGGGACCCCAGCCCTTGGGCCATCTTCTGCCGCCTCCCAGGCACCTTAGCAGGAGTCTGCATTGGAAGTGGAGCAGCTGGGACTCGAACCGGCACTCTGATTTGAGATGCCAGCATCTCGTGTGGTGTTTTAACCCGCTGCACCACAAGGCCAGCCCCTGGGTGAGTTTTCTCAACCCAGCGAAATCTGTTTTCTCCTTTGCACAGTGGAGTCGAAAGGATCAGGCGGCAGGAATCTTGTGGAAATTTAAAGTGAGCCTGAGTGGTTAAGATTCTACCACTGAGCCAGACGGAGAGTAAGCTCAAATTTTTTTAAAAGATTTATTTATTTATTTGAAAGTCAGAGTTACACAGAGAGAGGAGCGGCAGACAGAGAAGTCTTGCATCCGATGGTTCACTCCCCAGATGGCCGCAATGGCCAGAGCTGCACTGATCCAAAGCCAAGAGCCAGGAGCTTCTTCCAGGTCTCCCATGCAGGTGCAGGGGCCCAAGGACTTGGGCCATCCTCTGTTGCTTTCCCAGGGTATAGCAGAGAGCTGGATCGGAAGTGGAGCAGCCAGGTCTCAAACCAGCACCCATATGGGATGCTGGCACTGCAGGCCAGGGCATTAACCCGCTGTGCCATAGCGCCGGCCCCCTCGAATGTTTATCCATTAGGATAGCTAGTATTTTTTTAAGTTGCAAGTGTTGGCAAGAACGTGGAGAACGTGGAACGGCAGTGTGTCGCTGACGGAAATAGGGTAGGGAATGCAGGGTAGCAGTTCTGCACAAAGCTAAGCACACGCTTCCCTGCAGGAGGGCAGGTGCAGCCCAGGGATATGGACTGCACGCCGGGACCCGAACGCTGCACACCATTGCTCACAATAGCCAAAGGGTGGGAAGAATCCACAAACGCGTGGAGAGCTAAGTGAGCAATCTGGTGCACACAGAACGCAGTACGACTGCCTCTTCAGAAGGGCTGCGGTACAGTCCCGTGGTGGAGCGTGGGCAACCTTGAAACCTCACACTGGGTGACGCAAGGCAGACACGAAAGGACAAATACTGCACGTGCCCGTCTGCTATGAGGCACCTGGAACAGTCCAAACCAGAGGCAGCAGTCAGCATAAGCTACCACCTGCGACACCGGCATCCCACGTGGGCGCTGGTTCAAGTCCCGGCTGCTCCTCTTCCTATGCAGCCCCCTGCTAATGATCTCGGGTCAGAAGACGGCCCTGCTGCCCACATGGGACACCTGGAAGAAGCTCCTGGGCCCAAGCCCAGTTGTTGTTGCCATTTGAGGAGTGAACCAGTGGATCAACGCTCTCTCTTCCTCTCCCCTCCCCCTCCCCGTCTCTCCTCTCTGTAACTCTGCCTTTCAAATAAGTACATCTTTAAAAAAAAAATCAGAAAGTAGCATAGAGATGACCAGGGAGTGGAGAGCAAGGAGATGCTGTTGAATGGGTTCAGAGTTTCTGTTCAGAATTACGGGAGAGCCCTGGAAACGCATCGTGCTGACAGTCGCACAAAGCAAATGACCTTAGTGCCAACGAGTTGCTTGAAACGATTAAAATGATGTTTTATCTTATACAGAGCATCATTTTAAAACAAATAATTTGAAATAATGCATCACATTGCATTATGTTTTACTGTGTTTATTTGTAAATTAAGATACATTTGAAATAGTTTCTTAAATGTGTGCCATGTGAAAATACACACCGGGGGACTGCGATGAGGAAGTCCACAGACGTGTGCTACCGTGAGCGCCTCACTGAGAAGCCAAAGCTCGCTCTGCGTGCCGGCTGTCTCCAGCAGCCAGGTCCTTGGCCACAGGCACCATTTCCTGGAACGCCTCCGCCCCCTTCTCCCCTCTCAATCTCATCCTGCTCAGCCCCCAGAGAGCCTCAGCCTGCGTCACACGAGGGCCTGCGTCCTGCCCTTGTGTCTCCTCCAAGCTCTCGCTCACTGACCTTCTCTGTGCCAGGGGTGGCTGCCAGGACATCCCTCTCCGATTCCACGCTGCCGCGCTGGCTTCTCCACCCTCCACCTCCTTCTCCGTGCCAGGGGCGGCTGCCAGGACATCCCTCTCCGATTCCACGCTGCCGCGCTGGCTTCTCCACCGTCCACCTCCTCCGCGGCTCGCCCGGGAGACCTCCACACGCTGGTGTGCCCATATCCAGCCTGGGCACCTTCCCTCTTATTCCTGAACTCACGCTTCAGTGGCCTCGCTTCCTCTCTGGGATTTCATCCCAAAGAAAGTGCTGAGGCCCTGTCTCCAGTCCAGGCTTTCTTTTCTCCGTCGTGTGTGTCCCCTTTGGACCGCCCTGAAGTGCCAGCTCCCCAAGGGCAATGGTGTCCTGTGTTCTTTGCTCTCCAAGATGCGCTAAAGTAGACAGCGAGACACCTACTCAACATCGAAACCTTTGGGCGAGGGAACCGGCAGCGACAGTTCTATGGCCTGCATGGGTTCCGCCAAATAGAATAATGGGATCATATATTATAAAGTGTAGTGTACTAACACCTGTGTCACCCTCGGGGTGACGCACTGGGAGGCGATCAGGCTGTGAGGGTGGGTTTGTTCTCACTTTCTCGTGTCACGTCTCCGCAGGTCTCATCGGTTCTCTCTGATCGGTTGTCTTTGTGCTGTCTGGCCTGGAGCGAGGATGAGCGACGCGATCCCGGGGCCCAGCACTCTCTCCTCTTCGGTCGTGTACGCCTCCTTTTTCCCCTTCTGGATCACCTCGTGCTGCTCCGCGTCGCCGTACGACAAAGGGATCATGCTCTACCTGCTGTACCTGAGCAAGGGGGAGCTGCGAATGTTCAAGCAGCTGCTGGTGAGCCTGGAGGTCAGCGTCTCTGCCCACCCCGCCTGGGAGCAGCTGGAGGCGGCCAGCTGGGCGGAGCTGGTTCACTTCCTCACCCAGCACTTCCCTGGCCGACAAGCTTGGGATGTGACCCACCACATCTTTGCCAAGATGAACCAGCAGAACATGTGCTTTCTGGTCCAGAAGGAGCTGAACGGTGAGTGGCGGTCCAGGTACAACGTGGGGGTGGCCTTGGGCTCCAGAATCCAGTGCAGTGACCCCGTGGCATCCAGGGGGATTGGTGTCAGGACCCCCGCCACGGCCCGCGTCCCTGGTGGAAGACGGTGTGGTGTTTGCACAGAGCCTACACACATCTTACCACCAATCCTTCATCATCTCCACATTACTTACAGTAGCTGATTCTATGAAACGCTATGTAGATAACCCTTAGGCTGCATTGTTTAGGGGAAGAGATCTCTGTGTTTTCAGTACCCGTGTATTCTTCCAGTAGTGTCAACCGCAGTTGGGAATCCACTGGAGCGGAGCCCATGAATATGAGGCAGGGAGGGAGGGGCACTGCCCTACACCGGCTACTCCGTACCTGATCGGCCACTGGAACAAGAAAGCAAACGATGGGTGATCGATCCACAGTCTGCCATCTTGACGTACTTTTCAAAGCTGATGGGGACTGGGTATTGCTTACAGGAGATGAGCTTTAAAGAACACCATGGAAAAGGAGGAAGAAAAATGATGGGAAGCAACTATGATGAAAACTCCCACAGAGCAAAGCTGTTGCAGCTATGATGACAGAAATGAAGTGGTTCAGGCGAGAGGATTAAATACTACGAAGGGCCACTTCATAACAGCAAAGAATCAGCCCCACGGGGGAGACGGCAGCTTTAACCCTCCCTGCCAGGGACACCCCCACATACAGAGCGTCCCCAACCTAGGGTCGTTCAGCCTAAGTGTCCCAGCTCGACCATGGCACAACAGCAAGTGAAGTGCCCACTCAGAGCTGCAAGTTTGCAATGTCCATCTTTTCCCAGACCACATATACATGGAACCAAACTCTCAAATCTGGGTGTGGGCCACAACTCCCAGTCAGTTCCATAGTCACAAGGGGGAACCAGCAGTGGTCTCCAGTACCCTGTGTTGCTAAGCTGTGATGTTTGCCAGGAAAATAGTATCCAGTGCACATGTTGGTGTGTGCTGAGTCAGCTGTACCAGTGCACATGTTGGTGTGTGCTGAGTCAGCTGTACCAGTGCACATGTTGGTGTGTGCTGAGTCAGCTGTACCAGTGCACATGGTGCTAGACTGTGGTGTGTGCTGAGTCAGCTGTACCCTGTGCATTTTTTTTTGACAGGCAGAGTGGACAGTGAGAGAGAGAGACAAAGGTCTTGCTTTTTGCCGTTGGTTCACCCTCCAATGGCCGCTGTGGCCGGTGTGCTGCAGCCGGTGCACTTCACTGATCCGAAGCCAGGAGCCAGGTGCTTCTCCTGGTCTCCTATGGGGTGCAGGGCCCAAGCCATCCTCCACTGCACTCCCGGGCCACAGCAGAGAGCTGGCCTGGAAGAGGGGCAACCGGGACAGAATCCGGCGCCCTGACCGGGACTAGAACCCAGTGTGCCGGCGCTGCAAGGCAGAGGATTAGCCCAGTGAGCCACAGTGCCAGCCACATATTATATATTATATATGTGATAAGTATATATTATAATATTACATTATATTAATATTATATAATTAATATATTAATTAATATATTATAATATAAATAATATATAATAGTATGATTGCAATTATATTGTTATAATTAAAACGTGAGTGTGTGCTTAGAGTTGGACCCCATCCCCAAGATAACTTGTCATTTCTATGCAAATACCCTAAAACTTGGGGAACGTCCCCAGACACTCCTGGTCCCCGTGCTTGGGTAAGGGACTCTTAACCTGTATATATTGGCCCCTCAGTGCTCGGCTGGGCGCGGGGTCACAAAGCAGAGCACTTTTCCGTTTCCTAGAGTCGCCGTGAGGGGGACCTAGGAGATGGTCGTCTCCCTGAACGGAGGGGCCGCTGGCAGAGTGAGACTCGCAGGTCCCTGGCTGCCACGTGCCTCTCCTGTGACATAAATCCGTCAGCTCCTGGACAGTTTCTTCCTTGTCTGTTCCAGCCTTGCTGCCTACGTTGGGGTCGAATGAAGACGTGCTACTGAGGTTGGAGAAAGAAGAAATGGGTATGTGTCCGTGGCCGTCCGGTGGAAAACGGGCGTGGGTCGGGGTGGGAAGCTCCTCTGGCCGATCCAGGCGGACCGTGGCTTGGCACGTCCAGCGCTTCTGCCGGTCAGAAGTCAGACAGAAGCATGCAGGGCTCGGACCGCTTCCCTGAGACACTCCTCCCGTCACCTGCTCTCTGCCGTGAACTGGGAGCCTTGTGCGGGAGCAGTGTCTCCCTCACGTGGTGGCAGCTTTGCCACTGGCTGCGTGAAGCATCTGTAGTGCCTGTAGGCAACACCGGCAGAAAGAGAGGGATTATTGTCCAGGATTTCCAACAAAAACCAGAGCTGAATGGGGCCGTGTGCTCCTTAGTGAATGGAATATTCTGGTTGGCTGAGGCAAGTACAGTAGTCCCTTGGTGTCCGTAGGGAGACGGTCTGACCTAACCCTGACCCTGACCCTGACCCAAATCCTCAGATGTCCCAGCGCCGATGTAAGGTGGTGCTGTGCTTACAAGAACCTACGCACTTCTTTCCAGGCGCTTTCAATCATCCTTAGAGCACGTGGAATAGCCCATACAACGTGCATGTCATATAACAGTTACAGTGTGCTGTTTGGGGAATGATGGAAAGAAGATGCTATCCACCTTCAGTATCAGTGTAACCTTTCCTTCAAGTGTCTTCAGTCCTCTGTTGATTGAATCTGAGGCTACAGGACCCAGAGGCACAGACTATGCTATGAGGCAGCCTGGTGGTGATGTCAGTCACAGTCCGGTTTAACGGACTGAGGGTGGGATGGGACAGTTGTCCAAAGAAAAACTGGAACGCTGTTTGCAGAATAGGAATGATTGGCAAGGGAACGTGGAGATGGAATCCGTTCCTCCTGCCCTCCCTCTCCCGGGTCCTCAGACTGGGATTCCAGAGAGAGCCCAAGTCACGTAGGTGTGAAGCACTGTGTAAGGAAACGAGGCGGGAGGGAGCAGAGGGTCCAGGCTCATTCAGGGACAGTGTTTGACCCAGAGGCAGGAGTGGGCGGCTCTGTCTATGCTGATGAAAGCAGACGGGAGCCGTTAGCACGGCCCCCTCCCCAGTATTTCTGACACCAGTGCCACTAGCACAGCTACCGGCACTGCAGCAGCCTGTGGAGAAAGGACGAGCGAGCCTGGTGCCCTTGGCCCTGAAGCTGTTGAGCCGCTGCTTCGACTCCGACAGCTTTGCACCTGTGCTGCGGGGGCAACAAGCAGGTCTCGCTTGGCGTAAGCCACTTGGGGCTGGGTTCTCTGCCAGCTCTGCTCGTAGCAGGAAGAGCACGTGGTCTCTGCTGCTCTCCCTGGCTCTGCTGCTTCCCGCGAATAACTGATGCCGCGCCCTCTGTCTCTCCCGCCTCGCCGGTCTAGATCAACTACGAGAGTATAAGCTGCGTGTGCTGCGGAAGTTTTTGCCCGAATGGGACTGTATTGCTTGGCCAGGGAACCACGTGGACTTCTTTTACCAGGAAGTGCACAAACACAAGACGCTCTTACCCTGTCTGTTCCTACCCAGAAAGCCCCAGGGGAGACCAGCCAAGACGATCATCATAGACGGCGCTCCTGGCATTGGGAAGACAACCCTGGCCAGAAAGCTGATGGTGGCGTGGGCCAGGAATCAGTTCTACGCCCACAAGGGCTGGTTCGTGTTCTACTTCCAGTGCCAGGAGGTGGCCGGGGTGGGGGAGCAGAGCTGCTCCGAGCTGATGGAGCGCCAGTGGCCGGGGTGCCAGGCTCTCATGTCAAAGATTTTGTCCAAGCCAGACCAGCTTCTGCTCCTCTTTGACGGTTTCGAGAAACTCACCCGGCCCCTCTTCGTGAGACAGCACGAGCTCAGCGCCGACTGGAGCCTCAAGCTGCCCGGGGTCGTTCTCCTGAGCAGCTTGCTGAGCAAGACGATGCTTCCGGAGGCCAGCGTGCTGCTGACCATGCGGATGAACTCGTGGTGGGTGGTGAGGCCCCTGCTGAAGAGCCCCTTTTTTGTCACCCTCCGAGGGTTTACCATGATGGAGAAAATCCGGTACCTGCGGACGTATTTCGGAAACACAGAGGAGGGCGAGCGCGCGGTGGACTTTGCCAGGAGGAACACCATCCTCTTCTCCCTGTGCAAGGTCCCCGCGCTCTGCTGGATGGTCGGCTCCTGTCTGAGACAGCAAATGCAGGCCGGAGTGGACCTGGCCGAGGCTTGTCCCAACGCCACAGCCGTGGTCGCCCTGTACGTCTCCAGCTTGTTCCCTTTCAGGGCGGAGCCCCTCCCCGGCAGGACTCACCTGGAGCACCTGGAGGGGCTGTGTCACCTGGCGGCCCTGGGTATGTGGAGCATGAAGTGGGTGTTCGGTAAGGAGGATCTGGAGGAAGCCAAGGTGGATGAGTTGGACGTCTCCAGTTTTCTCGGCGCGGATATCCTCCAGGAAGTGGGAGGCGAAGAGCCCCGGTACACCTTTGCCTTCGCGGTTTTCCAGGAGTTTCTCGCGGCTCTGTTCCACGTTCTCTATTTCCCAGGGCGGCCCATGCCCTTCCACTTGCTGGGCCACGGAGACATCCAGTACCTGGTCGCAAGCCCCGGAGGCAGCAGAAGCCACCTGGCTCACATGGGGGTGTTCTTGTTTGGCCTTTTCAATGTCTCGTGCGCCGCCATGGTGAGGCGGGCGTTCCGCTGCGAGCTGTCCTGGGGAAACAAGAGGAAGGTGCTGCAGACCGTGTCCTTGCTGCTTGAAGGCGACCTGCCTGCTCTGTGCTGTGGGGTCCCGCAGCTGTTCTACTGCCTGACCGAGGTCCGGGAGGAGGACTACGTCCGCCAGGCCCTCTTGGGCTACCGTAAAGCCGTTCTGAAGATGCAGAGCAACAAAGACGTTCAGCTCTCCGCGTTCTGCCTCAAGCGCTGTCGACGCTTGCAGGAGATGGAGCTGACGCTCATGGTGAACTTCTCACAGGTGTGGTGGCCGGGCCCTGGGGACTCGCTCCACGCGGTCGAGTAAGTACCGTGTTCCTCGGGCTCGCCTGAGGTCTCTGGGCCGGCTGGGCTCCCTCCCAGGTAGCTGATAAGCCTTCAGCCGTGCCAAGTATCCTGCTGCTGAAGTTTGCACACAGCCCAGGCTCAACCTCTGTGGGGCCACTTAGTTGTGGGATTTTTAGGGAGGGAATTTTTTGGGGGAGATTCACAACAATTTGAAAAAAAAATATGCACCCACTGTGATAGGTGTGTTGTGGGTGCGGGTGCATAACATTTTTGGGTATAAGTAACCTACTATGAAACAAACACAGGGCTGGCGCCGTGGCTCACTTGGTTAATCCTCTGCCTGCAGCGCCTGCATCCCATATGGGCGCCGGGTTCTAGTCCCGGTTGCTCCTCTTCCAGTCCAGCTCTCTGCTGTGGCCCGGGAAGGCAGTGGAGGATGGCCCAAGTGCTTGGGCTCTGCACCTGCATGGGAGACCAGGAGGAAGCACCTGGCTCCTGGCTTCGGATCAGTGCAGCGCCAGCCATAGCGGCCATTTGGGGGGTGAACCAATGGAAGGAAGACCTTTCTCTCTGTCTCTGTCTCTCTCTCTCACTGTCTAACTCTGCCTGTCAAAAAAAAAAAAAATACACAAATCTGTTAAGTTGAGGTGCATCGAAACTTGCACAACACCCACCCCCCCACCCCGCCATTGCAGACCGAGCGTGGTCCCACCCACAGCCAGGAGCAGCAGCGGAGAGGCCATGGCCCTCCCATCCTGCATTCACTTCGTCTTCTCCTATATGGGGTGTTTTTCCTCTCTCTTACATGAGTGTTGATTGGGCTGTAGGATACAATGCCATCCCTCGCCCTCGTGGAGTGCAGGCTGCTTCCTGAGAGCATGCCCCCCCCGCCCCGGGGGGAATGGGAACCTGGCACCGAGGGCTCTGAGCTGTAACCGGGGCGGGGAGCCCTTGAATCTGCAGCGGCGTTTCCTGTTTGCCGCCACGCGCAGGATACAGGAGAGTGACGTGCAGTACCAGTGGTGGCAAGACATCTGCTCCGTGCTCACCACCAACGAGGGCCTGGCGGTCCTGACGCTGACCAAGAGCATCTTGGAGGCCCCACTAGTGAAGGTGCTGGCGGCGGCGCTGAGACACCCACAGTGCAAACTCCAGAAGCTCTCGTGAGTGCGGGGCCCCCCGGGAAGCACCTCTCGCCCCTTCTCCACTCAGGCTCCAGGAAGCACCCACGCTCGGCGTAGTATTTCTAAGGGTGGCATTGCGTCTCTGTCCTTGCTGGATTACTGGACGGAGCTCTGGGGTGCTGTGTGATGATCGGGTCAGGGTAACTGGTATACCCGTCATCTCGGGACATCCTCTCTGCTGGCTGCTGTGGGATGGCCGCTAGATGGTTAACGGAGTCCCCCACCCTGTGCTCCCACCCCCCCAGCTGACTCTGTGTTTGTCCCTAGTCACCACACCCTCTCCATTTCCCCCTCCCTGGCTCCACAGACCCCCCGCTAGCATCTTAGCCACCAGGTCAACGCCCGGCCCCAAGCCCTTGCCTTACTGTCGGCTGCCCCGAGAGGCCTTGCATGACCTAAGCGGCCTCGTGGCGGCCATAGGATGTCAGGACTGTGGGCGCCCCGGTGGCCTGAGACGCTGTTCCTGCTCCAGGTTGAGACACTTGGGCCCCGGCATACTGCACGAGGACTTGTTCTGCGTGCTGGTGGAAAACCAGCATCTGAGTTCCTTGGAAATACAGTACACGGAAGTGGGCACGGAGGCCATGAGGGACCTCTGTGCAGTCCTGAGACACCCCCAGTGTGCTCTGCAGTGCCTGAGGTGAGGCTGAGGCTGCATTTAGGGGACCCTGGCCCCGGGCAGGGGTGGCTGGAGGCTCTGTCTGCCTGTCTTGCGTCCTTCCATCTGTCTGCTGCTGGTTTCATCCACGTCCACAAGGACAGCTTTATAAAGCTCCCGGTGCACCCGGACTGGGAAACCTGCGTCCCCACTATGAGCTCATCCTGGTTTGCAAGAGCCAGTTGTTCAACATTCAGGAATTTTGTGAGCCCATTGTGAAAACGGCACCTACTAGACATTAACTAACACAGAGATGGGCATTAGCTAGCAGGTAAGCCACCCAGTGATGTAGGTTCAAGTCCCAGCTCCACTCCTGCGTCCAGCTGTCCACTAATGCTCATCCTGGGAGACAACAAGTGATGGTTCAAGTGGCCGAGTCTCAGCCCCCTGTGGGAGACCCAGCGTGGGTTCCAAACTTCCGGCTTCAGCCTGGCCCAGCCCTGCTGCTGCGGGCCTTTGGGGAGTAGCCCAGCAGATGAGAGATGTCTACCTTGTCTGTTGGTCTGTCTGTCTCACTCTCTGTGTGTCTGTGCTTCTCAATTAAAGGGCTTTGTAAATATAAAACTCCTGTCCCACGCGGTGGCGGCCCCAAGCGTTTACTGTTTTCCATGGATAACGTGGGATGCTGGCTTCTGTGCAGGTCTACGGGCTGGGGAAGTAGGAGATAGCCTGTAGGGTCAGCCTCCTGTGCCGAAGCAAGGACGTGAGGCAGCCAGGGGGCTGGGTGGCCAGCCGGCCGCCCTTTTCCCCGGGGCTGGGCTCAGCCTTGGCCGTGGCTTCTGCAGGCTGGAATACTGTATGGCTGCCCCTGAAGACTGGATTGACCTTGCCAGGGGTCTACAAAATGACATCCGCCTGGGGACTCTGCTGCTGAGAAGAAACCCCCTGGAGTCGTTCATAGCGAATTATGTGTCAGCGAGTCGACTGGAACGTCTGTCGTAAGTCTCGCTCTTGTTCTTCTTTGGAGTAGACCCGGTGCTTCTGGGGAAAGAGCAGTCATGGGGGAAGGCATATATATTGAAGCAAATGTAAGCGTTATGCTGCCCCGATCATATAAATCGGTCCCTAAGAGTCCAGCCAAGAGAGAGGAAAAAATCCACACGAGGGTATATGTGTACACCTAATGTCCTAGAACATGTGATTACCATGAGCCCCGAGTATCCATTGTCCAGTTTGCTAAGTACACCTCATCGGTACTGTCTTCTCTCCCCCCAACTTGTGCAGATGGCCCAGCCCTACCTCCGTGGTGGCCATCTTGAATTAGGTTGGGCAGACTCCTAGTTAGGCAGCCATCTTGAATTAGGTTGGGCACACTCCTAGTTAGGCAGCCATCTTGAATTAGGATGGGCAGACTCCTAGTTTACTTGTGCCATAGCACGTTTGTCCTTCAACAGGGCACCATATGGCTCACATGGCTTTCAATGTGACATAAATGGCAGCCACTGCTCCACGCTCATTTTCTGATCAGCACTTTAGGACCCATCAGTGTGCAGCTGCTCCTGCAGCCATTACTGCCCAATGACGTTTCTGTGACTACACAGGTTTGTTATCCGTCCTATGTGCAGGTGAGGTCTGGGCTGCCTCCTGTGGCCAGCTACATGTGCACACATGCATGTGCACATGTGTGCATGCATGCTACAGTGAGCAGCCTAAGGGAAGATTGCTGGGACGTGCTTCCTGGCGGATTTCCAGGCTGTACCAATTCCAGTCCCATCAGCAGTGGGTAGAAAGTTATGGAGCTCCAGATTCTCATTCAGCTCGTTACTGTCAGGAGTCTTGGTGTTCTTGTGATTATGTTGAACAAAAACAGTGGGTCCTTGTTTTGGCTCATGTCTCCTCGATGACTAAGGACCACTTTCTTGTTCTGTTACATTTGCCTGGTCATATAGCGCACTCAGCTTTCTGTTTTCCTACCATCTTAACAGATGTAATCTGCTGGGTTATCTGTGTCGGCTAGTGCACTGTGGTCACCGATGACCTCTCTATGTCCACTTTTACTCTCTTTGTGCCACTCTCTCTCTAACCCACAATTCCTTCAACCGCCATCCTCCAAGCAAAGCCATTACCCTTTCTTTCGGAGGTGCCGGCAGAGGTGTGGGGAGGCTTGCGACTTCAGAGGGAGTGCTCGCCCCGGGTCCAGGAATGAGGGAGTTACTGTCCGTGTGTTCCTCCCACAGGCTGGAGACTTGTAACCTCACAGGGCTTGCCTGCGAACGTCTCGCCTCCCCTCTCCAGCAAAGCAAGATGCTGTCACACCTGAGCTTGGCAGATAACCCCTTGGGGGATGAGGGGGCGAAGCCTATCTGGAAGGCCCTAGAACAACTAGCATGTCCTCTGCAGAGGCTGGTGTAAGTCCCCGAGGGTTTTCTCTTGCAACTCCGTGTCCTCTGTTCTGATGCTGAGAGCAGAGAGGAGACGCCGTTACCACTTCCGTTTCAGAGGCAAGTTTGCTAGTGGCAGGGTTCTCAAACTCTGTGCCACGGCACCCAGCAGTGAACTCACAGGACCTACGGGACATGTTGAGTTTGAGGGATGTTGAAATCCATCTTCACTCACTGGGGATAGTCTGACGTCAGATCGCGCTATATTCCCTCTTTTGACATCATTTCTCTGCAAAGCTGGGCTTGCAGGAGTTATGGTCATGGGAGTATCACAGAATTTAATGGAAAACAAGGATTACGTGAAAAATTACCAAGCCGCTAAAGGCATGTGAACCAAGAGAGCTTGGGGGCCTCCGCCGTCAGGTCTGTCCCCACCTCTGGGTCAGCGTCAGGCCCCTGAGACCAGATGACTTCTTGTGAGCTCACAGCTGGCTCTAAGAGGTCACTGCCGGGGACTCCTCAGGAAGTCAGGGAACAGGTACTTAGGAAAAGTCTGTAAATTGCAAACAAAAGTCTGGCAGCAATGGGAACTTACCTTTCAACTCCATTTTCCTACAAACTTTTGAAGTTCCCTGGTAAATACTAGCTGAGAGCCTCTAGAGTTTCTCTTACCCGGTCGTGAATTCTAAATGACCCCTTAGGTGGCAGGGTACTTTTGTCTATCTCACACCCAACTGCCTTGAGCAGCAGAGGTTTGCTGGCTCAGGGACCCAGAGGGGCAGAGACGGAGCAGCCTTCGTGGCTGGTCCCCGAGGCCGCCGTGGCTCTTTTTCCCGAGCGAGTCTCACCTCCAGCTAAGTCTTTTTTTTTTTTTTGACAGGCAGAATGGGCAGTGAGAGCGAGAGACAGGGAGAAAGGTCTTCCTTTGCCGTTGGTTCACCCTCCAATGGCCACCGCGGCTGGCGCACTTCGACCGGCGCACCGCGCTCATCCGATGGCAGGAGCCAGGTGCCAGGTGCTTCTCCTGGTCTCCCATGGGGTGCAGGGCCCAAGCACTTGGGCCATCCTCCACTGCACTCCCGGGCCACAGCAGAGAGCTGGCCTGGAAGAGGGGCAACCGGGACAGAATCCGGCGCCCCGATCAGGACTAGAACCCGGTGTGCTGGCGCCGCAAGGCGGAGTATTAGCCTAGTGAGCCGCGGCGCCGGCCCCAGCTAAGTCTTACAACAGGACGGCTTGAGCCGTTGCTGGAGCTCAGTGTAAGATCGCAAGATTTGGGGGGGGGGGGGGGTGGAGACTCTTGGAAGCTCCCTAGGGAGCACGGCAGACGTGTCCCAGGGGATTCTGCAGGTCTCCCCTCTGTCCTCACTGACGAAGGCAGTTACCGCCCTGGATGAACAAGTTGCTAGGAAGAGGGGGTTGCTTAGGGCATCCAGAGGAACCACTGTGACTGGCGTGCCATCAGCTTCTTTAGGGCTTGTGGGCCGTGTAGGGAAATAGCATCTCCTGAGCAAACCTGGGAGGAGAGGGAGAATGCACGCAGCTGATGGCGGCTTTGTTCCATTCTTGTGTTTCGTTTCAAGGTGGGAAACCAGAGATACGTGCACCGACCTGGGACATGCAGGCGTGTTGGTCGTCTGTACGATTTGCCCTGAGGTGCCGGTGGCACTGCTCTGAACGCGATGTCCGAGTCAGGTCCACACACAGGGCATGACCGGTTGTCAGGGCTTCAGAGCAGGCTTGGAGGTGAGCGTGGAGCAAGGCCACCGTCAGCGCCGCAGGTGACCGTCCAGGGGACGTTTCTCAGGGTCCACCCGAAGCTTCGTGGCGCGCCGTCATCAGAAAGCAGGGTCCTGATTCTGGAACCGCCGCCCCCCGTGGTGGGGAGAAAACTGGACACCCTACAAAAGGAGCAGAGAGAGAGGCAGTGTGGCGCGACGCTGGACAGCAACCTGCAGTGTGTGCCTGGCTTGTGGTGGGGGCGGCCTGGCCTCTGCAGGGGACATCCCGGTGACTGAATGTCACGAGTGTGACAGAGGATGTCAGTTGCATAGACAGTCCCAACCCAGCTCTCAGCCAGGTATGTGACTGCCTGGGACAGAAGCCAGATGCAGGTAGTTCAGGCGTGAGAGGGGGACTGGGTGCACAGGAGGAGCTCCCGTGTGGGCTTAGCAGAGGTTGAAGGAACTAGCTAGTGCCACAGCTCACTAGGCTAATCCTCTGCCTGCAGCGCCGGCACCCTGGGTTCTAGTCCCAGTTGGGGCGCCGGATTCTGTCCTGGTTGCCCCTCTTCCAGGCCAGCTCTCTGCTGTGGCCCGGGAGTGCAGTGGAGGATGGCCCAGGTGCTTGGGCCCTGCACCCCATGGGAGACCAGGAGAAGCACCTGGCTCCTGGCTTCGGATCAGCACAGCGTGCCGGCCATAGCGTCCATTTGGGGGGTGAACCAACGGAAGGAAGACCTTTCTCTCTCTTTCTCTCTCTCTATCTCTCTCAATCTGTCAAAAAAAAAAAAAAAAGAGGTTGGAGGAACTGTATTTAGAAGGGAGAAAGGGACGTGACAGCTCCCAGGCCCCTCGCAGGGCAGGATCTCCCAGACAGAGCGTTCACGGGAGGCGAGCCTGTGACAGTCCCTCGGAACTCGGGGTTCAGGCTGCATTCCTGTGTCCCGTTCCTTTCAGGGATGTCACCTCTGAAGGGCGAGTCCAGGTCACACCTGTGTCCCCTGACTAGCGGCAGCCTGGGAGAGGGAGTCTTCCTCTCCTTTGTCATCGGGGGAGAGAGGTGAGCGTTCTGGCCCCACAGCAGTATGAGGAGATGGGTGCTGGGCAGGCCCGGCGAGGCAGGCAGACGCCCCGACTCTGAGAACCTGCCGCTGTCTCAGGAGAGTTCTGACCTGCCTGCTCGCCAAGTTCTCATTCTCGTCTCCCCATTCTCCCCACGGCATCTCGTGCTCCATAAAAACTGCTCAGTTACAGGGTGCTGTGTTTCTCTAACCCAGAGCTTTGCAGTTCCTTCTGGGGGAAACCACACGTTGACTTTTTCCTGCTTAAATTCAGAACACGTGTGTGTCTGTTGTGCCTCGCGCCCTGCCTATCGTGTGCGATGACTCTGTAGAACCAGATAAGCAGCCTCCCTCTCCCGCGTCTCTGAGAGTAGTTTCAGAGAACTGGTCTGCCGGGACATCCCGGAACCCACAATACCTAACTTTCCTCTTTGGTTTCTGTCTCACGTTAAAATATGAGCATCAGAGGCAGAGGCCTTGCCAGAGAGAATCCCCAGCACCAGGTCAGTGCCTGAAGCCTGAAGCAAAGCACGTGAAGTGGCATGAAAGACCCCCTGCACCACTGATGCATCTAGCTCCCCAAAAAGAGGCAGAGGATGGCACCCTGCTTTGGCAAACAGTCTCAGGGCTCCTCAGTAGTGGAAGCAGAGACTGCATGAGCCCCAGGCCCACTTTTAGGACTGTACACGAGAGGATCAAAAGCCCACACACACACACGGAGCCCTGTGCACAGATGATCATGGCACATTGTTCACGATAGGCAAGCGACATGCAGAGTGCCCTCTCCAAACGGGGGTGTTGCCCCACCCTGCCAAGGAAAGAAGTGCTGGCCCGTGCCGTGGCGAGGGTGACTCGGGAGAAACTGCTGAACGGAGACAGCCGAGCACGGAGGGATGAGTCCCTTTGTAGGATGTGTCCAGACTTGGAAAGTCCGCGGAGGGAGGGCAGTGGGTGACTGAGCAGAGAAGGCGTGGAGAGCGAGCAGGTGGGGAGTGGATTCCACCGGGCGATGGAAAATGCGCCAACACTGGTTGTCATGATTGCACAACTCTGTAAGACCAGTGGTTTGCATACTTTAAATGGTGACTATCTCTTGATAGTCACCAAAAAAGGAAATATAATGTAATGGTGTTGTGGTTGAGTTTTTAATTTTGTGTTGGTGTCACATCTAAGGGGGACAGTGTGACAATGCAACACGTGGATTCAACGTGTGGTGATCAAATCCAGTTTGTCAGCATTTCTATCTCCTTAAATGTTTTGCTTTGTTTTTTGATGAACAATAGTCGTGTGTAATTCTGGGGACAGTGTGACCTTCCAATGGGTGCACACCCTGTGCTGTGGTCACATCATGGGGACAGTGTGACCTTCCGATGGGTGCACACCCTGTGCTGTGGTCACATCATGGGGACAGTGTGACCTTCCGATGGGTGCACACCCTGTCCTGTGGTCACATCCTGGGGACAGTGTGACCTTCCGATGGGTGCACACTGCTGTGGTGACATCCTAGGGACAGTGTGGCTTTCTGATGGGTGCACGCCCTGTGCTGTGGTCACATCCTGGGGACAGTGTGACCTTCTGATGGGTGCACACCCTGTGCTATGGTCACATCATGGGGACAGTGTGGCTTTCTGATGGGTACACGCCCTGTGCTGTGGTCACATCCTGGGGACAGTGACCTCCGACGGGTGCACACCCTGTGCTGTGGTCACATCATGGGGACAGTGTGACCTTCCGATGGGTGCACACCTGTCCTGTGGTCACATCATGGGGACAGTGTGACCTTCCGATGGGTGCACACTGCTGTGGTGACATCCTAGGAACAGTGTGGCTTTCTGATGGGTACACGCCCTGTGCTGTGGTCACATCCTGGGGACAGTGACCTCCGACGGGTGCACGCCCTGTGCTGTGGTCAGGTCAGGACCACCCATCCATGCTTTCCCTCCATCCCCCATCCCTATGTGCCTGGAGTCTTGAAGCTGCTCTCTTTCCGTGGCCCACAGGCTGGCGTGGACCAAGGCCGCCGCCCGGCCATGGAGCACTGGGCACCTCTCCCTCCATCCGCCTGGACCTGGCGCCCATGACCCTGGCCTGTGTTTCTCTGCAGGCTGAGAAAATGCGCTCTGACCTCTGCCTGCTGCCAGGACGTGGCCTCCGTCCTCTGTCAAAGTCAAACCCTGAGGAGTCTGGACCTCAGCTTCAACAGCCTGATGGACAAGGGGGTCACCCTGCTCTGCGAGGCCCTGAAGAACCCCGGCTGCACCTTGCAGGTCCTGGAGTAAGTGCCCCGGGCCCTGCCCCAGAGCAGTGCAGCCGTCCACAGAGCTCCCTCCGGACGGGGGAGGGCAGAGTGTGCTGGCTTCCGGCTCCATGACCTGAGGCCGGAGGGCCCACCCCAGACCTGTGCAATCGCAAACTCGGAGCGTGGGACCCAGCAATCCATCTGTGCTTAGCCATTGTCCCCAAATGCCCACAACGGCCAGAGCCAGGAGCCAGGAGCTTCTTCCAGGTCTCCCACGTGGGTGCAGGGGCCCAAGGACTTGGGCCATGTTCTGCTGCTTTCCCAGGCCACAGCAGAGAGCTGGATCGGAAGTGGAGCAGCCAGAGCTCGAACCGATGCCCATATGGGATGCCGGCACTGCAGGCGGTGGCTCTACCTGCTACGCCACAGCACCAGCCCCGATAAACTTTTCTTTAAACTCCATTTCCACCAGCTTATTGAAGTCCCCTCATGTCCCCGCGCACGTCTCCCAGACACTTCCTGCTCTCTCTGGACCGTCTACAAGTCCTAATGTGCCGTGAATGCTGCAGAAATCGGTGTTGTCCTTTATTCTGTAGGGAGCACGGGCAAGGAGGAAAGTCTGTCGGTGTGCAGCACACATGCATTCAAGGGCTCAGACCTGCGGTTGGCTGAATCCGTAAACGCACGACCGGGGGTGCAGAGGGTGTGCTTGTGCTCCGTGTCTGAGGATGCGGTCCAGGGCTGGGCCCTTCCCTCTTACACACGGGCGAGGAATCTGACACACGGCGTTCTCGTGCGCTGTGAGCCTGTGGCTCCCGTTCTGCCGTGAGTGTCGTGTGGCAGCACACAGTGAGTTACTCGCAAAGGATCAGAACACTTGGCGCAGTAGCGTGACGAAGCCACAGTGCTGGAGTGACCGGCGGCTCTGGGTCTGCATGTCCACGTCCACGGCAAATCGCTGCATCTACTGGACACGTGACGGACGTGCCTCATCATTCATCGCTGAGCAGTGCGCTGTCACCGTTTGCATGGCGTTTACCGTCAGGGTGTTAGCGGCCATCAGCAGGACAGGAAGAGCACAGGAGGGTGGGCGCAGCTCCTGTGCAAACATGACGGCGTTTCCTCTACGGGGCTTGACCACACGTGGATTTTGGAGCCAAGTCCCGCAGTCTCTGGGGGACAGCTGCGTTTACCTGGTCCCCGATTCCTTCTGTGCCCAGGCAGCTGTGAGTTCTGGGGAGCCCAGGATGGTGTCTGTGTTGCTAACGCACTGCTATGTCCACAACACCCAGTGCCAGGCACAGAGGTGGACGAGTAAAGATTTTGTTCAATGAGCAAAGAAAAGTAGTTACAATCCATTTTTGAAAGATACATCGGGCTCAGGGCTTCTCAGAGTGAGGGAATCCATAGCCTATTCTTTCATTTTTAAATATTTTATTTATTTGAAAGGCAGAGTGACGGAGAGAAGGAGGTCTTCCATCCACCAGTTCACAAATGGCTGCAGTAGCTGGGGCTGGGTTAGGGTGAAGCCAGGAGCCTGGAACTCCGTGCGGGTCTGGCCACGTAGGGGCCAGGGCTCGTGGACTTAGCCGCGTCTGTTTCTGGCCCACAGGCTGGAGCAGTGCCTGTTCACCTCGGTCTGCTGCTCGGCCATGTCCTCCATGCTCAGCAAACCCAGCCTGCGATACCTGGACTTGAGCAAGAACAACATCGGCCTCCTGGGCATACTCACCCTGGTCGGGGCCTTCCCGAGCCAAAGGCAGAGAGAAGAGGTCCTCCTGTGAGTCTCTGCTCGGGCCGTCCAGGGAAAGCTCCTGGGACAGGGAGACGCGGTCACGTTCCCACCTCGCTGCCTGGGGTTTGCGGTCACGGTTCAGACCGCGGCTCCTGCTTTGATCTGACGGAGATGGGGACTGGGTTCTGCTGTCCGGCCTTTGCTTCCTTCTCCTCCTGCTCTCGTCTTGGCACCTGCGTCTGCACTTGATGCTCGCCAAAAGGCCGAGAAGCGATGGGCACCCGCGTCTGTTCTGCCGTCTCACCAGCCGTCCGTCTTTGCCTCCCTAAGCCTCCGTTCCCCTGTCTGTTACACGGGCTCGGCGTCTTCTCACAGAGGTTCTGCCGGGACGGGGGAATCGGACACCCGAGCACAAGGCACTCTGACGCTGTTGCGTCCCCGCAGTGGTGGATTGGGGGGAAGGTTAGAGCCACGCGTGGTGTGTTGTCTGTCTGTTGCGGTGTGACAGCCCGGTGACTACCTAAAAGGACAAGCAGCTGGTTCCTGTGCAGAATCTCCCGGTGGCGGGTTCATGTGGGCGTGGTTTCACGGGAAGGGTCTGGCTGTGAGTCCTCAGTTAAGTGGTTGGGGGAGGAGTCGTTGGACCTGCGTCTGTGCCCAATCACCTGGCTGCAGACGGGAGGCTTCCGGTGCTGTGAGTGGACATGTGGCATCCCCCCGAAACAAGTGACGAGAGGGGCAGACAGGCCAATAGACACACACACACACACACACACACACACACACACACACACTCATTCTTTAGTCTAGACACTGACGCCCCGCCCCGTGCCTTGTTCTATTGACGGCACAGACCAGGCCTGGTCCGGTGAGAGAGGGGCCATACGAGGGTGTGACTGGCAGGAGGAGGGGCTGGGGGGGCCACGTCTACCATGTGGCTGGACCAGGGCACTTTGAAGCCATGCCTGAGCCCCCTCTGGTCTCCATCTACTCCGTGGGGCCACGGTGGTCTCTTGGGTGGTCAGCTTCTGTTCTGGGGGGGTGGGGTGGGGTCTGCACACTTGCCCAGGGCTGCCAAAGAAGCCTGAATGTGAGAGAACAAAACCCGCTTGGTGTCGTTCCCAGGGAGAGGAAAGCGAAAGGGGACGTGGAGATGTTGGCGCGGCTGAGCGGCCCCACGGTACAGAGCAACTACCTGAAGATAGTGCAGGACTGGAACTCCTAGTGCCGCTGGGGGCCGAGGACGGGCCGCCGGCCGGGCAATGGCTCCCTGCTCTCTGGGCCACGCGGGGTCCAGAGTGGCGGGGTTTGTGCTGGGAACGGCGCCCTCGGGTTGTGCACGCTGTGGTTTAGACATAGTGGAGCACCCAGCTGGGGGCCCCCAGGTAAGCAGAGCTCCAGCCAGTCAACTCCTGGCTCCTGGGATGTTTTTAATGTGTTGTGCAAATGTGTTCACCAGGAAATGCCTGCCTCACCTCCTAGGGTGTTGGGAGCAATTAATTAAAAATGTGCATCAGTACAATTTGAAGACATTTCAAGTGTGATTTCTTTACCAGTAGGCTCTGTTAAGAAACTTGATCCTCAGCACGGGGTGCGCCGGCCACTGGGGGGTGAACCAACAGCAAGGGAAGACCTTTCTCTCTGTCTCTCTCACTGTCCACTCTGCCTGTCAAAAAAAAAAAAGAAAAAGAAAAGAAACGTGATCCTTACACTGTCTAAAAAGTACCCACAGGAAATCCCCAAGGAAGATAACACGAGGATGTTCTCAAAGGTTCATGGAAAATGGAGTTAAGGCTACGTTTACTTTGGTGCAGAAGTTTGAAGTCCACGCAGCTTTCTTATAATGTGACTTTTCTGTGGGCTTTTGGAAGGACCTTCAAAGCTGGTTCCAGGAACTTCAGAAATGACGTGTGATCCTTAACTTAGTCCTGGCTAACTAGTATACTCTTTTTTTAAAATATATATTTTTTTTAATTTGAGAGGTAGAGAGACAGAGTTTGTATTTACTGATTTATTACCCAAGTGCCCACAGCAATCAGAGCTGGGCTGGGGCTCAAGCAGGAGACCGAGAACCCAGGTCTCCCGTGCGAATGTCAGTGACCCAGCCACGTGAGTCATTACGGCTGCTGCCCAGGGTCAGCAGTAGCGAGAAGCTGGGATCAGGAGTGGGGCCAGGGCTGGATCCCAGCCACTCTGTAAGGGCTGTGGGCGACCCAATGCCTCTTAACCACTGTGCCAGGTGCCGGCGCCACCTGCTGGCCATTCTTAAAGAAGTCAGGACAGTTTTGGGAATTCGGTCTTTTTTCCCCCTTTAGAAAAACAGTCTCTTTTCTACACAATGGAGTGATCAGCTATTGTCCTTGTTGGTTTCTCCCCTCCCCGGGGGATTGTGTGTGTGTGATTTATTTTTCTTGAAAACAGAGGCATTAACATTACAAGCGGGGATTCCTGACAATGGTCGTAGAGTGGGGAAAGAAGGGTATGTGGTCTCCTACGTGGCGCGACTTACTGAGGCAATGTTGGTAACTGCACGCTGGATGTACGGCACCCACACGGTCTGTACAGTCCACACTAACTTCCACAGACCAGGGAACAGGATGCTAGGTTTAGAGCCCTGTCGGCCGGCTCCCAGCCCCAGACAGCCCCACTCGGTCACGATGGTGTGGCCCGGGCATCAGTCTCCCAGGTGACTCTGGCCTCAGTGAGGTTTGAGTGCAGTCGCGGTGGAAGTGGGAGATCTGGTGTGGAACTGAGCTTCCTGGTAGCGATCAGGATGAGGGGCCGGGTGGGTGTCGCTGCCACGGTGGGTGGCACGGCGAGGGCTGCTGCTCGCAGACGGTGGCCTGGCTGGGGCTGAAGTGGACTGGCATTCACCAAAAAGGGGGGGGAGATCCTGGTGTTAGGGCTGCAGCATTGCAGAAACCATCAACTCTAAACCCAACGCCATCCACAGCCAGCTCTCAGCCCAGAGCCCGCTGCTGGGAGGGGAGGCTGCACCTCGCCTGGAGCGGGAGTCGTGCAAAGCACAGCTTGTGTGCACGGTGGTGAGGTCTGCACCTCCCTCTCCTGAGTAACAACGCCCGGAAATGAAGACCCGAGTCGTCCGGAGGTGTGCTCGAGCTGCTGTGGACACCAGACAGAAAGCACCCCCAAGCCACTGTGCGTGTGGCACTCACGGAGTCCGGGGGCTGCTCATCGCACCGGGGGCCTCGTGAGTTCTGTTCCTCGCGTGCCTGAGTGTGTGAGGGATGGAAGCGCCTCGCAGCTGCCAGGAGCCCCATGTCGGCTCCCTGTGCCGCGGGATGAACCCTAAGATGGAAGGAAGGGAGGGAGGAGTGGGAGCCCCTGATGAGCCTTCCTGCAGCGGTCACAGCTCAGCAGAGGTGACCGGCCCAGGCGGGATGCAGAGGCCGTGCCTGGAGATCTCAGGGCCGCAGGAAGGGGACGCCCACTCTGTCCCTCACGACCCACCGAGCTGCAGGTCCCCTACATGTGTCTCTGGGGCTAGCGGAGTGAGGGCGCAGACGCCCTCCCCAGACTGATCTCAGGCAGCACTAAGGAACTTTCTGGGCTGATAGAAGGGCCCCGTATCTGTGGGGATGGGGTAATGTGGGTGTCTGCATTTATCAAAACTCACCAGCCCCAGGCTCAGACGCTGTGCTGTATGCGAACCTCACCCCTTCAAAGCGGTGACTGAAGGGGCAGGAGTGTGTGATGTGGGCACCACGTCCCGTACTGGAGCGTTGTGGGAACCCCGGCTGCTCTGCTTCTGATCCAGCTTCCTGCACCTGGGAAGCAGCAGATGGTGGCCCGCAGTCCCTGACACCCGTGTGGGAGGCCCAGATGGGGCTCCTGGCTCCCGGCTTCAGCCTGGTCCAGTCCCCGGTACTGCAGTCATGTGGGGAGAGAATCAGTGGATAGAAGATTCTCCCCCAACCCTTTTAAATAAATCAATAAATCCCAAAAGTAAAAAAAAAAAAACCAAGTAAGTATTGAGCTCAATTTTGGTTAATTAGCTTGATTTAATTATTCCACATGGTATACATATAAGATCCCATTGTACTCCACAAAGGTGTGCAGTTATAATTTCCTGTTTACAATAAAAGTATCTTTATAAGCATTCTTTTTTAAAATATTTATTTACTTATTTAAAGAGTTACACAGAGAGAGGAGAGGCAGAGAGAGTCTTCCATCCGTTGGTTCACTCCCCAGTTGGCCACAACGGCTGGAGCTGTGTCGATCCAAAGCCAGGAGCCAGGGGCTTCCTCTGGGTCTCCCACACGGATGCAGGGGCCCAAGCACTTGGGCCATCTTCCACTGCTTTCCCAGGCCATAGCAGAGAACTGGATTGAAATGGAGCAGCCGGGTCTTGAACTGGCGCCCATATGGGATGCCGGTGCTTCAGGCCAGGGCGTTAACCTGCTGCGCCACAGCGATGGCCCCACAATAGAAGTATTTCTAAAGAAACTGAGCGCGGCTTCCAGCTGTGTGCAATGACGGCGGGCAGTGCAGGCTGCAGCGGTCGCTCTGAGACAAGCAGGAATAGCTGGGCTCGTCCGGAACTCCCCAGCACAGGTGCGGGCAGGCGCGGAGTACGTGTGGGCACAGGTGCAGGGAGCGTCGGCCCCACTCCCGCTCTGGCCTGGCCGCTCAGAGCCCGCTGCAGCCAATGAGGAGGAGGCCTCTGGCCGGAGAGTCCTCAAAGGCCACGGCCACGTGGGCGTGGGGTGGACGCCGCCTTATTTCCGCGATCGCCGGCGCCCCTGGCGTGCGGTCCACGATGGCGGAGGAGAGGCAAGTGGGTGAGTGCTTCCCCTGCCTGGTGCCTTCTCCGTGACGGATGGAACCCACTTCTCACCCTACAGCTGTGCCAGTCAGGGCTCAGCGTCCCAGGAATCCCTCGACAGGGCCAAGTCTCATTTCTCCAGGTTGCTGGCAAGTTCCTGGGGTCCTCGGGCGAGCCCCTCACCCTTTCCAGGCTTCGGGTCTAAAAGAGAGGGTGGGGCAGGGGCTCTGTGCTTCCAAGGCCACAGTCAGTTCAAGTCTGCCCACACTTGGTGGCTGCTGGTGGAGCCGATGCAGCTTTACGGGACTTGCTGTTATTAGAACACCACAACGCACGGTGAGGGGAGGTGTCCTTACCACGGGCGGAGACTGAGCCCCAGGTGGGTCCGTGGTTTGCCCCAGGGGGAGCAGGCAGTGCGCTGGGTTCTGGTGGCCTTCAGGCCCTCTGGTCTTACTGGTGCCTTGGAGTCAAGACCCCTGTGGGTGCAGGCGTAACAGGGGTGTTAGAGCTGTGGCAAGTCCGTCCTCAGTGACCCCTCGACAGCTAGCCTGGCCTTAGAGTCCCCAGCCATGGCCTGCTGTGGCTGGACCTCCCCGCTCCCGCTCACCCCCACCCCATGCTACAGGGAGGCTTCCCCTGAGCAGCGGTCCCTCCTGCGCACCTGTCCTTGGGGTGTGATGAGCTGGAAACGGGGGAGCTTTCCAACCTGGTGTGCATTAAGGAGCTTTTCCCTGAGGCGCAGGGCAGCTGGTTCGGCCTCACAGGACCTCAGCTGTGGGCTTAGGGAGACCAGAAACACTCCAGGTCTGTGGCCACGCTGCAGGCCCTAAGGCCGGGGGTGGGGGGGACTGCGCCTGCGGCTCGGCTCCTTGCAGTCTCCGCCCGTCTGCACTCTGACCACAGGAGCAGGCCCGCGCTCTCAGCCCGAGGATGGCTTCGTTACCTGGGCGCGTGTTGCTTCAGTTCCCGCCTGGTTCCTCGGACCCCCCTGGGGACTGAGGCGCAGCCAGGCACCTGTGAGTCTGGTCGGGTGTGCACAAAAGTGCTGGGATTCTTGACATAACTTTCCCGGCCCACCTCAGTCCTTTAACCCGACACTTGAGAGAGCTTGTTTCTCGTCGTTGTTCTCCGTGTATCTGAGGTTTTCACGTTAACTTAGAAGTGGAAGGGAAACTAGGAAGTCTTACATAGGATGTCGCTGTTTTACGCTTTATTTATAGAAAGGCTGAGATTGAGAGAGAGTTGGCTCCCATGTGCTGGTTCGCTCCCTAAAGCTAGGAGCCAGGAACTCCATCTGGTCGGTCTCACGTGTGGCCAGGACCTTGCTCCTGGAGCCATCGCCTGCTGCTGCTTTAGGTGCCCGTTAGCAGGAGGTCGGAATGGAGCACAGAGCCAGGACTCGCACCCGGGCACGCGCCCCAAGCAGCGTCATCGCCAATGTGCCAAATGCCAGGCCCAGGACTTCACTTCCTTCACGTATCTTCCCTCTTGCCGCTCGTGTGGTCGGTGTTTTCCCTAAACGCGTGGGGGTGTGTAGAAAAACCCTCTAGTCCTGCTGTGGCTCTGTTCTGAGCGGTGGGCATGCAAACGGCAGTGTTCCGTGAACAGCGCTCCTCTGTGGCCGTGGCTGGCTTTCGGAGGTGGGTAAGGTGGGAGCCCAGGTGTTCTTGGTGAAATGCATGCACTCTAAGACGGCTGTTTAAAGGGAGGGATGACCTTGGGCATTCGCTGGAGAACAAACGGTGAGGAGCAGACTGGGGTGTGCTCTACAGGGTCCCTGCGTGTCCCTTCCCACAGCTGCTGCTCATCCAGAGGTCTCTGCATGCCCATGGGGCTGACGCCCCTCTGTGTGCTGATTGCTGACGTGTTTAAGGCTGCAGCTTGTCCACCTGATGCTGATCAGCTCCTGAAGCTGGCTCTTTTAAACAAGGCTGTGCCCAGCAATTCTCACATTTTTTAAAGATTTCAGAGGAGAATTGGAGAGAGAGAGAGAGATCCTCCACCCGCTGGTTCACTCCCACAATGGCTGGAGCTGGGCTCATCTGAAGCAAGGAGCTTCATCTGGGTCTCCCAAGTGGGTGCAGGGACCCGAGCACTTGGGTCATCTTCCACTGCTTTCCCAGGCCAGTAACAGAGAGCTGGATAGGAAGTGGAGCAGCCAGGACTCGAACTGGCGCCCACATGGGATGCTGGTGCCACGGGTCCTCCAGTTCT
Source organism: Sylvilagus bachmani (assembly GCA_015711505.1). Taxonomy (NCBI): domain Eukaryota; kingdom Metazoa; phylum Chordata; class Mammalia; order Lagomorpha; family Leporidae; genus Sylvilagus; species Sylvilagus bachmani. Next base: position 1,618,955 of record CM027395.1, on the reverse strand, counting down.
TGCATTTGAAATGGGTGGATGGTGGGTGAGCCTTTGGCACAGCACCTAAGACGCGGGTTGGGACGCCTGCTTCCATACTGGGCTGCGGGGGTCCCAGTCCTTGTCTGGCTTCTGATCCCAGCTTCCTGTTAATGCACGCCCCGGGAGGTGAAGGTGATGGCTCAAGTGGTCGGGTCCCTGCCACTGACCTGAGAGACTCAGGTTGAGGTCCCAGCCTAAAGCCTGGGCCCAGCTGTGGCCGCTGCAGCTGCAGGCGTCCGGGGAGTGACCAGCAGATCTGTCCCCCTCTACCCAGCAAAATAAAATCTTTAAAAGGGTGGACCTGGCTCACTTGCCCTCTGAGAGGATGGCACTATCTGTACCTCCACTAACGCAGGTAAAAGGCCGCGTGTGGTCGGCTTTATGGACTTTGCCAGTTTGTGTTGAATGTGGTGCATCACAGGGACTCGCGTTTACTGCACTGGGATCATTCGTAACATTGGTCCCAAGTTCACTTGAAGGCCATAGACGTAACTGCTCAGATCCTTTGTTCATGCTAGTAAGTTGAGTTGGGCTCACTTTGGACTGGAAGAGTTCTGGAAAGTATTTTGTCGGATTTTAGAGGTTGTGTTTATTGGCACCGTTTATTCAGAACATTTTAAAGGCTGCTCAGTAGGGAAGGGAACGGGTTGGCTTTGTCATCTCTGGCTCACTTCTGTTAGAGGGAGACAGTGCATTCCACTTGTAGGTTAGAGGTTGGGTAAATAGGAATTCATGAACATGAATATTTGCAAGCCTAGAGCATTTTTTGCCTTCAGCCTGGGAAGTGGCCTTCTCCTGTGGATGTCAGTCTGGCTTAGACATCAGCAAAGTCAACACAGCCTTCTTGCCTACCTGGGGCTTTTTACAGAGCGTTAATGAGCTTCTGGTCCCAGTACACAAACGTCAGCAGAACTCGGATAATGGCTCCTCACTTTAAAGTGAACTTAAGTTTCAAAAATGAAATCTTCTGTCTTAACACGTTGGTCTTTATCAGGAGATTTTTTTGACAGGTAGAGTTACAGACAGAGTGAGACAAAGGTCTTCTTCCGTTGGTTCACTCCCCAAATGGCTGCCACAGCCGGCACTGCACCAATCCGAAGCCAGGAGCCAGGTGCTTCTCCTGGTCTCCCATGGGGTGCAGGGCCCAAGCACCTGGGCCATCCTCCACTGCCCTCCCAGGCCACAGCAGAGAGCTGGACTGGAAGAGGAACAGCCGGAACAGAATCCGGCGCCCCAACTGAGACTAGAACCCGGGGTGCCAGCGCCGCAGGCAGAGGATTAGCCTAGTGAGCCGTGGCACTGGCCTCTCTGTTTTTTTTAAAAAAAAAAAAAAAAAAACTTTCAAAGCATTCCTTTCTAAGGTGAACACGTGTATAATTTGACCTGCTTTCTGACTGGCTATTAGTACCAAGATGGAACTTTGACAACCCAGTTAACGACTTCATGTGTTCTGTAATACTTATTCAAGTAGCTTCCTAGGTACACACATCCACTTGTGCGTGTCAACTTCTGCGTCTCCCACTTTGACACTTTTGTCAGACTGTTTGCTACTAAGTACAGTGTAAATACAGGCAGTAGTGGGGAGGACACAGCGGGGCTTTGGGCACAGAGTGCAAAACCCAAGGGAAATTCTGAAAGCGAACGAGCAACCTGCTTATCTGGGTGGCGCCGGCGGACCACGGCTTAGCCGTAGAGTGCCGCCCAGCGAGGCGTCCATGGGGCACAGCTGCCCTGGGTCATCCAGAGTCTACAAACGTGGCCCCTCTGAGCCGGGTCTGGGCCTGGTGACCCGGTCCGGGGAGTGCACTGGCCGCACTCTGCTGCTGTGGGGCGAGCGGGCGGTTCTGTCCACGCCGTGGGGCATCCAAGGAGGCCAAGTTTGCTCGATTGCTCGGCCTCATTTCCGGGTAAACCGGCTCCCCCTGCTCCCCACACCCACGTCATCGCTCGTTTTCCCAGTGGTGGGACTGTGGCTGGTCCCCCTTCCTCTGGTGTCTCCCTGCTCACCCCGAGGTATGTCTCAAAGGCAGAGTGACAGACCTCCCATCCACTGGTTCACTCCCCAGACAGCCACGGTAGCCAGGGCTGGGCCAGGCTGAAGTCAGGAGCCTAGAACTGTCTGGGTCTCCCACATGGGTGCAGGGGCCCAAGCATGTGGGCCATCTTCTGCTCCCCACAGGCACATTAGCAGGGAGCTGGATCAGAAGTGGAGCAGCCAGGACTTGAACTGGAGCCCCACTGTGGGATGCTGGCCTTAACCCGCTGTCTGGCAACACCAGCCCCAGGCCCGTCTATTTACATGATCGAGAATTTCTGCTGGCAAATTGGAGTCCATCTGGCTACACAGAGGAGTCTTGCCTTCAAGGGGCAAGATACTGATAAATATTAACCGAGTCAACAGGTGCTTCAGATATTTTGGGCTTGAGGGCATTTTTAATCTTGTATTTGTTCTCTCTGTGCAGCAACTGATGTGTCTATTCCAGATTGGAGGAAAACAACTCGTTACCGTAGCTGCCTTAGTCAATATAAAAAGCAACACTCATAGAAATAGAGATATTTTCCCTAGAGTACTGAGCAGAAATCGTCTATTTTGGTTAATTAGAAGCTGTAGACTGGATTAGATCTTAAGTCTCCATGTCCTGAATTTTAGGTGGTCTAGGGTTGTAAGAAGATATCTCGCCTTACCCACACATCCACAAGTTTAAATCTGAAGCCAGTTTTTGTGACAATAACTGTGTATTTCCGGAGTACAGGTTGCTATTTTGATATGCATATATTGTAGAAAGAACATAACCATTGTCATACCTGTTTTCTATGGTGAGACATTTAAAGTCTCATTTAGCAACATTGACGTATATATTAACTACCCTCGCTGTGCTGTGCTGTAGATCTCAAACATTCCTCTCAAACATGTACATAGTTTTAAAAATGCAAATTGATTTTCAATTAGTCTCTCTAACCAGCACTCGCTCTCGGGAGGTCTCCATCCATGTGCTAACCGGATCCTATCCTGCTCAGAGTGGGTAACGCAGGCACATACAGGGTGATGTGGCCCCAGGTAAAACTGGTACCTCTTGACTGACATCTGCCCCTTCCAGGTACTGGTTGCCACCATTCTACCCTCTGCTTCTATGAACTCGACCTTTTAGGTTCCACAGGTGAGTGAGAGGATAAACCTAAGCATGACCCAGCAGCGTCTTAAACCTGAGCGCCACTGGTGACGTTGCCTCCGGAGCCTCGATCCCAGGGTGCTGTAAGGTTTGCACACACGCTGTGCCGTCCTGCTGAGTGCGTCATGTCACAGAAGCAGCGCAGCGGCCCTGGGAGACGTGGGTTCTGACTCCCAATTTCCTCAACGAGGCAGGGGTGTGTCATCAAAATCGCAGAAGTCACACGTGGGCCCCCCCTCAGATCTTGGAGCCCAGAGCACAGAAGTTCCCACCCTCCTGCAGTGGCATGGCGGCAGGGTCCCCTCCTCCACCGTGCAGCTCCCTGTGGTCCATCTCTGAGGCACAGCACGTCATAGCAATATGCTGTAACAGTCTCATGAGCACGTTCGTGCGATTCCGTTACAGCATGTTGCTGTAAAGACTCACTAGCTCTTGCTTGTCTGATTTGTAAACGTATCAGAGGCGTATATGCAAATGAGACACAGCAAATACAGGCTTCAGTACAATTGATGGGCTCAGGGATCCACGAGGAGTCCCAGAAGGCCCCCCACTGTTTCCCTGTGGAATCTGACCTCGTGCCAGCTAGAAGATGAGCTCAGCAAGGTGTGAGTAGCAGGAGCCGTCCTGAGGGCCAAGGGTTCTGCATAGACTCATGTGTCTGCATTTCTTTGAAGAAATGTCTTCAGATCCTTTGCCTATTTTAGATCACTTGTCCCCCTTTTTCAGAGTTTTTGTATTTGAATATAAGTCCTGTATCCATAGGACTTTCAAATATTTTAATATTCCAAACATTTTATAACAAAACTGTAATTCAACATTAACATGCACAATTGATCTTTAAAAATCCATAGAACTGCTAAAAACTGAGGAGCAATTTGTCTGAGTTCTGAGAATTCTCGGACGCACTCTTTTGCCTCTCCGAGTGTGCCAGGTGCTGTCTGACAAACTAACGGGACTTCTAGCAACAGGATAAGCAGGTGGAATGGTGACCGGCCTTCTAGCTATGAAGAAATCTTACCAAAGGAGAGGATTTTCATCTAATGAGTTGGTTGAGGTCAGATGTGTTAACCTGAAAACTTGCCACAAATTTCAGTCTTGTTCCTCTTCCCACAGATCCTATCTCTTCCAAATTACCGAAGAATCTACTCTTTGACCAAAATCTGAGCTCTCAGCCTCGTATCACGATGGAAGATGACCAATGGGTCTCCTTTTCCAACTACGGTTTGCAATGGTGTCTCAAGGAGCTGAGCAAGGAAGAATTTCAGACGTTCAAGAAGTTGCTGAGGAAAAAGCATTCGAGGTCAACGACGAGCGCTCTCCCGTGGACTGAAGTAGACAACGCCAACACGGAGAGTCTGGCCTCCCTCTTACATGAGTATTACGAACGGCCTGCTGCCTGGACCATGGCAGTTGACATCTTTGAGGAGATGAAGCTATTGACGCTCTCTGCGAAAGCAAGGGATGAGATGAAAAGTAAGACTTGGGGCAAGTCTGGGGCTGGGGGGAGAGGGGGGTCCCAGGTTCTTGGGAGAATAGGGCAGACTTCTCTCTAGTTGGGTCCACCCCTGTGGTGTGATCACCAGTCCTTTCCACTGGTGGACATCGGTGCTCTCTCTAGTGAGTGGGAGATAGGAGGAGGAGGCATGAGTGTCCAACTCTTCCCAGAGAGAATTCAGTTGAGTGTATAGGTAGGATTTGGAGCCTAACCTTGAACTCTGGAGTCTCCAAGGTCACATGTGAGTTAGGGCAAGTCTCTTCTTGTCCCAATCCTTGGATTTCGTGCCTCGGAACAGGAGCTGTGAAACTACATGAGCCGTGGCGGAGGGTCTGTGAGATCCCGTGTGGGAGTTGGCTGCCGCCCATTGACAACACAGGAGTGTCTCCCACTCGGCCCCAGGTGAAGAACAAGGACTCCATAGACTGCCAGTGCCCACATTAAGCAGTGGTCTTAGGGTGGATGATTACCTGGGTGCAATTAGGGGAAAGGATTTTCTTTTAAAAAAAAATCCCTTTTATCAGGAGAACTTCTCCCTCGGGTGTGGACTGGCAACTTTGCCTAAGTGGTTTCTTGACTGGGCAGCCAAAGTGGCCCTCAAGATGGCAGACTCTGCACACAACATGAGCCTGCTTGTCGCTGCCAGGGCCACGCTCGGCAGCGAAGGCTGCAAGGGACCACAAACACGGTCCCCTCTCTGCACCTGGAAAGGCCCTGAGCAGAAGACACAGTGGTACTATCTGCCCGAGTGAGGGGAAGAGATTCAAATGCCAGCTGGTGCTGCCCGGGTGGTGCTGAAGGTCTGGCCCCACGCTGAGGCCCTGGGTCCTGAAATGGCCTCCCCAAGCCCCACAGACCCCCCAAATGAGGGCTCTTCTGTGTCTGATAATTTGACCAAGTTCACAAGCTAACAAGCGACAAGGATGAGGTTCACTGACGTCCACTTAGCATAGATGTGAATTCTCATGTCAAGCTCCAGAGGTATCCCATAGTTCTCAGTGTGGGAAGGAAGAGAGAAATGGGCAATTTTAAAAATGAAAGGTAGGGACCAGCCAGCGCTGTGGTGCAGCAGGTTAAAGCCCCAGCCTGTAGTGCCAGCATCCTATATGGGTGCCGGTTTGAGTCCTGGCTGTTCCATTTCCAATCCAGCTCCTCGCTGGAGTGGGGAGATGGGAGATGGAGGGAGGTCTTCCATCCGCTGATTCACTCCCCAGATGGCCGCAACAACAGGGGCTGGGTCAGGCCGTCTCCCTCTCAGTGTCCCTCTGTAACTGCCTATCGAATAAATATATTTTTTAAAATATTAAAGATACAGAAAAAGGTAAGTGGTTCCTATTCTAGGCTACAGGAAAGAAATCTAGGATCATTTCATAGAAGAAATAAGCCTTTTCTTTAAAAAATAATTTTTTTAAACAGAGAGGCAGAGAGGTCTTCCATCTGCTGGCTCACTCCCCAACTGGCTGCAATGGCCGGAGCTGCGCCAATCCGGAACCAGGAGCTTCCTCTGGGCCTCCCATGTGGGCACAGGGGAGTTGGACCATCTTTTACTGCTTCTACTGCTTTCCCAGGCCATGGCAGAGAGCTGGATTGGAAGTGGAGCAGCTGGGACTTGAACCTGCGTCCATATGGGATGCCGGCACTGCAGGTAGTGGCAATACCCACTACACCACAGTGCCAGCCCCAAGCTTTTTTTTTTTTTTCAAGATTTATTTCTTTGAAAGGCAGAGTTAGAGATCTTCCGTCTGTGGGTTCACTACCCAAATTGACTGGAGCTGGGCCAAGCCAAAGCCAGGAACCTGGAGCTGCTTCCAGGTCTCCCACATAGGTGCAGGGGCTCAAGGACCCGTGCTGTCATCCACTGCTTTCCCAGACATATTAGCAGAGAGCTGGATTGGAAGTGGAGCAGCTGGGACTTGAACCTGCGTCCATGTGGGACACTAGTACTGCAGGTGGCAGCTTCACCCACTATGCCACAGTGCTGCCCCAAAGAATAAGCTTTTGGGCTGGAGCCAGAATGATGGAAAAAAGCTGCCTTGAGTTCACCGGGCACGGCACCAAGGAGCTGCCTTGAGTTCACTGGGCACAGCACCAAGGAGCACTCTGAGCATCATGAAGTTTTTCATGTGGGAGGCGTGGGCCAGACCCCGGGGAAGGAACAGGAGGTGAGGAGGGGATGGACTGGGAGGCAGGTACTCCCGTTGAAGGTCACTTCCTAGCAGGTCTTAAAGGGGCGGGTTGCAGATCGCGCCTGGGGTTCCTGCGGCCTTGCTGATGTGTTGGGTGCCGGAGCCCAGGTGCAGGCGTGGGGGGAGCAGTCACGAGGCTGCTGAAGTCCCCTGAGGAGTGAAGGTGGCCTGGGCTGTGGGGTGGCGACTGTCGGAGAAAGGAATGGGAATAGAACTGGGCGGTGTTTCAGGCGCAGACAAGACCATTCTTCGGCACTAAAGGCAGGGACAGAACACGGCGTCAAAGGTGATCCCCAGGTTGCCAGTGAGAGATGGCTGGATGGGGTTTCACAGCCTCGCCCAGGGGAATACTGGAGGCAGTGCTTCCTAACAAGACTGGGGCATGGGTATCCAGGCTGGGCCTCGTGCGCGGAGAATCTCTCTGTGGGACAACAACTGGTGTTGTGCGTGGGTCCTGAAGACGGGCGCGTGACACCTGTCACGGACGGCTCATCGTGGGACCTGCCCAAGGCCCACAGCAGAACGGAGGGAGGACAACGCTTACAGATCCCAAACCAGAGCATTCTTTGCTAGGCATCTGCTGGCCAAGAGGGCTTCGTCCTCTCCAGCAGGGGCTGCTCTGGGGATAGACGGGTCCCCAGGGCCGCCGTGGCGCCCCTCGGTCACGGAGGAGAGGGCTCCTGCCCTCCCTGGCTTGGGTAATGGCTGTGACTCTCCCCTCTGTGTTGCAGGACACTTGGCATCTACAGTACCGGAAGATGCTGCCCCAGTGAGCACTGGCCAAGCACCAAGCAAGGAAGAGGCGCCAGGTTTGTGTGCTGGTGGTGGGAAACCAGGTGTGCCTAAAGCCATGTGGTGCGTGCGTGCACGTGTGGCACTGAACTCGGGACTCCTCTTAGGCTGGCTGTGCTGGAAGGCACTGGACTGCTGTTAGCTGGCCAGATGGGTTCTGAGGACTAGTCACTCTTGCTCTAAGCCCAAGAGTTCTGTGATGATACTTTGTGGCGATCCATGGGGCTCCTGTCAAATTCACTGTGGGAAACCTGATCTAGAAAGACTTGGCTGCAGATTTGGTACGACTCGCCCATGCTGGAGCACGGACTCTGTGCCAGATGCGTCTCCGTGTGCTGATGGTACAGCCGCGACTGCAGTTCTTGGGAGTCCCCTGCTTTGGGTGGGCTCCCTAAGTAGGGGCAGGAGAGAGAAACCGGAAATGCAAGATCAGCTCAAACCAGTGAAGGCAGAACCTACAGGGAGGTGCGGGCTTGAGTAGCAGCTTGTGTTCCCCACTGCTATCCCCACTACCGCCTCTCTTCCCAACCTCCCAGCAGCCAGAGTTGTCTGGGAAATCTAACTCCTCGACTCCAGAGCAACCTCATTTCAATACAGCTTGGTCTAGGTTGTGGTTGGAAACTGCCTTTTAAGCAAAAGTCTGGGTGTTTTGAGGCACAGGTTTCCCACATGTAGATGACAAATGGCTCCCAGCTCGGTGTAAGTCTAGGCTTAAAGTATCCCAAGCTGTTTGATCCTTAGACCCACAGAATTGTATCCTGGTTCTCTGAATGTTCAGAGCTGAGCAATGCTATGGAACAGACACTCGGACCGACTCGTCTGGACAGCTAGACCAAAGCAAAACTGACCAGTGTTGGTCTAATCAAACATGTTAGGGAATTCTTCATGGCTGCCATTGTGTTTAAGAACTGCTGCCTCTGAGGATCTCGGGGGTCAAGCACTGTGCCATGTGCCTTGGCTTACAGATCTTAGAAGGATCCCATATGGCAGTAGACGGTGGTCCAGTAACTGGGATCCAGAGGCTGAACGGAGTGCCAATAGCCTACATAGGTAAACTGAGGCAAGCGGGGCTTGTGCAGAAGACCTGGAAACTCAACCACTAGACAACACTCTGCCATGGCAAGACTTGGCAGAAGCACACAACGGGTAGGAAGAGATGACACAAAACATTCCGGCAGGGGCCGGTGTGCACTCGCCTCCCATGTCCTACCCACTGTCTCACGGTTTATAATACAGCCGTGAGCCAAGCAACCAGGTATGAACAAATGGGTTTTCACATCTTCTAGTTACATCTCCAGAGAAATAGATTCTTTGCCCATTTCTGTGTTGTGATCGTAGCTCTGTGGTGCCTCATGTTTTGAATTCTAGAGCTTCGGCAGATAGGTTTTGCCAATACTCTCATTTAGTGGATTTTCATATCACTTTCTTGATGTGACCTTTGAAGCACAAAAGGTTTTAATTTGTACAAAGATAAATGTATCTCTTCTCATGCTGCATTCTTGGTGTCATCTAAAAAGTCATTGCTGTAGCATGATTTACATCAGTATTGTTTTAAGGGTTTTATAGTCCTGGATCTTAGCAGCATTTGGATTTTTTTAATCCATTTTTCACATTGTTGTACTTGGTATGAGGGAGTGACTGGGGAGTCCAGTTTCATTCTTCATGTGGCTGGCTACACAGTTGTTGGGTCAACTCCTGACGAAGTCTATTCTTTGCCTGCTGAATTGTCCAGACACTCTTGTCTGATGTCAGTTGGCCATAGGTGTGTGTCAACTTTCACACTCTTGGTCCTATTCCACCAATTTGTGTGTGTGTCCTTGTGCCAGCACCACACTGACTGTACTGCTTAGCGGTAAACTTGAAATCAAAGTGAAATTCTGCAACGTCAACATTTTACTGCTCTGGGTCCTTTAGATTTCCATATCTATTTTAGGAAGAGCTTGATAATGTGTGCTAACACAGCAGGTATTTTGATATGGATTACGTTAAACTCTGCAGACCAGTGTTAGATATACTGCCACATTAACAATATTAAGTCTTTCTACTTTAAGATTTCTTTTTTAAAGATTTATTTATTTGAAAGTCAGATACAGAGGAGAGGTAGAGATGTCTTCTGATGGTTCACTCCTCAGATGGCAGCAATGGCCAGAGCTGTGCCAGTCTGAATCCAGGAGCTTCTTCCAGTCTCCCACGTGGGTGCAGGGGCCCAAGGACTTGAGTCCTCTTCCACTGCTTTCCCAGGCCACAGCAGAGAGCTGAGTTGGAAGAAGAGCAGCTGGGATTAGAACCGGCGCCCATATGGGATGCTGGTGCTTCAGGCCAGAGTGTTAACCCACTGTGCCACAGCACCAGCCCCTTAAGATTTAATTTCCTCTAATTACGCGTCTTGGTTTTCAGTATGTTAAGTCTCAATATCTCACTTATGAACTCTATTCCTAAATATTTTCTTATGCCCCTTTAAGTGCAGTCACTTTGTTTATGCCGGTGTATAGATTGATTTTGAATCTAGTGCTCCAGTACATTCTACCCATCTGCTACACCAATGGCTTCCCTGTTCCTAACTGGCTGTGAGATGAAATCTGGCATGGCAAATTCTAGCGGTTTGGGCTGTCTGACCTCCCTTCTGTGAATAATGGATGAGTGTTGGAGTTCATTCTCTTCTCCTGCAGAAACCTTACAAACCGGAGGACCAGACAAGGCAGCAGCAGAGACGCAAAACCAAGGTGAAGGGAACAAACCCTCTGCTGCTGTCTGGAAGGAGGTTGGGTGGAAGGACTGTCCAGGGAGTTCCGGTAACAGGGGAGTTCAGTTTCCCTCGTCATCCTCACTTGTCTGTCTGCCCCCTCCCTAGGAGACCTGCAGATCGGCACCACTGACGGCTCTGTGTGCCCACTAGGACTGTCCGTAGTCACACCCTACGGAGATCCCAAAGAGCCACCATTCTGTGACCAAGCGCAAGCTTGTCCGACAGCCCTGTGCTCCCCTTCGCTTCACTTAGTCCTTCCCTAATTCTGTCAACCAATATTGAGTGACTACTACCATCTGAAGACCCGTGGTGGAATTAGTAGTGACAATACACTTACTGCCTTCCTGGTGTTCATGGATTGGAATTAGTCGCTAAACCAAACAAAGTTGAAATGAAAGACCGATCCCAAGGTTCTAGACTTGAGCAGTTAACAGAGCTAGCTTCCCTGAGGAAATGTTTCCTGAATTTTTTGCCTTGGGTCGAATTCCTGTACTTTAAGATTCACCCTCCTAAGTGTTCAGTTCAGTGTGGTTTAGTAGATTCAGTCATCTGACTGTCACCACCATCTAATTTCAAAGCTTTTTCTTCTCCTGGAAAGAAACCCCATATTCGTTGACAGTCCCTCCTCTCTTCCTCCTCTCTGGCTCAGCCCTACAAAATCGCTCATTTCTGTTTCTATGAAGTCGTCAACTCGATCTTTCCTGTAAGTGAATCACATGGCACGTGGCCCTTAGTAACTTTTCATTTAGCATGATTTTCAAAGTATCAGTGCTATATTTTTATTGCATGTCTTTGTAGGGGCACTCTTGTGTAGCTGTGTAATTCTGTGTGTGCACGCCGCTTTCCTTACCTACTCTGATAAATAGGATTTCTGTTGTCCTCACTTCTGGGCTGTTGTGAAGGATTCTGTTGTGAACATTCACATACAAAGAGGTGATTTGACCTGCGTGTTAGAATCAAGATGTAAGATGACTAGAACGTGGCATTTGAGGGTCAGAAAAGAGGCATTGGGAATGTCTCTCCTCCTTGGAAAGTCTTGGTGATGCTTGGGAGCCAGTGGGTGAAATCCTAAATGCTGGAGTCAGTTCGGCTTCTATTCTGCCAGTCCAACATGTTGAGCTTGTGGGACTTATTCGTTGAATCAATGTTTGAAAAACTAATAGGTACAGGTGTGAGGGAGTCTTCAAAGACCTTGCAGGTGTAAATCCTGGAAATACTATGCGTGGATTTGAACTTTGCACCAACGTAAGCATCTTCTTAAAAGTTCATTTCCATGAGCTTTCTGATAACCTCTTGTGCTGTCGGCTTTACACTGGGCTGAGTAATAGGTACAGACACTGCTGCCATTTCTAGAAACCTTCCTCTGGGCGAGGCACTGTTCTCCACATCTTGTGACGGTCGGGGCAGCCTCCTACAACCGTACAAGTGGAGGCGCTGATGTCCCTGCTTCACAGGTGAACAAACTACCATAGAGGATTGCTAGGAGGCAAAAACTAGAACTGTGCATGGAATGATGACATAAGTATCTTTTCCAAAGTGACGTCACAAGTTTATGCTTTTTCTCAAGTGTCACAGAAAACATAGGAGAAGAAATTAGCTCATTTGAAGATTTATTTTATTTGAAAGGTACAGAGGGAGAGTGATAGAGCTTCATCCACTGGTTCATTCCACAAATGTCCATAGCAGCCAGGGCTGGGCCAGACCGAAGCCAGGAGCTTCTCCCAAGTCTATCACTTGGGTGCAGGCTCTCAAGGACTTGGGCCATTCTCCACTGCTTTCCCAGGCACACTAGCGGGGAGACAGATCCAAAGTGGAGCAGTGGGGACTCGAACCGGCCCCCATATGGGATGCTAGCATCGCAGGCAGTGGCTTTACCCACTACACCATGATGCCAGCCCCAGAAATTAGCTTTTTGTTGGAGACCAAAGATAAAGTTAGTTTTTGATACTTTGAAATTGAGATCCCTGTGGCACCTGGTGGTGAGTTAGATACCTCAGCGGGGCTTCTTAGGGAAGATTTGGAGCTCTTCAACACAGACATAACTGAGTCCTAGGAGAGGCAGACGTGGCTGAGGAGGGAGCAGTGAAGGTCGGTGTTGAGCGGGAGACTTCTTCCCGGGGTTCTCTCAGGAAATCCACAGTCCAGGAGCAGGGCCGATCCTGAATGGGAATTGGTGAGCTTGATCCCATCAGTCTGAATTCGACCAATAGATTCAGATCTCTTGGTTTTATGCGTGTCTGTTAAAGGCTTTCCTGATAAAGAACAATGGAGTAGATCTAACAGAACTTCCATATAAAGGTTTTGGAATAGTTAGCAACTGTACTATGCATTTTGTGTAGAGAAAATTTTGCTGTCCTTTAAAAAAATGATAGAACCAGAAAAATCTAAGGTCCAAGGATATGGATTTTTTCCATATGCATTGATGTCAGATTGTTGAAGTTAGACATGCTAAGACAAATTAGCTTCCTCACAGGGCTTGCATTACAAACTGAGCAAGGAAAAATTAAATGCATAAAGGAATTATAGTTGATGAAAGTGGAACAGAAACGAAGATCATGACTAACAATTGGTGCAATTGATCATTTTCCAGATCCTGTGTTAATAAACGCCAACTATACGTTCTTCCTTAAATATCACAACCTCTGGAAGAATGGCGGCTCCTTGGTAGGGAAATAAAAACCCAGAGAACGAGGCAACTTAAACAGGTATCGGGTACTTCAAAAGTTCATGGAGAATTGTGAAAAGTATATTTTGGTGCAAAAAACTGGGAGATGTGTGCATATGGCATCATCTTAAAGTTCATGAAGAGATGAAGGCCATGTATGAATTATTTTTTGAACGAAAATTTTTCATCCCGTCTTCGGTAATCTTTTGAAGTACCCTTGCACAGTTCAGTAGAGCTTGTGTTCCAAGAAGGGTTTATCTGACCTCTGGAGGTGTCCTCCATTTTAGAGTGGAACCCCCTCGCTCACTCACCACACCCTCATTGCGTAGAGGTGTGTTTTCTCCCATGGTAGCCTGAGGATAACACGAGATTCTTGCCTGTCCCAGCAGTGCAGCATTGGGTCCCTGGGCAATGTGCTGTTGGCTCTCCTAAGCTTGTCTATTCCAGAGACTGTGTGGTGTAGGTTGTCCATTCAACAGATACTGGGGTGCTCACAGGGTACCAGGCACTGTCAGAAGCACTGAAGACCCAACAGTGAGTAAGAAAGTCTGTGCTTAGCCTGCTGGGAGACGGACAGTAAGCAAACGGGATGCTTCAGGTCTTCAGTGCTAAAGGGAAATCGGGTACAAGAGACAAGTAGAGTTGAGCTTTTCAGGAAGGAAGTCTCCCGGGAAGGGAATGAGGGATGGAGCTTGGGAAGGGTTCGTTGCTAGGAAGTAACGAGGCGTCTGTGTGTGGACTGTCTCTCACATGGTCCACTGGTTCAAAGGCTTGTGTCTGGTATCTTTTATACTATAAACCAAAAAGTTTTCTTCAAATTGTCTTTTTTCTCTCTCCCGTCCAGTTTCTGATGATGACACTAACAAACGGGACTACAAGGCGCACGTGAAGAGTAAATTTGCCATCAAGTCTGACTCGCACAACGGTTCTGAAAATGCGGCTTCAGACTGGCCAGAGATGCAAATGCTGGTTGACATCTTTAACCCAGACAAGCGGGGTTTTCGGCCCCGGACCGTGGTTCTTCACGGGAGATCGGGAGTCGGGAAGTCGGCTCTGGCCAGGAGGGTCATGCTGCGCTGGGCAGAGGGTGTGCTCTACCGGGACCTGTTCAATTACGTCTTCTTTCTCCAAGCTAGAGACATTGAGTGGAGAGAGGAGAGCAGCTTTGTAGAGCTCCTTGCCAGGGAGTGGCCACACCCCCAGTTTCCGGCCACGGAGATCCTGTCCCACCCGAAAAGGCTCTTGTTCATCCTTGATAGCTTTGATGACCTGGACTCTGCGCTCGGGCTTTGCGCCAGGAAGCTGTGCACAGACTGGACTGAGAGGCGGCCCCGGTGTGCTCTGGTGCACAGCCTGCTCAAGAAAGCCCTGCTGCCCGAGTCCTCCCTGCTCGTCACCGTCCGGGACGTGGGCATGGAGCAGCTCAAGTCGCTGATCGTGTCTCCCCTGTACCTGGTGGTGGGAGGCATCTCGGTGCAGAGGAGGATACAGCTGCTTCTCGAGCACATCCCGAGCGAGCACAGGAAGAGGCAGGTGTTGCATTCGGTGGTGGACAACCACCGGCTCTTTGACCAGTGCCAGGTCCCCGCCGTGTGCCTGCTGATCTGCTGGGCGCTGGAACTGCAGGAGGCCATGGGGAAGAGCCTCGCGCCCACCTGCCAGACTCTCACTGGCCTGTACGCCACGTTCGTGTTCCATCAGCCCGCCCCGGGGGCAGCTTTGCAGCACTGTTTCAGCCACGAAGAGCGAGTAGTCCTGAAGGGCTTGTGCCACGTGGCCGTGCAGGGCGTGTGGAACAGGAAGTCCGTGTTCAGCAGCGATGACCTGAGGGCTCACGGGCTGAGGGCATCCGAGCTGTCCTCCGTGTTCCCCATGAGCCTCCTCCTCCAGGGTGGCCACGGGGAGCGGCGCTACGCGTTCGTCCACCTCAGCCTCCAGGACTTCTTCGCCGCCCTGTACTACGTTCTGGAGGCTCTGGAGAAAGAGATGTCTTCCTGCTCTCTGTTTTTGGAGGCTGCGCAGAGCTGGCTGGAGCTGAAGCAAACTGGAATCGACTCTCGCTTGGCTCGCGTGAAGCACTTTTTGTTTGGCCTCATGAGCAGAGAGGTGATGAGGACCCTGGAGATCCGGCTCGGGTGTCCCGTGCCCCAGGGGGTGGTGAAACGGGAGCTTCTGCACTGGGTGTCTCTGCTAGGGCGCCAGGCCACCGCCTCCGCCCCTGCGGACGTCATCGAGTCCTTCCACTGTCTCTTTGAGACTCAGGATGAGGACTTTGTTCTCTTGGCGTTGGACAGCTTCCAAGATGTGCGGCTTCGGATTAACCAGAGGATGGACTTGATAGTATCCTCTTTCTGTCTCCAACACTGTCGTCATCTACGAAGAATCCGGGTGGACGTCAAAGACCTTTTCTTGAAGGATGAGTTTGCTGCGTGGCCCACGATTCCCCAGTGGTGAGTACCCCCACGGAACTGCATCTCCGTATTCCTACCGCCAGTCCCTGATAGGATTTCCAGAAATATCCAAATCCCCAGGTTGTCCCACCAACGAAAACCGTAGGACTTCAATATGGCGCAACAGCGAGGGCTGCGTGTGCTCTTCCATAGCACCCCCCACCAAGGTTACTGGAGATGACTGAGTTTGCAACCCAGAAATGTGGGTTTTGAAGCCCCTCCTCTAATGGGACAATGCAGGTTTATGCACTGCTTGCCTGGTGTCGGGTCCAGAGCCGTGAAGTCTAACAATCTTCTGTGATGGTACAAATGTCCCGCAGTGTCTCGTCCAGTCTGGTGGCCTCTGGGCGTGCTTGCTTACTGAACGCGTGGAATATTGTGGGACTGAGGGTCTGAACTCCTTTACATTTTTATTTTTTTGGTAGATTTTTTTTATTTGAAAGACAGTTACAGAGAGGTAAAGATAGAGAAGTCTGGGGCCAGCACTGTGGCGTAGCAGGTAAAGCCGCCGCCTGCAGTGCTGACATCCCACATGGGTGGCGGTTCTAGTCCAGGCTGCTCCTCTTCCAATCCAGCTCTCTGCTATGGCCTGGGAAAGCAGTAGAAGATGGCCCAGGTCCTTGGGCCCCTGTACTGGCATGGGAGACCTGGAAACAAGCTTCTGGTTTCTGGCTTCAGATTGGAGCAGCTCCAACCATTGCAGCCAATTGAGGAGTGAACCAGTGGATGGAAGACCTCTCTCTCTGCCTCTGCTCTCTATGTGTAACTCTGACCTTCAAATAAATCTTTAAAGAGAGAGGTCTTCATCCACTGGTTCACTCCCCAAATGGCTGAAATGGCCAGAGCTGAGCATATCCAGAGCCAGGAGCTTCCTCTGGGTCTCCAACACGGGTGCAGGAGCCCCAGGACTTGGGCTGTCTTCCGCTGTTTTCCCAGGTGCATTAGCAGGGAGTTGGATTGGAAGTGGAGCAGCTGGGACTCAAACCCAGTGCTGTGCCCTGTGCTGCAGGCAGGGGCTTTAAGCTACTGTACCACAGTGCTGGCCCCTTATTCACATTTAAATAACCACCTGCGGCTAGTGCGCTCTGAGTGGTGCCGAATGCCAGTCCCCCTGTTTCCCAAACTTCTGACATTGGTCAGAAGGTGGTGCTGTCAGGATTTATGTCCCTGGTCTGCCGCCACTCAGCAGTGTGGCTCTGGGCAAGTTATTCGGCTTCCCGGGCTGATCTGTTCATCTGTAAAATGGAGGCAGTGGTTTCTATCGATCTGGTTGTTAGGGGAGTTGATACAGCGGAAGTCCTAGGAACTGTGCCTGATGAGTGTGGAGATGTTGGCCAGGAATAGGAAAGTGTTTTAAAACGCCGTGGAAAACAGAATTTCAAAAGCTTAGCCTAGGGTCAAAAAAGAATCGAAACCTATCCAGAGGGGGAGTCTTCAAAAAGTTCATGGAAACACACATGATGAAAACTATGCATGGTTTTCAAAATTTTTGTTCCAGAAAATTATCCCTTTAGTTTTTGTTTATTTGAAGGAAAAACGGTGAGCTCTAACTTGGTTATCACCCCAAATACTTAGAACAGCCAGGGCTGGGTCCGGCTGAAGCCTAGAATCCAGTCTTGGTCTCCCATGTGGTGATACTTGAACCAGCACCGTTTGCTTCTCAAGGTGTGAAGCTGGACTGGGAGCAGAGCTGGGACGTGACCCTAAACATTGTGTACGGGATGCAGGCATCCGCGGGGGTATCCTAACCAGCAGGCCACACACCTACCCGTGTAGTTGATTCTTTGAGGCAACCCCGAGAGAGTGGTCAGGTCCCTTTTCACAAACGTGGGAAGGTGAGGTTGGAGGCAGGACAGCAGCCTGTTGCTCAAATTCCACGTGGCAGCACAGTGTTGGGAACCACAGGCGCCAGGCTGTGTGGTCTTCTTGGATTTCTCTCGTGTAACTGACGCTTCGTGTCCACTGAGCACTGCTTGCTCCCCACCCCCACCCCAAGCCCCTGGGAACTGTCATTCGGCATCTATGGGCTTGACTGTTCTAGGTACCTCGTGAAAGTACAATCATGCCATATTTGTCCTTCTAGGACAAGCATATTTAATTTAGCACATGATCCTCTGTTAAAAATGGCCAGAGCTCCTCCTTTTTTAAGGCTGGGTGATACACCATTGTGTGTCTACACACACCAGATTGTCTTGACCCATTCATCCATGGATGGATACTTTATCTTCTATTTTTGTTTAAGGTTTGTGTTTTGGAAGTCAGAGTTACAGGGAGAGACAGATCTCCCATCTGCAGGTTCATTCCCCAGGTGGCCACGACAGCCAGCATTGGGCCAGGTGAAAGCCAGAGGCTTCATCCAGGTCTCCCACTTGGATGGCAGGGAGCCAAGCACTTGGGCTGCCTTCTGCTTTCGCAGGCTGTTAGCAGGGAGCAGTAACCGAGACATGAACTGGTGCCCATATGGGATGCCAGCCTCCACACTTCGTTTTCGTATCCAGACTGCTGTGCTATCTCATTGAGGTCCCTATACTGGTTCCTTTAGGGAGATAGCCAGGGGTGAGATTGCTGCCTCCTGATAACTATCGTTTAATTTCTTAAACTCTTTGGTGTTTTCCATAGAAGCTGTTCCATTTGTACGTTCAAAGGGGGAGCTAGAATGTAAACAATGTTAAGAGCTGGTGTCCCCTAACTCTAGTACGCTCTCATGGGTATCCGTCTTCAAGGGGCAGCTGGATAGAAGGCCAAGGGTGAGGAGGCACCAGAGCTGGCCTCGGGGCCCCTGAAGCCAGCCCTGCCTTTCCTGAGCAGCCGGCTCCTCCCCGACGCTGTCAGGCTAGCTGCTCGTGGGAAGATGCATCCCATGGTCGGACACCTGTCTGTTTCTCTCCCCGACACAGGATGCAGACCAGGACCCTCATAGACGAGTGCTGGGAGAACTTCTGCTCTGTGCTCGCCACCCACCCAAGCCTGCGACAGCTCGACCTGGGCAATAGCATCCTGAGCGATTGGGCCATGAAGGTGCTCTGTGCCAAGCTCAGGCACCCGGCCTGTAGAATACAGACTCTGATGTAAGGACTGCCCTGCCCGGCACGGGCAAACCCCTCCCCCTGGTGCACCCATGGCTCCCCACCACGCCGCTGTGACCCCTCCAGTGTACTCTGCCCCGCCCAGCATGGGCAAACCCCTTTCCCTGGCACGGCCACGGCTCCCCACCACGCCGCTGTGAGCCCTCCAGTGTACTCTGCGGGATGCGTGCTGGGAGCAGTCTAGGTGCCCAAGTCCCAAAAGCAAAGAACGGGGAAGGACTGCAGGCCTTGGAGGGGACTGCTGGAGCGGCTCTGTTCACTCTGGGTTTGGCAGGATGGGTAGGAGGTAGGAAGGAAGGCTCACAGTAGAACGTGAGCCCGAGCCAAGGTCAAAGTGTGTGGTCTATGGAACTGTTGATCAATCCGAACACTTCTAGGCTAATCCACAGTTACAAATATTCGACACTCGATGAGTTTGCGGGTCTGTTGTAGACACGAGGGCACCCCTGCGGGCGTTTGGAAGAGGAGATGAAGTGCTGGCTCCACCCACATGGGAGCGCTCTGGGACAAAGCAAAACCCAGGAGGCGCCCGAGAGGAGCACACGTTCGATTGGGAATGTCTCCTCCTCCTTGCCACTTCTCTCTCTGGTTTCTCCAAGCTGGGTTATGCTGAGGAGTTCTGTAATCCTAGGACAGCCCCCTGTTCACCTCAAATCGCACACCACTATTCTGCATCTCTGTGCTGCAGCTCCCACGCCGCTGTCCACTCCATGTGCTTGAGTATGTTTGTCATCCAACCAGAGCTGTAGGGAGGAAGTGTGAAGGCATTGGGTCTCCTGATGCCCCACACAGCTTCCTAATTCCCTAAGGAACCACACTCACATCTTTGAAATTTCTGTAAGGTTTTCATGCAGTTGTAAGCACACATACATTGGTATACGAGTGCTTCTCACCCAAGCAGTGTTGGATCACACAAGTCCTGATATTTGACCTCGTCCTCTCTGACTTGGCTGAATATCCGTAGTGTGTCCCACACTCAGTAGGCTGCCCCATGTTTTCTGCTTCATCGCCGTCATGTTCAACACCTTGTTGAATGTGGCCCCTGTAGACTAGGCTCTGCAAGAGTAGGGACTGTGTGTTGCACATCCTGTTCCCAAGGGCTGACACTGTGCAGCGGCTGAAGCTGCCGCTTGGAACGTTGGCATCCCATGTGGGAGGCTGGTCTAAGTCCCAGCTGCTTCACTTCTGACCTGGCTCCCTTCTAACGTGCCTGAGAAGGCAGCAGATGGGCACCAAGGTGCTGGACTTCTGCTGCCTGCACAGGGAGACCCGGGTGGTTTTCTGGCTCCTGGCTTTGGTCAGGCACAGCCTCGGTCATTCGGGCAGTGAACCAGCAGAAGTGAGACATATTTTTTCCTCCCTCTGTCTGTAGCTCTGCCTTTCAAACCTAAGATTTTAATAATCTGTTCCCAGATTCTAGTGCTGGGAGTCCTAGGTGTTCAATTTACTGCTTCAACACGAAACTCAAATCATTAGAGAGTTGGAACAGGAGAAGAGTAAGAAGGAGAAACTGGGATGCAACTAAACGTCCCCAGCGTCTGATCAGTCTTTGGTCTCTTGCCCTTCTGCAGACTGAAGGGCGCCCAGGTAGCCCCGGGTCTCCAGCACCTCTGGGTGACTCTCGTCATGAACCGCAACATCAAGCACTTGAACTTGGGGAACACGTTCCTGAAAGAGAAGGACGTCAAGATGGCGTGTGAGGCGCTGAAGCACCCCAACAGTCTGCTCGAGTCCTTACGGTAGGTTGGTAGGGTTTCCCCTTTTTTTTTAATATTGATAGAAGATTGCAAAAATAGTCAACAGTTTAGAAAAAAATGTACTAGAGATGGATGACAGTGACACTTCCACAGCAAGGAGGTGCCCAGCGCTGCCCAAGTGTGTGCTTGAAAATTTAAGTTTTGTGTTACCTATTTGGCCACAATAGAAATATTTAACATTGTATAAAGATTAAAAATACTAGGTCACCCTGGCTCTCCAGATGGATTCTCTCAATGGTTGTGTTTAGGCAACTCTCAAATGATGTCTAGCTTGGGTAAAACAACACGGGGGCAGCACACACGTGTCATCCTGTGCTGCGATCACGGGTGCAGATCGTGTGGCCTTCGCTGCTACCCATGGCAGCCACGGTCTTCACTCTCCCTTCCAGCCGCACACGCCCCCCCACGCCTGATCCCCGGCAGCCACTCGTGCTTTCTACCACCACGATGCTGCCGTCTTGACACTTCTAGAAAAGTCGAGTCCGTTCCGTGTGACTTTCAGATGGCCTTGAGTTCCGGCCAAGCTCTCGCGTCAAGTCCGTCCTTTTCCGCTCCGAGCACTTACTTGGCTGCATGGGAATGCTGCAGTTAGGTTTTCTTTGTCTTTTTTAAATATCTTATTCAAAAGAGTTACAGATAAAAGGTAGAGACAGAGGTCTTCCATCCGCTGGTTCACTCCCCAGACAGCCGCAACAGCTGGAGCTGTGCCAATCCGAAGCCAGGAGCCGAGAGCCTCCTCCAGGTCTCCCACATGGACGCAGGGCCCAAGGACTTGGGCCATCCTCTACTGCTTTCCCAGACCACAGCAGAGCTGGACTGGGAGAGGAGCAGCTGGGACTAGAACTGGCGCCCACATGGGATGCCTGCACTTCGGGCCAGGGCTTTAACCCGCTGTGCCACAGCACCGACCCCAATTGTCTTTATTTAAGCTACTTAGATTTTAATTACTTTTTAACATTCTAATGAACATAAAATACTTGTACATTTTTATGGGATATGGTACAATTTTTAACTTGGCATAAACTGGTGGAGGCAGGCAGTAAGCCTTCGCCTTTTGTCTGGAGCCTTACCAGCTCTTTATACAGAATTCTTCCAGTTCTTTATACAGAAACACACAGAACCACGTATCCAGAGACTTCCTAGTTTGCAGGGGTGGGCTATTGCTACAGTTCATAAATGCTCAACACTGCTCCCAGTTGTTTGTGGGACCCTGAGGCAGGAAGCGTGAGCCCTGCTCTGAGCTTGAAGGATGCGTAGCAACTGTGGAAGAAACTGTACTCTGTGTCGTTCCCTGGTAGCTAGGTAACTGGGCCTTAAGCGTGGAACCCAAGGAAGCCAGGTGAGCACATGGGAGTCATTGCAGGATGGAAATGCCTCTGTCTTCCCTGGAAGTCAATAGGAGGCAACTCTCCCCTCCATCGATGCCTCACAAATATGTAACTGGAGCTTGGACTTGGAATAAGTGAGGTGCACGTTGTCGGGGAAAAGCAGGAGAGGTTACTGGAGCCAAGGACGGAGAGGGAGGAAAGCAGCCCATTTCTGGGAGCGCAGTGGCAGTGCCTTCCCACTGTGGGGAGCATTGCTCCAGAACTCCAGAACCTAGAGGTGCTCTGTTCCCAGCACCTGGGCGTGGCATGCCCCGGGCGTGTACTGGCTGCAGGGCTGGGATGGGGTGAATTTGACAGAGCCAGCATTGTGAAGGAATCTGGTTGAAAACCATCCCAGCGAGGCGCTGTCGTTGTCCAGTGTTCAGCAAGCACAGGGATTCTTCTATCTTGTGGGGAAGGCACAAACGAAGGGGGTCAGTAGGGAGGTTGTAAAGCCTGACCTGGAAGTGGTACAAATCGCTTCCCCTCACGTCCCCTTAGCTAGAACTCGGTCATGTGATCCTGCCCGCTCCAAGGCAGGCTGGGAAAGAGTACAGCTCTGTCCAGAAAGAAGCCAAAGCAGGCTCGCACACCAGTCTGCACCCGTTTCTCGGGTACAACCGCCATCGGAGACGGCAAATTCAGTCATGAGGATGCTAAGCTATTTCAGTAGCTGGTGAAGTGCTGAGGGTAGGATTACTAGGTCATGGGCTAGAGAGCGACTCGGCTCTCCTAGATGGTGCTGGTTGTCAGAGGAGATTGTGCCTCTCAGCACTGCTTGCAGACCTACTATGTGCTATCGCAGCTGCCAGAGATATGGTAGGGGACAAGGCAAGTCTCTACTCAGGCAATGTCCCGGCGATGGGGCAGGGGGATGGACAGCAGGCAGGAGCAGATGCCAGTTGGTGGTCGCTGCCATGGCTGGGATCGTGTTGGCCCGAGGGGAGGGGAGCAGAGTGGGGCAGGGTGGGCAGGGTTAAGTAAGTAAGGGAGTCCGGCTTCCTGTAAAGAGAACTGAACGAGAAATAGAGCCTGTGACGACCTCCGGTGGAGAGCGGGTGGCATTGCCCAGGGAAGGACCTGAGAAGGCTCAGACCCCGAGGGGCAGCGGCGGGCAGGGTCCCCGGGCCAGAGTGGCCGCCGGTCTGTGCCGAGGAGAGAGGTGTTGCTTCCATGGAGAGCTGGGGCCGTGTGTCACGCTGCCTGTCTCTGCAGATTGGACTCCTGTGGACTGAGCCAGCCCTGCTACTTGATCATCTCCCAAGTCGTTCACAAATCCACCAGCCTGAAGACCCTCAGCATAGCAGGGAATAAGGTGACGGACTGGGGGTTGAAGCCGCTGTGTGACGCCCTGAGGCTGTCCTGGTGTTCCCTGCAGAGGCTGATGTGAGTGCTGTTTGCCACTGGAGTTGTCTGACCGAAACCCTCCAGGTCACGGGAGGGAGGGGAATGGGCTGGTGGCCATCGGCCGCGGGTGAGGGTGGGAGTCGGCGCCCCGCTGCTGGGATACAGGAAAAGACAGTGACCTCCAGGTCTGCGCCTGAGCTCTAAGCTGATGCGAAACATGGGAGTGGCAATCGTCTACGGGGAAGCCGACCCGCGGTCTTGTCTGCCTGCGTGGGTGGGTTATGACTGCTCCACTCCGCAACTGGAGAGCTTTGCTTGGCCAGTTACCGGAAGGGGTTGGTGAGAAGTGGCAGGGTTCAGAGCAGAAAGTCGCAAAAGGGAGGGTCCGAGGCGAGCATCATCCAAGCAGCCAATCAGAAAACTCCTACCTAGGCAGAGAAGAGGGGCCCAGGGCAGGGGCGAGTCCCAGCAGTAGTGCTGCTACGTGGAGACGCAAGGGGGCAGCAGTCCTGCACCTGTAACCGCGGAGGGGCCTAACCCTGTCGCTTTCCTACTGGTAATTCCACAAAGGGGAGGGGGGAGGGAGTAACAATTAGAGAAACCACTGACAGACGTTTTAGCTGTGCCAATCACAGTGCTCGAACTTCTCCATACCTACTCGCTTAACCAGCTCCAAGGGTCTAACTGTTGATGGGTGAGAAGGCTAACTGGCGCGTCTGTGGGGGCACCCACGTCGAGGGGGGAGGGTGAGGTTCAAGGCTGTGACCGATTTCCCACAGCCGTGCCGTCCGCGCACCCACTCACCACAAAAGGCTGCAGTTATATAAGAGGACTTGGCTTCTGAGCCACGCTGGGCACACAGCTTCTTCCCCGGGAAGGCAGCTGCTTGCTTCAACCCATTCCGATCGATCGCTGCCGTGTCTAGAGGTCTTCTTCTGGAGTAACCTTAGAGTTCACATGTTTGTGAATTTTCTGGCTTGCTAAATATGTTCCAGTAACCAAAACCTTCTTAAACTACTCGCCTAAATAGAACCTTGAACCCTTTGTGCCACGTGGGCCTCCAGGCTACATGTGGCTGAATGTAGAGCCAGCAGTAACTTGGGACTGTTGATATGAATTGAGAGCAACTGCGTAAGTTCCAACTCGCTGCCTGCACCCCACGATAGCCATGTGGCTGGTGGGTACCTTAGTGGACAGCGCAGATCCAGAACATTTACCACAAAAAGTTGAATTAGAAGCACAGATCCAGGGCCGGTGCCATGGCTCACTAGGCTAATCCTCCGCCTGCGGTGCCGGCACCCCAGGTTCTAGTCCCAGTCGGGGCGCCAGATTCTGTCCCGGTTGCCCCTCTTCCAGGCCAGCTCTCTGCTGTGGCCCGGGAGTGCAGTGGAGGATGGCCCAAGTGCTTGGGCCCTGCACCCCGTGGGAGACCAGGAGAAGCACCTGGCTCCTGGCTTCGGATCAGCATGGTGCGTCCGCCACAGTGGCCATTGGGGAGTGAACCAACAGAAAAGGGAGACCTTTCTCTGTCTGTCTCTCTCTGTCCACTCTGCCTGTTTTTTTTTTTTTTTTAAACAGATCCAGTGTGCTCAAACCACCTGGGCTGTGTTTTTATTCTGAGTTAGAGAAGTAGAATGGAAGCTTCCATGGTGCCTACAGTTGCCTCTGAGTAGGGTTGGACTGTTCAGTACCTTAGGGACTTTGGGTCATGAACTAAGTTTGTGTTTTTCCCTTGTTTGAATAGGTTTTTTTTTCTTTATATATCTTCCTTAAATGCTTAAAACCAGCGCCAGAGTCCCAGAGAGCAATGGCTGTGGTTGGAGCTGATCCCTATGCCCCATGGCGCTGCAGCCCCTGTGCTAAGCGCTCTAATCCCGCTAGCCCAGTTTTCATGAACAACCTAAGAGGGAGATGATTTCAGCCCATTTTCTGACCATGAAAATGCAGTCCAGAAGAAGGGGTTTCTGCTGTCTGAGGTTACCCTGGACTCGACCCAAATTGTGAGCTGTTCCTGGTGCCTAAGAGCCGAGCCCTGGCCCGGCGGCTCTCCTGGCCATCTCCCGCTCCGGGAGAAAGTGTTTCTCCTGACCGTTCTGGAAGGGTGCCGTGGCAGCCTGTGTTCCCTAAGCTCTGAAGTCGGGGCAGAAGTTAAAAATCCGAGTGCACAGAGAGGGGAGATGCAGCTTGCCGCCTCCGTCTACCTACCCAGCCTGTGTTTCTAAGGTAGAAGTTGCCATATGTTGACTGGATTTTGCCACACCTTGTAGAGGAGGTTATGCTTAGAATTCTCCGGTCCCAGAGCTCTGCATTATGTGGGCTAAAATAAGATCTCGGAACGCAAATTCACAAGTTGCTCCACTGATTGTCCCCCACAGGCGGTGTCCTCCCAGTACTTAAAAAGGAGGAGGGGGTGGAAGACAGGGAATTGTGGGTAATACATGCACTAGACAAGGAAGCCCAGCCCCCCATGAGTGCACTTAAAAATAAACTCCAGCTGACTGGGGGGAAGCTGGCCTCTGCTAAGTGGAAAACCTACAGACTGAGGCCACGCTCTATGTCTGCCGGACTCTTGGCTTACGGATCCTGAGTCCAGTTAGTGACGTCAGTGCCTCACACATAAACTCTATCAGGTCTTTTTTTTTTTTTTTAAGATTGATTTTATTTGAAAGTCAGAGGGAGAGACAGTTTCCATCCACTGGCTCACTCCCCAAATGGCTGCAGTGGTTGGAGCTGGGCTGATCAAGAGCTTTATCCGGGTCTCGTACATGGGTGCAGGAGCCCAAGCACTTGGCCATCCTCCACTGCTTTCCCAGGCCATAGCAGGGAGCTGAATTGGAAGTGGAGCAGCCGGGACTTGACCGGTGCCCATAAGGCATGCCGGAGCCGCGGGCATCAGCTCTACCTGCTGGTCTACAGCCATGGCACCGGCCCCGATCTGTCAGGTGTGCCGTCACACTCTCCAGAGTAGGGAAGTGCACTCCAAGTCCTGGTCGGATACGCCACTCATGTGGCAGACTATAAGTGGGGGTCTCTTCAGAGATGCACAAACAAGCCTTGAAAAAGGTGGAGTATTTGTTTATCAAAGACGTGGCATGTGAAGTGTCACACCTCTAACTTTCAACTGACACATAGCATCCCTGTATTCAAAAAGCATGGACAGTGTGTTTCAGTGTGTACAATATATGACCAAACTTGAATAATTAGCAGATCCATCACTTCAAACATGTATCCTGTCATAGTGAGAATATTCATAAACCCTTTATCTCTTGAAAAACACAATGGATCTTCAGAAAGTTCATCTAAATATGTATTGTGGAAAAACCATGAATTTCAAAGTTTTTGCACCAAAATACATCATTCAGTGCCATTTTCCATGAACTTTTTGCAGCATCGTCATACGATACTCACGTTATCATTAACCGTAGTCTACTGCGTTGGTATTAACTGTGTTAACATCCACTGAAGTTTAGCCGTGTAAGCCAAGCACTGAGGGAGACTGGGACCCCTCACTGAGGAATGTGCAGAGATTGGTCTTGTCAGGAGTGGAGCAGAGTGGGCGTTACCCTTGGCTTGGCAGGGTTGCGAGAGGAAGGGGCTGGATGGGGAGGGTTTGAACAGTGGGTGCAAAGTCCTAGTAGCAGGAATGAGTCTAAGATTCTAGAATCGCTCAGCTGGGCCTCACACAGGGAGCAGATCTCAGTCTCCTGCCGTGGCTGCTGGACCTCATCACGCACAGTATTCGGGGTATCGAGTGGAAGCAGGGGAGTGGCGTTTGCACGGTAAAGGTAGATGCTACGAGGATGTGCTTGGACATTTTTTCTTGCAAAGGAGGAGAGAGGCGAGTTCCAGAATGTTCCTCATTGACTCCCCTCTGGGCTCTCTTACAGACTGGAGAACTGTGGCCTCACAGCTGTCAGCTGCCAGGTGCTGGCCTTGGCCCTCACCGACAACCGCAGCTTGACGCACCTGTGCCTGTCAAACAACAACCCGGAGCACGAAGGCCTGAGTCCGCTGTCCCGCGCCATTCCTGACAGCGGTCTGCGGCGGCTGCTGTGAGTCCCACTGGCCTCCCGGGCCTTCTCTGCTTTGCAACAGGTCCTGTGGTGCAGCTCCAAGGCACAGAGCAGCGGGATTCGGTGTTCACAACTGTCCAGTTGCAGGGCTTTGGTTCCAGGAATCCCCCGTGGACACCACACTGGGTGGATGCTCCAGGCAAACAGCGCGGTGCCTGCACGCCCTCTCCAGCACCTGCTGTCATCTCGCCCAAGAGCAGACATGACCCTGTCTGTCCCTGTGTGCTTCCCGCAGACTCAACCAGTGCAACCTGGATGTAGCTGGCTGTGGCTACCTTGCGTTTGCGCTGAAGGACAACAGAAGGCTGACGCACTTGAGCCTCAACAAGAACCCCTTGGGGGACAGTGGGGTGAAGCTCCTGTATGAGGTCATGAGGGAACCGTCTTGTCACCTGCAGGACTTGGAGTAAGTTGCCCATGGGCATTGGGGGTCAGCTCTGCCATGCTGGGACCTGAGGCTCCTTAGAAGGTCAAGAGGGGTGAGCAAGGGAGACTGGAACTAAAAACAGGGCCCTGGGGTCAACTGATGCTCACCTCTCCATGGACACTCCAGGGGTGTTAATGTGTCGATGCCTCAACAGATGGCGGAGAGAAATTAATCCCAATAGAAGCCCCACGGGAGAAAGTTCTGTGTCCCCCATCCCTAAAATCTGCGGGCACCTCAGGTTATCTTCCTCCATAGATGGGGAGGAGGTGCACATCTCTCTCTCAATCTTTTATTCTGACCCCCGAGTTTCTTCACCCTGTGTTGGAATGTTTCTATTCTATAGAAGTAGCTCATCACCAAATAGCCTGCAAAAAGTTAAAAAGATCTGAGCGAGCCACCAATCTTGTTTCGCAAGCAAAAAGTCATAGCTGTTAGCAGTTAGGTGAATGCCTCCTGATGCATAAATACATCTAATGTTTTACGAGGAAGGGTGGCAGATAGTCAACACTTGATGCATTCTTAACAGAGAGCAGGCACAGGGCTCTGTGTTCTGAATACCTGACCTCCCGTAGGTCCCCACTTCCAGATCTCTCCAGCAGGGAACTAAACCCCCAAGGAGGAATCCAGACGTTGGAGTGGATGCCTTTGAAGCACAGATCCTAACAAATGCAGCGTGGTATTCCATGTGATACTGCATTGTAGCCAAAAGTCTCTCAAACTAGACACTTACATCCTGTGTTTTAGTTAGAGCCTTATAAATCCTTGTATACTTGATAGTATTTTCAGTGACAACGATATATTCAATGGACCAAAAAAAAATAGAACCATGTTGCAATCTCTCCCATTGATAAAAGAATTGGAACCTAAAACGTAGTCCACAAACCTCTGGGTATTCTCTGCCTGTTTTAATTGGGCTGGAAAATGTAATCTTAGTTGGAGATACCCTCTATGGGATTGCACTGAAGGGCTGGGAGGTCGTCTGGCCCTTGCCGTCATTCGTGCATGCTGGAATCACTCGGCTGTCCCCACTTGCCCGTGAGTCCAAAGCCCTCACTACCTAGTCCCTCCTCGTTCATCACCAACGTTGCCTCTGAGGAAGAACTCTGCATCCCAG
The DNA here is from genome assembly GCA_015711505.1 of Sylvilagus bachmani. Lineage (NCBI taxonomy): Eukaryota > Metazoa > Chordata > Mammalia > Lagomorpha > Leporidae > Sylvilagus > Sylvilagus bachmani. Next base: position 1,590,259 of record CM027395.1, on the reverse strand, counting down.
TGGGTTCATCCTGCTCTTGGCTTACTAAGCTGGAGATACAGGCCGAGTATCCCCTATCTAAAATGTGTGAGACCACAAGCGTCCTGGATTTTGTAATATTTGCCCTCACATCCTAAGATACCTTAAGGATAGGGTCCCAGTCTACACGCTTCATACACAGAAGCTGTAAATCAGCATTCTGGTGTACCTCTGGTTAGCTTGCCAATTGTCTAATGTAGAATTTTCTACCTGTGGCATTGTTGGCACTCAAAGTTTCAAATTTGGGGTTTTCACATTACAGATTTTTTAAAAAGATTTACTCGCTTGAGTTACACACACACACACACACACACACACACACACAGTTACACAGAGAGGAGAGGCAGAGAGAGAGGTCTTCCATCCGCTGGTTCACTCCTCAATTGGCTGCAATGGCCGGAGCTGTGCTGATCCAAAGCCAGGAGCTTCTTCCTTGTCTCCCACATGGGTGCAGGGGCCCAAGCACTTGGGCCATCCTCTACCGCTTTCCCTGACCACATTGGAGAGCCGGATCAGAAGTAGAGCAGCCAGGACTCGAACTGGTGCCCATATGGGATGCCAGCACTACAATTGATGGCTTTACCCACTACACCACAGCGCTGGCCCCACACGTTAGACGTTGAACATGCATGGGATCCCAAGACTCTTTCTGTTTCTACTCAATAAACCAGCAATGACACGGGGGTCTTCCCTGCCTGGGGTAGAACAGGACCCCTCCCCCCAGAGCACTCTCAGCATGTCGGTGACTCTCACTTCTTGTTCCTCCTCATGACTCCACACCTTGCCCTCATCCGGCTCTTCCATTTCTCTCCCCCTCTCCCATAGAGAATCCTGATCCCACCTTGCTACCCCCAGGTAGGAAATAAAGATGCCGGTTTCTTTTTCTGATACTTCGAGTCCCTAGGCTATCATCTCTCTCCTAGGTTTGTTTTTAAGATTGATTGATTACTTATTGGAAAGGTAGACAGGTCTCTCATTCGCTGGTGCACTCCTCAAATGGCCACAACAACCAGCTCTTGGCCAGGCCCAAGTCCGAAGCCAGGAGCTCCACCCTGCTCTCCCCTGCGGGTTGGTGGGGGCCCAAGTACTGGATCCAGCATCAGCTGCATTAGCAGGGGGCTGGGTCAGAGAGGAGCCGCTGGGCATCGAATGGGCACCCAGCCATGGGGTACCAGCGTCCCAAACTGCAGCCTAACCCACTGCGGCACACTGCTGCTCCCCACCCCGAAGTTAAGGGAGATGGCACCGCCTAGGCTGTCCCCCTGTTGCAAAGGAAGAGAGGAAACCCCCACGAATGGGTCCTAACTTTGATCATCCCCCCGTTGCACTTTGCTGAGCTTCTTTGGTCTCCCGCAGGGTGGCAGACTGTCACCTCACAGCTGCCTGCTGTGGGAGCCTGTCCCATGTGATCATGAGAAGCAAACACCTGAAGAGCTTGGACCTCGCTGGCAATGCCCTGGGGGACACTGGGATGGCAGCGCTGTGCGAGGGACTGAAACAGAGGACCAGCGTTCTGCAGAGACTCGGGTAAGCTCCCGGGACTTGGAGGAAGGGTGCGGTGGGGCACCCAGGTGTCAGGGTGCCCAGCCAGGGACGATGACCCGACTTCACAGCCCTGCATCCAGGATGGGACCACAGGGCCAGCCCGGCTCCTGTGCATGAGATGAGTGGACAGACAAGAGCTTGAGGCTGAAGAGCAGAGGCAGGAAGGCCTCAGGTATCCACTGGACAACCCCCGGGTGCTACATGGGGAAGTGTTCCAGATGGAGGTGGCAGTGTCCCAGCGCTGTGAGCTGCCTTAGGGTGTGGCTGCTACCGCTCGTTGGGCACCATGCGTGCCGCATTCGTAACCCCTGTCACCCCGGCAGGGATGGCGTTCCTGTCTTGTTGGGCTCAGGGCTTATTCCAATGACACACTGCCTTCTCTAAGGACGTGCCGTTCTCAGGACTCGCTTCGCTTCTCCTGTCTTCTCGGCTTTTCTCTGAGGTTATGTCTTGCCTTCCGTTCCTCCTCGTCTCTCCTGGCTTTTGTGTTGGATCCAGTGCTGTCTAGATGTCTCCCCGGCCCTGTGCTACAAACACCGCATGCTTCCAGCACTTGTCCCTGGGGAGCGGAGAGCTGCAGACACCGGAAAGGGCAGCTGGGTGCCGTGTGCCCTCAGTGGACATCGATGTAAACTTGTCTTCCCTGTTGGACTTTCTAAGTTGTCCCCACTCCCAGGCACAATGATCTCGAACTCTGTTCTATAGAACAAACTATTGAGCCTACTTCGTTCTTTTTTTTTTTTTTAAGATATTTTATTTGACAGGTAGAGTTAGACAGAGAAAGGTCTTTTTTTTTCCCATTGGTTCACTCCCCAAATGGCCGCCACGGCTGGAACTATGCTGATCAGAAGCCAGGTGCCTCCTCCTGGTCTCCCATGTGGGTGCAGGGCCCAAGTGCTTGGGCCATCCTCCACTGCCTTCCCGGGCCACAGCAGAGAGCTGGACTGGAAGAGTAGCAGCCGGGACTAGAACCTGGCATCCATATGGGATGCTGGTGCCACAGGCGGAGGATTAACCCAGTGAGCCATGGAGCCAGCCCCTAGCCTACTTTGTTCTTGGTCCTTGACAAATGATGTCGCCCCCTTCAAACATGTAGAAAACCACTTTGTTAGGGAAGCCCTAAACTCTGCCCAGACACCAAATACCACCTGCTTCCACAAGCCACTCCTTCAGTAGCAATGGGGAAGTCCCCCAACAGCCGTGGTTTCCCCAGATTGGTCTGTGTGGGGACCCACAACCAAGTGTGCAGCACCTTGCGCCACCATCAATTCACCACCCCTCGCCCCTGTCCTCATCCTCTCTACTGGGAATTCCTGTCTTGATAAATACTCAGATGTAATTTTAGAAGGAAAACTAAAAAAGCAAGCTTTAATTGAATCTGATTCCCCACCCCCATCTAGCTCTAGTTGGCTAGCAGCCTTCCACAAACTCCTTATTGTATCACAAGGACTCCAGGGGCCAGTGTTGCGGAACTGCAGGGTAGACTGCCACCTGCAGATCTGGCATTCACAATGGGTGCCCATTCCAGTCCTGCCCATGCACCTGGGAAAGCAGCAGAGGACGGCTCAAGTGCTTGGGCCCCTGTACCCCCGTGGGAGACCCGGATGAAGCTCCTGGGTCCAGGCTGGTCCAGCTCTTTCTGTTGTCGCCGTTTAGGGAGTGAACCAACTGATGGAGAATCAATCTCTGTTTCGCAGTGTGTGCAACTCTGCCTTTCAAATCAATCAAAAAAACCCCACAACACAGAATCTGGAATAAGAATTCAGATCCACTCATCCACTACCCAGTTTGCACAGTCTTTAGTACTTCGCTGTACCAGTCAACTGTCTGTCCTAGCAAGTCAGCGATTCTGATATTCCAGCCCTGAGTATCCCGGCACGTGTCTCCATGCAATACTGTTACCATACCGGACGTTGGTCCTTCGCTTCCCACTGCTCCTACAGATAAACTCCTATTAAAGTAAAACTGGAGCAGCAGCAGCCCCGGGAGGCACTCGGGTCCCTCCCAGGATGGAGCAGAAGCCTTGGGTGGGGGTGAAGCCCCCACTGGCACTCTCGTGGGGCCAGGGGAGGACCCAGTGCTAACCTTTGCCATTGTTTCTTGGGTGCAGGTTGGAGGCCTGTGGGTTGACTTCTGATTGCTGTGGGGCACTGTTGCTGGCCCTGTCCCACAACCAGCACCTGACCAGTCTCAACCTGGTGCGGAATAACTTCAGCCCCAACGCAGTGAGGAAGCTGTGCTCGGCCTTCGCACGCCCCACGTCTAATCTGCGGATAATCGGGTGAGTGGAAACTGTTCTGAGAAGACCTGCTCCTCGTACAGGCAGCCCCCCTGGCGGAGTGGAGACTGGCTCGGCAAGCAGAGTGCTACAGCAGGGACACGAGAGGTGTAGGCAAGGCGCCGGTGTCGGGGAGCTCACTTTGCCGGCGTTAGGTGGAGAGACGAATGTGCAACTGTTTATGCTTAAAAAACAAAAACGAACTGCTGTGCGACCTACGCTTTCACTCCTTGGAAGCAAGACCTCGGAGAGACTTAAACGTCCACACACAACAGTGTCATCCGTAGTGATGGCCAAAAGGTGGAGGTGGCCCAGGGGTCCAGACGGGTGAATGGAGACTCGGATGTGGCACACAGACGAGGGGGATTCTGACCCAGACATGGGCATGCACGAAACTGGGGTCACACAGAGATCAGTGTCCTCAGCAGGTCCCTCAGGCAATCGCTGTCAGAAACAGCCGATGAGGGTGGTGGGGCTGGGAGCTGTTGCGTACCGGGCACACGGTGCTGCCAACGGCCGCCCAGACAATAGGAAGGCGCTTAACTGCACGCTTACAAGTCCATGTTCTCTGGCTCACTCTGGCTTGCGCGCTCTCTTGCATGCATGCTCTGACTCGCTCACTCTCACTCTGGCTCGCTCTCTGGTTCTGTCCCACCCCTCTGCCTCTCAAATGGTAAGAGATTGTCACAGGGTGAGCTCCTGGAGCCGAGCTACTGGTTAGGACGGCTTCCTCCCACGGCACAGCCCTGTGTCTGAGTCCCTGCTCTGGCTCCTGAGCCCAGCTTCTGTGCCCCCGAGAGATGACAGGACTCGATGCTCTGGCCCCAGCCGCTCATGTGGGAGACCGGTGTTGGGTTCTCCCAGCTCCTTGGCCCCAGCCACTGGGCTTTGGGAAAGGAGCCAGGCTGGGGGGTTTCTCCTCTTCCTCCAGCTGTTTTTCCTGTAGCTTACCACAACTGAAAACTAAGATGGGATTACTACAGGGGGTCAGGGTGATGGCGTGTGAGCTTGGTTTCAGTTTACGGGGTCGGAAGTTTCCACCAAGGAACTGCTGTTGGACCTGGGTCCCCCAGAGCAAAGGTGGCTCCGTGCAAATCCGAGGCGGGAGCTTTCCTGAGTGAGAGGACTTAGGAGCAGAGGCTCCCAGGCAGCAGGCCTGGAGCTCACGGGAGAAGGACGCGCTGGCGAGAGGTGAGGTTGACAAGGCAGAGGACCAACTCACCGCCCCACGAGCGTTTTGTGGTCCCTGTTATTACGACATTTAAAACCAGAGAGAATTCTCAATCTGTCCTCACCTTTTTGGTGATAACATGGGGGCATGTTGTGACTCTGATCCGACCCACGGCAGAGCCAGGACAGCGCCTGCAGAACGTGGCCAAGGGTCTTCACTGGAAGATGAGACGGGAACAGGACGGTAGCATCCTCGCCTGCCGAGGGGCCAGTGGCTGAAAACCCAGCCTTGCAGGGCTGCCTGCGTACAGCGGGGTGGGGCCTGGACCGGAGACGCTCGGCGCCATCGGGACTGTCGGAGCTCGGGCTTCCTTCACAGGCACCTGGCTCACTGTCGCGTTTCTACGCCTGACGGTGCAAACGCACTCTCCAAGTAGCTCCTCGGAGCCAGACGGCGTGGAGGCCGAGGGCGCCCCTGAGCTAGGCGAAGGCGTCGCTGGCAGGAGCAAGGCTCCGGTTGAGTGGCCGTCCGCTGCAGTGGTCCCAGCCAGCGGCAGCGGATTGCAGTGGGATTCAAGCCCTGGCACAGACATGCAGCCAGCAAGGGCCCAGGAGCAGCGTCACGGGGGTGGTGGGACAGTCAGGAGGAGGAGGAGGAGAGTGGGAGATGAGGACCACGGGATCTGCAGATCGCGCTGCGGGAACGGCTCCCGTGAGCACTCCAGCAATGGCCAGGAAGGGCAGGATGCTAGTTGCAGAGCAGAAGCATCAGACCTGCGTCTTACTTGGTCCATTTCCCCATCTGTGAAATGGGGATGATTTTGTTCATGTATTTAAACACTTGTTTCCCTCCTCCTTCTCCCACACCTCCTCCCCTCCTGCCCGTCTCTCTCTCTCTCTCTCTCTCTCTCTTTCTCCCCCACCTCCCCCCCGTCTGTCTCTCTCTCCCACCTTCCCACCTCCCCCCTCCGTCTGTCTCTCTCTCCCACCTTCCCACCTCCCCCCTCCGTCTGTCTCTCTCTCCCACCTTCCCACCTCCCCCCTCCGTCTCTCTCTCTCCCCTCTCCCCCCTCCGTCTGTCTCTCTCCCACCTTCCCACCTC
>CM027395.1:1547996-1583646 GCA_015711505.1 Sylvilagus bachmani | reverse complement strand
TCTCTCTCCCACCTCCCCCCATCTCTCTCTCTCCCACCCCCCCATCTGTGCCCCCCCCCCGACATCTGCACCACGCCCGCCCTCCTCCGCAGGCTGTGGAAGGAGCAGTACCCCTCGCAGACACAACGGGTGCTGGAGGAGCTGCAGCGGCTCAAGCCGGGGCTCGTGGTTGACGGCGACTGGTATTCCCACGGGGAAGACGACCGGTACTGGTGGAAGGACTGAAGACAGCCCCTCCCCACACTCACACCCGTCCTGACGTCAGTGGGCTGTGCAGGGAGGCTCCTCCTGAGGAGGGAGTGATTGAGGCTCACGGAGCCCCTGATGGCGGGAGTTCTGTGTTGCGTGGGACTCGGCTGCTGCATTTGAAGGTTGCCTCTAACCTCTGTCTTAGAGCGCAGAGCAAATCGGAATAAACACTTGAGCATTGGAAAGCATACCCAGTGTTCTTGTCCAGGGGACGTGAGTCAAGGGCAGGGCTTGGAGGCTCTGGGTTCTCAGAGATCCCCCCTAAGTGTGGGTAACAACCACTGGCCTTAAAGCGCCTTTCTCAACAGCAAAGCCTGGCGTGACTGCCGCTCCATGGGAAGCTGAGTTCCTTCAACAGAGCTGGCCCAGCAGGGTCTCCTGATCTCTGTAGGTAGGGGTGGGGGGCTGGGGCTCAGGGACTGCCGTTCACTGTCCTCCGAGGTGCGTGGGTCGTCTTGGCCCCCCCCCCCCGTTTGAGGCCTGTCTGGGTAGTGGTGTGTCGCCACGGCTACAGAAGAACGAGCCTTCGCTAAGGGGGAAAGTCTTGAGCTCTCACTAGCAGATACTGTGGAACCATAGCTGTTCGCACTGCAGGGGACACGTGTGGTGTCAGCAGGAGTGTGGCAGCTACTTTGGACAAGGAGGCTGGGAATGCTACTTTGTTGGTTCTGCAATGCTTCCGGTTTTCCAAGTCCGGTTTGGGGTATAATTTTCATAGAGCAAAAATGCCCCCTCTGCCCCATACTTTAAAAATTCTTAGAACTCTCTGAACGCAAAGCAGCTTCGAAAAGCTCACGGGAGGCATGGCGGGAGAAGACTACGTGGCTTTCAGACTCTTGCACACCAATGTTTGTTTTCATTCCAGTTTCCCATGAAATTTGTGAGGTGCCCGCGTACAATTCTGGGTTTTGACGCCTGGCTGACAGCCGCGACAATCACGCGGAACAGCTCCCCCCCCCCCCCCCGGGCTCCCTCAGTCCTGTTTGTCAGCTCCTCCCCTACTCTTCTAGATACTTAAGCTGAGACCCTACACCAAGGAGGACCCCTCCACGCCGCCCTCCCTGGTGTCCACAGGGCAAGAATGCCGGCAGTCCTGTGAGACGGTTTCCATGAGAGGTTCCGTGTGGTGCCCTGTGTGATGGTTTCCGTGGGTAACAGCACCGAACCACTCCCACAGGACACGGTGGCACTGCTGGAAAGTTGCAAACCACCCTGTGATTCTGGAGCTCTGCCCACGGCCGTGAGAGTGCTTCTGTGATGTGTTCTTGCGCCGTGAGAAGCCGTGGGTGAGAACTTGGTGGCTCATTGCCATCTGAGCCTAGACCTTTCATGGCTGCTGTAAAAGTGGCCTCCTGGGGTTTCCATCGTGTGTGTGCGTCATGCTAACCTCCTGGAGGCCAGCTGCTCCACCCCGGGTGTATCCAACTCGGTTTTCCCAGGGCCCTGGTAGCAACTCGAGGCCCTAGGCACCTCAAGCCACGTGCTACCAGTTTCTGTGTGGTATGGGATTCTCTGCAGAGCAACAAAACTTCTCAGTGAGACAGGAGTAGGGGCCGCTGTTGTGGCACAATGGGTGAAGCCACCACTGACAACATCAGCATCCCATATGGCAGCCGGTTCTGGTCCGGCTGCTCCGTTTCCATCCAGCTCCCTGCTAATGCGCCTGGGAAAGCAGCCGCAGGTGTCTCGAGTGCTTGGCCCCTGTAGCCACGTGGGAGGCCCCGGTGGAGCTCCTGGTTTCTGCCTGGCCCAGCCGTGGCTGCTGCGTCCATCTGGGGAGTGAACCAGCAGATGGAAGGATGCAAGGGCTTTGTCGTCCTCTCAAATAGAATAGAACTCCTTAAGAGACAGGAGTCGCATCACGACACGCAGGGTTGGAGATGTCCACATCCCAGCTGCTTTCTCGCCTCTCTGGAGCAGCTGGGGGTGGGGAGTCTGGCGAGTGGGCCGGGAAGTTTAGGCAGCCTGACCGCAGGCCAGCAGGAGCCGGGGAGCCTCCACCCGCTGCGGGGACAGGCCCCTCCCCTGGTAACCGGAACCCAGCTCCAGGGGTTAACTGGGGTTTCCGGGGACACCCAAAGCGCTGCTGGTACTTTGGCAGCTGGGTCCGTGCGCCCCAGTCGCTCCTCCCCCGCGCCCCAGTCGCTCCTCCCCCGCGCCCCTGCCTATCTTCCACAGGTCGCCGTGGGGAGAAGAGCAGCAGGAGGACCTGGATCCTGTCCCGGGGGTGAGCATTGGGGGGTGCTGCCTCCGCACCCGGCCCTTGTGATAATCCCCCCTCAGACTCTCTATCCTCATCCCTTCCAGAGGACCCGGGATTCACCTGTGAATTCGCTATACTGTGCAAGCTGTGTCTAGCTGTGTCTAACGGAAGCCCCGACCTGGACTCACAAGGGGCTGAGCGTGCGAGCAGGCAAGTCCAGGCTCAGCGAATTCAGCAGGTGGCGACAGCCTCCATCTTCATGGAGGAGGGTGGAGCGGGAGGAAGGGGCTTCCTCCCAGGCCCCCTGGAGGAGGGTTTCCCGCACTCAGTGCCTCCGGGTGTGGCGCTGACTGGGCCTGGGCCGTGGGCTGTCCTGTGTGCCACCAGGCGTCCCTGGCTTCTCCCCACCAGATGGCAACAGCACCTGTGCGCCCCTGCACTGGCTCCGGACCCCAAGGGATGTTGCCGAGGCTCACAATCTCCCCCCCACCCCACCCCTGGTGCACAGGGAACAGGGTCCTCCATCTGAAGCGCTCCTGGAGGCTTTCCCCGTCACCCTGCAGCCGGCGTTGGAGCCAGGCATGGCAGGCACTTGCCCCCTGGCCTCCGTCATGGGTCCGGCAGGTGGCCAGCACTGCACGCCTACTCAGGGCCGAATGGCATTGTCACCTGGCCCGCCACATTTGGGCATCCGGGTTGCTTGAATAATGGTGTCTGCTTCATCTCCTGGCCTGGCCATACTGCAGGTCCAGCTCCTGGTCCAATCAGCTGTGACCGAGGCTGTCACAGAGCCCGCCCCCTTTCAGTCTGTCTGTCTCTCTGTCTTGAAATCCTTAACTCCTGAATGAAGTGCCCCACACTTTCATTCTGCATCTGGCCCCGTAGATGATGTGGTGGTTGTAGTGGGGGAGGGGCCGCCAGGGACCCCCTCCCTGAGGGACCCGGGGCCAGTATCCCCCCAGCTCACTCTGACAAGGAAACAGTCTCGTGATGTTCACTCTACAAGAACGTAACACTGGTAAGTCGCTGTTATTTCTCAAATATATTTCTGGACCTTCTCCCCACCCTCCCCAGCTCCCGACCGCGGTCCCGGATGAGCTGGGACAGCAGATGAAGAAGGGAATGTTTGTTGGAAATGGGCATCTCCAGGCCACGAGAGTCAAGGAAGAGCTGAGCTGAGCCCAGTTTAGCTTCCACCAAGGAATTTAAGACTCCTACGGCCTCGCTCTGCTGTGTTTCAGCTGGACTACTTTTTTTGAGAGAAGGCTGTTTCACAGCTAAATCAAGCAGAAAATAGATAGCCCACGGAACCCCTCCTCCTACAGGTGGACACATTCCTCCTCTCAGCTCTGGAGAAGCAGGTGGGCAGTCAGAGGCACCAGGTGACGAGGGGAGAGACAGAGCTTCCTGGGAGGGCGGGGAAGGAGTGAAGGGCCGAACCAGAGGATGGGGATGAGATTCTCTCCCTCTGTCCCTCTCTGTCTCTCCTTCTCTCTGTCTCTCCCTCCCTCCTCCCCTCTCCCCCTCCTCCTCCTCAAATTCCAAAATTTTCATACATTGTACAAAATACTTACTTGAGAGAGGGAAAAGAGATCTATGTGCTGGTTCTGCCCCAAATGGCTGCAAAAGGCAAGGCTGTGCTGTGCCAGAGCCAGGAGCTTGTTCCAGGTTCCCACGCCGGTGCAGGGCCCAGGCACTTGGGCCATTCTCTGCTGCTTTCCCAGGCACATTAGCAGGGAACTGGATGGGAAGTGGAGCAGCCAGGACTCAAACCAACCCCCATATCGTATGCCGGCACTGCAGGCCATGGCTTAGCCTGTTGTCACTTCACCGGCCCCAAAATAATTTTAAAAAATAAGATATACACAGGTCTGCCTGGAAGGATCGTATACATAAGTATGTACGTTTAGATGCATGGTCACTGATACGCTATCAGTCACGTAGCTATGTGGTACATGGATCGGTGATGCAGATGACTGATAGAAACATGCAGGATGGGGGCCGGCACTGTGGTGTAGTAGTAAAGCCACCACCTGCAGTGCCGGCATCCCATATGGGCGCCGGTTCGAGTCCCAGCTGCTCCACTTCTGATCCAGCTCTCTGCTATGCCCTGGGAAAGCAGTGGAAGGTGGCCCAAGTGCTTGGGCCCCTGCACCCATGTGGGAGATCCAGAGGAAGCTCCTGGCTCCTGGCTTGGGATTGGTGCAGCTCCAGCTGGTGTGGCCATCTGGGTAGTGAGCCTTCAGATGGAAGACCTCTGTCTCTTCCCCTGCCCACCTCTTTCAAATGAATAAAAGAAATATGTAGGATGAAGATAGATGACAGACAGATGATAGGGGAGGCAGGGATGGAGGCATAAGTGAGTGATATGCAGGTGGCCAAGCAGCACATGGGGTATATGCCTGACAATTTAAAAACTTCACTTTGTACTCACTGCACACTTCAAAGACTCGTGTTGGGAGAGAAATGGAGAATCCGAGAGCTGGTTTGAAAGGTCTGGTAAGTGTTTCCTCCCAGTATCCATTGCTCGAAAAGTGATGAAAGGTAGGGACACCTGACCGGATCCCCCTCGCAGTCCCCAGCAGCCCGGGGGCGTCGCCCACAGCAGCGGGGTTCCTGTTTCCCCAGCATCACAGGCGGACGGGGCAGAGCAGGTGCAGACATTGGGTTCCGACTGTAAGCTCTGCAACTTGGCAGTTGGGAGATCCCAGGAAAGACGCAGCGCCACCTCCCCCAGCCCTCGTGATGCTGCCCTACGACCCAAACTGAACACCATCGTGGGCATGGGCGCTGTCCACGGTGCTGACGGAGCTGGCCGAGAGTGGGGAGGTTCCCAGGAGTGTGTCCATCCAGGCAGGGGAGAAGTGAAATCCATGGAGCCAGAGACAATCCCCTGCGCCCCCGCAGCCTGAGACCAGCAGATGGGGAAGGAGGGATGTATGTACACCACACACACAACACATACACAGACCAACAAGTGCCTACAAACATGCATGCGCTAAAGGATACACACTGATAATCAGACACATGTCCACACATGGGCGCACATGAGTACATGGCATACCAAGACACAACACATACGATTCGGATATATACAGACATGCAAACACACACTCATCCACATGTACTCACGTGTACACATGCATGCACACTCCCACGTACGCATGTGGTCACAGCCATAGCTGCATATACTTGTAGCCACACACACACATGCACTGTCTGTACCTCTCCAACAGTGGCCTGGAGCACACCAGCCCCAAGGCACTGAGTGGACAGTATGGTCATGACCGAGGAAGCTCGGTCACTGCCTGCTCCGCCTCTCCCACCCCAGGACTTCCTCCTGGGAACCTGTGTGCGTCCCTTGGTCCTCTGCTGTGTGGCTCTCCTCCCACCTGCTTCCCACCCCCGTGCCGCAGGAAAAGCTCCAGGAAGGCAGGGCCGGTGCCTGTGGAGGCCACTGCCATGTGTCTCGTGCCCGGCAGGTGCTCAGCAGACAGACAGGAAGGTGGAGTCGAGCCAGTGAAGGAGGCGTGGGTTGCAGGATTTTCAGATGGAGGCTCAATGCCTTACAAATCAGCCTCCCGGGCAGACTGCTCCACCTCTGTGCCATCTCCACCCTGGGCACAAGAGTGGCCCTAACCATAGAGGGTCTCTGCAGGGGGACAACTGAGTAATGGGCACGATGGCCCCCCCGCCACACTGCAGGATGGGAAAGGCAGCCCCCCGCTGCTCCCTCTCGTGCGTCAGGAGAGCAGCTACGGAACGGACTCGTGAGGACTTGGACAAGAGCCCTTCTCGTCACCTGAGTGCCGGTCAGGCACGAAGCGGAGGCACACACACCTGCTGGCTGAGTGCGGCGAGCACGAACAAACTGGTGAGTGACCCAGGACACGAAAGCAAGGGCTGGCCTCTTCCCGCGCAGGAACGTCTGCCCAAGCACTTTATTTTCTGTTGGGAAGTGGCCAGGGCCCAGAGGAGGGAAAGGGGCAGCTCTGTGCCTGGGGGAGCCCTCGAGGGACAAGCTCAGAACCCAGGGTCGGCCAGCCCGCACCTTCCCAGGACGCCACCTCCTGCGGAAGCGAGAGGAGGCGGCGGACCAGAGTGCGCACTGTAGTGTCCCCACCCCGCCACCTCCTGGTCTGAGCTGGCCCGGTGATGGGGCCACCTCCCTCCCTCCCCCAGCCTGGGAAAGCACCCAAGGCCGGCACCGGACCCCAGCAGGGTCTCCTGAAGTCTTTGCTCATCTGCCTGTTCTGAACATAGCCCCCACCCCCCTGGAAAGAGACGCAAAAGCCCTATGAACAAACTGAACCGCAGCACCGAGCTCAGCGAAGCCATGGCCACCCCCGACCTACACACCCGTCACGAGCTCCACGAAGCCCTCGTGTCCACGCCTCCGAGCCCCACGTGAGGCTCCCACCAGGACACCCGCTGGATGTCCCTGCGCCCCTCAAGTTCCCCTTTGACGAGAAGCCCTTCTCTCCTCAGACGGAAAGGGCGCCTCCCAGGGCTGCTGCGTCCTCGTGTGCTCTGGCTCTTCCAGGATGTCCCTGAAGGGGAGACCCCGCAGCTGGTCCCGGGGCAGGTGCACAGCACCCTGGCGGGCTGTGGGTGGCCCTGCTCCGCCCCTGCGGCCGAGGGCCGGTGCCCGCGCCCCTGGCCTCTGCCATCTCGGTGAGCAGTGGTCACCTGGAGGAGCTGGGAGCGAGGTCCAGGCTACATCTCCTGGGCCATAGGCAGCAGCAGGCCGGACCACCAGGCTGGCTCCTGAGCCGTGCTGGGCGCCTCCACTGGGCCTCTTGTCCTCCCTCGCGAGCTCAAGAACCACGCAGGCAGGGACAATTGAATAGTGCCATTTATTGTCCCTGCCAGGCCCGGCCCGGAGACAGGGCCGCCACCCCACCACTCGTCTTCACGCCTCTGCCACCCACCCGGAGGGATGGGAGCCAGGCTCGGGCTGGAGGGCAGACTGGACCCGCAAGGCCAGACAGCCGCTGGGAGGGGCCGAGAGAGGCGACGTGCCGGTAAGAACATTCCAGAAGGTCGGAGCAGGAGACTGCGCCTCTCCCGAGGGTGCGGTGGCTGCCCACCGTCCGGTTCTAGGCCGCCAAGGCCGTGCACCCCTCTGTCCGTGCGCCCTGCTCCCCAGGTCTCGCACGCCTTCCCCGCCAAGCCCGAGGAGCCCTGCCCCGCACCCCCCGGGGCTCCCCACCCCTACCGGCCCTCCTCAGCCTCCCCGCCGCGACACTCGCCGCACCGCCCGCCGGCCGCCTCGGCCTCCTCCTCCCCACCGGCCCGGTAGTAACTCTGCCCGCAGTCGCTGCAGACCGAGGGCGCGCCCACGGCGTGCACCTTCTTGTGTCTACGCAGCGCGGCGCCCTGCACGAAGCCCTCGCCGCACTCCACGCAGATGTGCGCCGGCTCCTCGCCGCCCGCCGCCCCGAGCCCGTCCCCGTGTTGGGCGCGCTGATGGGCCAGGAGCCCAGCCCCGTGCCCAAAGCCCTTCCCGCACTCCACGCACACGTAAGGCTTGGGCGCCGGGGCGCGCCGCGACCGCGGCCCCGCCGCCTTGGCCCCCGCGCCCGCCACAGCTGCAGCCGCCGCGGCGCCCTCGCCAGGCGCGCCCACCACGATGATGCCCTCGCCGTCGCCCACCGGGATGGCGATCTCGCCGTCCGCCGCCGCCGCCGCCGCCTCGGGCGCCTTGGCCCGGCGGACGCTGGCCGCCAGCACCTTGGCCGCCACGCCGGGCCCGGACAGCTCCGGGTGCAGCCGCAGGTGGCGCGCGAGGCTCTTGGGCTGGCTGAAGCCGCGGCCGCAGCGCGGGCACACGAAGGGCTTGAGGCCGCTGTGCGAGCGCCGGTGCTTGGCCAGGCTCTTGCTCTGCGTGAAGCTGCGGCCGCAGTCGGGGCAGGCGTAGGGCTTCTCGCCCGTGTGGATGCGCTGGTGCTGCATGAGGTTGGAGCTCCAGCTGAAGCGCTTGCCGCACTCGGAGCACGCGTACGGCTTCTCGCCCGTGTGGATGCGCCGGTGCTGCACCAGGTGCGAGCTCTGCGAGAAGGTCTTGCCGCAGTCGCCGCACGCGTTGGGCCGCTCGCCCGTGTGCGTGCGCTGGTGCCGCGTCAGCTTCGACCAGTGGCTGAAGCTCTTGCCACACTCGTTGCAGATGTAAGGGGCGGGCGGCCGCGGCCGGGGCGGGGGGCCGGCCGGGGGCGCGGACTGGGGCGGGGACAGCTTGGTGGGCGGCCAGCTGGGGACGTCGTCATCGTCCATGATGAGGATGTCTACTGCAAGGCAAGAGGGGGAGGGCGAGGTCAGCGAGGCGAGGCTCCCCCGGCCAGGAGCCCCTGCCCCGCGCGGGCACCTCACGGGGCGCGCCTTCTTGGCGCCCCCGCGGCCTCACGAGGTGAGTGCCTGGCCGTCTGCCGCCCTCGCTGGACCCTGAGGAGCCGGGGGGGCTCCCTGGCACTTTCCTGAACTGTCCACATGTTCGTCCCCCTTTGCCCCTAGGCGGTGCTGGCTGACGCCTGCATGAGGGTCTCTGCGAAGATGCTACAGAGGGCGCCACCTGGCGGCCAGAGCAGAGCCAGGCCTCGGGCCACGCGCTCTACCAGGACCACGAGACCAGCCTCCAGCAGCAACTACTCCGGCCACTGCGGGGACCAGGCGACAGTGGCGCCCCGCGCAGGTGAGGAGCGGGCGTGGGAGCCAAGTCCTCGGCTTCACCAGCATTGGAGAGACCCCGAGAGTGGAAGCCCCCACCAGGCAAGCGTGGGAGAGGCAGGGCTGAGCGAGCCGCTGTCCCTCGGGTGCCCCAGGCTGTTCCATACTCGCTGCTTTCTCGAGTGGGTGTTCAGTGTAGTTACGTGGGGGCAGTTTGACCACTCAAAAGGTGGGGCTCCCGCTCGGGTTCTGAGCCCTCTGTGTGAGGAGGGCTGCCCAGGGGCGAGGGGGAGGGGGCAGCTCGGACGGGCCTGGTGCCTCCTTGGCGCACGTCTCAGATACAAGGCTGGCAAGGCCCACCTGAGGCTGTCCTCTGCAAGAGGATTCAGATGGCTCCCGGGAAGAGACCAGCACAGTGCAGAACACAAAGTACCCACTCGGCAGCAACGAACAAGGGCGCTTTGGCCACAGCAGCGGCCACCCACAGCCGAGGCCTGAGGCCCGCAGCCCAGGGGCAGCTCCCTGTCTGCCTGGAAGCTGCAGCTGTCCGGCACGTAGTAGGTACGCAGAGCTGAACACAGCAGGACCAGCACTGGCCCAGGCAGCACCTCCCCGGGCCCCGCCCTCTGCACGATCAGCAGCTGCTGTTCCTGCAGCCCAGGCCGGCCCACCAGGACCCACGACTGCCCAGCAGGGCCCCAGCACCCCGGGCCACCGAGTGTGCACGGAGCGCCTCCTGCAGGCCAGGTGCTCAGCGCCCTCGTGCCCGGCTTCCAGAGAAAGAACATTCCCACTGCCCCGTGTGCTATCCATGGACGCACGGACGTACACGCCGTGACGGCTCTCAGCCTGCTGCCGCCATGACTCCGGCTCTGCCCCCGACAGGAGTGCGGGTGGGCCCTGGCCCCTCTTCAAGTCCCACGGCAGACCTGCAGACGGCCCAGGACTGCCCGGGGCATGTGTCAGCAGACGGCCAGGAACTGCCACCAACCTTCTGAAAAGATAAAATGCCACCTGTGTTCACTCTGCTGCTTCACACAGAAACCAAGGTGTGCTGGGTGCTACCTGGCCTTGGTGGGACACAGCCGCACCCCTCCTGCCCCACCCTGGTTCGCGGGCCCCACGCCAGCGTCGGGAGCGGACGCCCCCCCGAAAAGGGCTGCTCCGGTAGGCCGACCCCCACCCCCCAGCACCCCCCAGCACCACCCCAGCCCTGTGGTGTGGGAAGCGCGCCAGCTGCTGGACTTCCCGGGGCGGCAGAGGAGGGAGATTCGCGGGGCTCGTGTGTGGTCGGCCTGTGCCCCGAGGACATGGAGTCCGCAGTGCCGGGCCCTCTCTTGGGGGGCAGTGCGGGGACAGTTCCGCGACAGCCGCGTTCACTTCCCTGTAAGTCATCTGCTCACGTGGCTCTGAGCAAGGTCTGAACCCGAGTCCCAAGCCGGAGCGGGAGGCCTCCTCGCAGGCGTGGTTACGGGCGGGCGGGTAGGCACGGCCAGGGTGAGCGCTCCCCTGGCCGCAGTGACTCCGGGAAGGCTCCTTTCTCAGGGGCCAAGATGCCCAGGCAGGCTCTGTCTGGGGGACTGCGTCGGCGTGCAGTGTCGCCGTCACACGTGTTCTCTGCCCCTCCAGCTTGCACTGCTCCAGCCCTGTACTCGGGCTCCCCTGGGGGCTCTGCTGCAGGACGTGGCCCTTCCTTCGCCTGAACCTCGGCAGTCCTCGGCTTGACTCTGTCCTCTCGCCACGACCCTCCCTTCCCGTAAGCTCGTGTTCTCACCGGGGCTGGCTTCAGCCCTGCTCCGCTCCCTCGTCTTCGTGGGCGCCTGTGCCCGGCTGTGCTCACGCCGGCCTCGGGGCCCAGGGCCTGCCTGTGCGGAGGGCTCTCCTGCCGCTCATCTTCCTGAGCACCAGGGAGGCGTTCTCCCTCCTTGGGGGTTTGCACACGGCGGTTCCAAACTCTGCCTCTGCCCTCCCCTCCCCAGGCCCTGCTGGCTGCCCCCACGGTCACCAGGAACCCCCCCCCCCCAAGGACAGGACCCAGCAGGGCACCTCCACAGGATGGGAGTCCTGGCCAGCGCCAGTCCCCCCCTGACTGGGTCACAGCACTTCCTGCTGCTGCAGGCTGTCCAGGGAACACAGGCCACCTGCTCCCCAGCCTGGCTGGCCCACCCCCACACACTGCATTCCGGAACGTTCCCAGGGACTCCCTGGGACCTTAGAGGTGTGTGCCGCCTGGTTGCTGCTTGTATGTGGGGCCAGCTGCAGCGTCTGGGTGAGCGCTCGGCTGGAGAAGGCCCTCCGAATGGGGCTGTCTTGTCGACAGGCCACGTGGAGGCTGTCCTCCAAGCCTGAGCGGCTCTGCCCCCCCTTCAGCCCTCCCCACCGGCAGGCGCCTGTGCAGACGCGGTGCCGGGATCCTGGGCTGCAGGAAGTCTGCGAGGTGCGGCCCCGTCAGTAATGGTGCTCCCAGGGACGGTGCCCCACTGGACCTTGAGTCCTCTCTGGTCTGTCCCCTCCCGAGCACGGCAGGACACAGGCCGGCAGCACGCGGCGCAGGCTCACCCACCTAGCAGCTGGTGGCAGTGTTGGGAAGGGAGAGGCCATGTCGACCCCCCCCCCCCCAGACGTGGCCTCTGGTCCCTCCCAGACAGTGTGGGGCGACCAGCTTGACAAAGTCTGAGGAGCACCGAGGTCAGGTGTGACAGCAACGATTTATTGAAGGAAGCGGGTGCGGGGTGCCCCGGGCCTCGTCCCGGGCCCTTCTCGTCACAGGGCGGTGTCGCCTCACTGGACGGGCCGGGAGAGGCAGGGGTGGACGTCTCACTCAACCCAAACGCTGCTTCATTAAACAGGTCACGTTACCAACAAGAACCCAGTATTCAGTCTTCCCTGAAAAACGGGCACCCGCCCTGGGACTGCCTCCCCACCCCCGCTCCCACCCGCCACCCCCATGTGGGTCTGTGACCCGGTTTCCTGCCAGGAACGTCCAGGATGCTGGGGAGGAAGCCGGGAAAGACGACGTCCAGCGGGCAGGAAACCTGGACCCGGGGGGCGGGGCCACCTCACCTGGGTTCTCGTGGCTGGCCATCTGCTGGTCCTCGGAATCCAGCGGCCCCGGAGACCAGGCCTCCTCCCGAAGCTCCATGTCTGGGTCCCTGCTGGAACGGGCAGAGGATGACAGTTCACCGGCTGCCATCTGGGGCACCTAGCAGACGAGACTCGTGGCTTCCAGGCAAGGGTGGCGTAGAGGGGCCCTGGGGTGGGGACCACGGCTGGAGGGACCAGGAGGCTCCCACCCGGCTCCACCTCCGAGCCTTGGCGTCTGGCGTGCAGGGTGGAGGGCTGTGGTGAGGAAGTGCCCATCAGAGGCCAGGGCCCTGAGTGCACCGTGCCCCTCCACGGCCTTGGCAGCACCTTTACCATGCACGAGGGTTCCCTGAGCTCACATCTGACCACCAGCGCCACAGGAACAGGCCTTGGCCCCCCCCCCCCCCCCCGTGTGCAGGGAAGGAGGCGGCAGCACAACGGGGAACCTCCACTGTCCCAGCCTCCAGACACCGAAGCTCGTGTGCCGGGAAGTTCCGGTGCAGCCCTCGGGCCGACGCAGGCTGACCGACGGCCACGCGTGCGAGTCGACAGAAGCTCGCGTCCCCTGCCATGGGGATGGCGGATGGCGGGTGGCTGAAGGCCGCAGCCCAGGGCCCACTCCTTTGCAAGGGCAGCTTTGAGGAGCAACCTCCCTACCCCATGACCCAGCCACTGCGGTCCACAACCCCTGACTGGCGAGGCGCCGGCACTGTCCGCCTGCGTGCCTGCTGGGCACATGGCCCGCAAAGTGTTCGTCCCCGGGCAGTGTCCACGCCTCCCCTGGGCCACGCGACACCCCCCCCCCCGGCCCCATACGTAGGAACACGCCCGTCCCTCCACTCACACCTGGCTCCTAAGAACCTCACTGTCAACACCTGTGCACGGCTCTGCTGTCCACACGCCAAGCGCCCTGGAGCCCGGACTGGTGCTGTGCTGGGAGCACCTGCCCCTCCCAGGCCCCCTGTTCCCACAGGGCCTGCCCCGCATCTTGGGCCGAGCACAGAGGGACACGGACCCCCCCCCCACTCTCCCTCTGTGAAATGGACATCACTGTCTGAGCTGCATGTAAAACCCAAACTTTCACGGCTGGGGGGAACACGGGGCAGGGAGACCGATCAGTCCCACACCCCATGGGTGCAGGGCAGCCCCCCCCCAGCAGCCCCTTCTCACTGCTCAGCCCTGTCCCCCACTCTCCCCTCTACTCGCCAGCATAGGGTCCCTCAAGGGCGGTTGCTGCTGCCAACGCTGGAGACAGCCAGACAAGCAAGCCCCCGCAGTGGAGCAGACGTGCCAGGAAGAACCATGCCGCGGGGGAGGTCCGGGGCCAATGGAGAAACCACGGAAGGGGCCCTGAGGCAGCAGGCAGTCCTGGAGGCTGGGAGGAGGCGGAGGATGCTCTGCTCCCAAAGCACTGCAGGGGTGGGTGAGGCAGACCCTCAGGGCCTTTGTGCCGGGACTGGCACAGCTGGGCCAGACCCAGGCGGGGTCCCAGTGCACACCAGGGCCCCTGGCTCTCTCCACAGCCCGCTCAGCTTCTCACTGCTTTACACCTGTGCTCAGCTGAGAGCTGTGGGGTCCCCTGCGCCCCTGGGAGCACCAAGCACAGGCAGGGTGGGGGAGAACGGTGGCTGAACAGCTGAGCCAGAGAACTCGCAAGTGACAGCGGCTGCAGAGGCAGGGGCTGTGAGTCTCAGCCTGGTCCTCGCAGCACCGCAGTGCTGGGGGCAGGTCCCCAGGTGGTCACGGATGGCCCCAGCCCACCCAGGCAGGCCCCCAGATGGTCACGGACGGACGGCCCCGGCCCGCCCAGGCAGGCCCCTAGACGGTCACGATGTCCCCAGCTCGCCCAGGCAGGCCCCTAGACGGTCACAGAGGGCCCTAGCCCGCCCAGTCCCACTCAGCTTGCGTGGGCTGCCGCACAGGCTCGAGCCCGACCACACTCCACTCCCCAGAAGCCACTGAGGGAGGAGCCCAAGTCTCTGGAAACACGGCTTGCAGGGAAAACGTTCATCAGCGCAAGGCTCAGAGCAGGGAAGGGCTGGAACGAAGCCCCGCCCGGCCCGCCACCCACCGCCCACCGCCCGGGGCTGGCTGCCCCCGCCCCCACGCGGTGTCCACCCTCCCCTCTAGCCTTACCGGCCTCGCGGTTTCCCACCCTCACACACCTGCTGCCGGGACAGGGGAAAGAGCAAAGGTCGGCGGTGCTGGCGGCAGTGAGCTAGCGATCAATCACCGGGCGCCGCGGAGGGGCGGGACCAGCCCCAGACCAGCCCAGGCACGAGGGCGAGCGTGAGCAGACGCCCCTGAGAGACACCGCTGCTCTCTGAGGCCCGACAGGGAACAGCCACGCGGAGCACACTGTCCTCGTGCCAGAGCAGCTGTGCCCACAGGAGCACACCGCGAGGCAACCCGTCGTCCCAGCATCGCTGCTGTCAGCCAAGCCTCCCGGGCACACGTACACGGAACTGGCAGGTGCCGCTCGCCCTTTAACCTGCCTCACGCCAACTTCATTCTCCAACCCAGGCCAGGGCTCTGCCTGCACCGACAGGCCGGGCAACCGCGGGATCACACGCGTGCTGCCGCTGGGACGAGAGCACACTGTGACTGTGCCACAGCAGCTACCACGGGCCAGCGCCACGCCCCCCCACAGCCTCACGGCAGCCACACAGAATGGGCAACCACTGGATCACGCGTGTGCCTCCACAGAGACGAGAGCACACTGTGACTGTGCCACAGCAGCCACCACGGGCCAGCGCCACGCCCCCCCACAGCCTCACGGCAGCCACACAGAATGGGCAACCACTGGATCACGCGTGTGCCTCCACAGAGACGAGAGCACGCTGTGACTGTGCCACAGCAGCCACCACGGGCGAGCGCCACGCCCACCCACAGGCCACAGAGGAAGGGCTGCCGAGCACGGCCACTTGTAGCAGACATTCGGAACGGGGAGCCCACAGGAGCGAGTACTCGCGGGCTGGGGTTTCTCCTGGTGTGAGGGTTGTCTTGCAACTCTGAGGGTGCATTAAAAACTACCATGTTCTGGCATGTGAGTATCTTTTATTAAGAACAATACACTTTCAGATCCTCTGGTTACAACATCATAAACATTAAAATTAAGGAAGGGGGCGAGCCAGCACTACGGCACAGTGAGTGAAGCCACAGCCTGCGGTGCCTGTATCCCACATGGGTGCCAGTTCGAGACCCAGCTGCTCCTCTTTTTTTTTTTAAGACTGATTTATTTATTTGAATGTCGGGGTTATACACAGAGAAGGAGAGACAAAGAGAGAGGGAGATCTTCCATCAGCTGGTTCACTCCCCAGTTGGCTGCAACAGCTGGAGCTGCGCCAATCTGAAGTCAGGAGCTTCTTCCAGGTCTCCCACGTGGGTGCAGGGGCCCAATGACTTGGGTCATCTTCTGCTGCTTTCCCAGGCCACAGCAGAGAGCTGGATCAGAACTGGAGCAGCCAGATCCTGAACCAGCGCTCATACGGGATGCCAGCACTACAGGCGGCAGCTTTACCTGCTACACCACAGCACATAAGTGCTCTACTTCTGATCCAGCTCTCTGCTGTGGCCTGGGAAAGCACTAGAGGACGGTTCAAGTCCTTGGGGCCTCTGCACCTGCGTGGGAGACTGGAAGAAGCTCCTGGCTCCAAATGGGCTCGGCTCCGGCCACTGCAGCCATTTGGGGAGCGAACCACTGGATGGAAGACCTCCCTTCTCTCTCTCTGCCTCTCTAACTCTGACTTTCAAATAAATCTTTAAGAAATAAAGGGGCAGGAGGACTGGAATTGTGGGATGGTAGGCTAAGCCTCCGCCTGAGATGCCAGCATCCCATATGGGCGCTGGTTCAAGTCCCAGCTGCTCCTCTGATGCAGCTCCCTGCTGATGGCCCAAGTGCTTGGGCCCCTGCACCCACGTGGGAGAGACCCAGAAGCAGCTCCGACCACTGTGGCCATTTAGGGAGTGAGCCAGCATATGGAAGACCTGTCTTCCCCTTTCCAACTCTGCCTCTCAGATAAATCAATCTTTGAAAAAAAAAAAAACAAAACACACACAACCCAGGAAGAAGCCGCCACAGCTACGGGGGCAGAAGCTGCCCTGGGCCCCTCTGCCTCAGGGAGGAGGTCTGGGCAGCGTGACGCAGTATCCAGAGACGGCCACTGACCCTGAAGGCACCTGAGCCAGCCCAGAGGCCAGGCATGATTCCTGCGGCGGCCAGAGCCTCCCTGGAGGCCAGACCAGCGGGGTCGCAGTCCACTGTCCTCCAGCTAAGAACGTGTCTTATGTCTGGACATCACACTTTCAGTGACCACAACACTGAGCAGGGCCGGTGTCTGGCACGGCAGCTGTCAGGCCACTGCTGGCTGCCCGTCATACTGCAGTGCCCCGCGTGGGCCCTGCTCCTCCGCTTCCGACCCCCCTGTGGGAGACCCTGCTGGGGCTCCAGGCGCCTGGCTCTCCAGCCATAGCTGTCACTGCCATCTGGGGACTGAAAACACGACGACCGCCATCAACGCCAACATGAGTGACAGCTGGATCTTCACGTCGTGACATCTAAACACCAACACCAGCCTCAAGGCTGCCTGTCCGTCCACCAGGCCCACAGCACAAGAGGCAGCTCACAGACCCGGGGAAGCCCAGCGAGGCAGGCAGGAGGCCCCAGCTTGGAGCATAGCCCTGTGGCTGCTGGCTGACTTCCTGAGCGTTTCATCTCTGGGGTGTGATCTGTGCGGCACAGGGAGCGGGAGCTGGGGCCTGGGCTAAGGTTGAGTTGTGCCTCTGATCCTCATCTCTGGTGAGAACCCTGGCCCAGGGAAGGTTGGCACCCACCCCGTGGGGGAAAGGCCAAATGAGAAACACTCCAGCAGGTGGAGAGACCGAAGGGAGGAGGATTTTATGTGGCCAGAAGGGCGTGGGGATGGCTGAAGAGTGACTGGCCGTGGGAGGGTCTGTGTGGTTGCAGGCTTCAGCCGATGCACGGCCAGCCTGAGGTCAGTGCAGTGACCCGTGCCAGCCTCGCCACACCTCCCAGAACACTGCAAGCAAGTGGAGGACGTGGCCAGCACCTCTGCTCGCCCTGGGCCTGGCTGTGCTCTGCAGAACCGGGCCTCACTGAGCTGTCTGCAGGATGCCCCAGGTTCAGAGGACGTCAGCTGCTCACGCCTCTCCTGCCCCCATCCAAGGTACGCAGGCCCCCCACTCAGGATCTCATAGCTTTTCAGGGCAGGATGGGGTGGGAGTGGGGCACTGTAAACCCTCATCCATAGAGTGAGCAGAGAAAGGGAGGTGGCACAGGACCGGGAGCCACAGGGCAGTTCCTGACCCAGTCTCAGGGTCCAGCACATCTCCCTGGAGGACACCCCCAACTCACTGTCAAGGAAACTCTGGAAATGTGAGGACCAAGCTGATGCCTGGGCACCCAGCCCCTGCCCCGTCCTCTCTGACCCGAACTCAGCCTCCCCTCACCATCGCAGCAGGCCCCTGAGCGATCCAATTAGCGCCCGGCACTGACAGCACTATTAACCTCAAGACAAATTATTGTTATTATTGTTGTTAGGAGGTCCCACACACCCCTGGCTGCCTGCCCGCCAATTATCCCTCCCTTTCTTCTGCTGCCAACCTCGGCTCCCTGGGCTGCAGGAGGGCTCCCGGGCAGCTCCTGCTGGAAGTGGGGCCCCCGTCTCACCCCTGCTTTCCCCTCCCCACGCCCTCAGCCCGCCCCGTCCCTCCTGCACAGCGAACTCACCCCCACCCCCTCCTCACCTCCACTGCGCACAGCCCTGACTGGTCACTACCTCCGGTGGCTCCTACAGACAGCAGCACTGCCACACGGCCATGGCACGCACACCCCTTTCCTGCCTGAGTGCCCCAGCTGTGCCGCTTCCCTCTCTCCCTCCTGCAGCCCTCCTTCCCACCCCGATCCTCCCAAGTCTCCTCCCACACCAAAGACCAACTGGTCTGTGTAGTCACCCAGCGGGGCTGGCGTTCTGCTGCAGCGGACAGAGCCGCCACCTGTGAGGCACACGTCCCATGCGGGCACTGGTTTGTGCTCCACTTCTGATCCAGCTCCCTGCTATTGGCCTGGGTAAAGGAGTGGAGGGCGGCCCAAGTGCTGGGGCCCCTGCACCTGTGTGGGAGACCTGAGGAGGCTCCTGGCTCTGGCCTGCCTCAGCCTTGGCCACTGGCAGCCACTTTGGGAATGAACCAGCAGCTGGAAGATCTCTGGGTGGGTCTCCCTCTCTTCCTCTTGCCTCTCAAATAAATACATAATCTTACCCAAAAAAATACCCAATTCAGGAAAGCCAATCAAACCTCTGGCAGGCATTTGTCCACACACACCCCTGCACAGTGTGCACGAGCCGGGCAGGAAGGAGGCCCGAGCTGCCATCCCCGTGAGGACACCTGAGGAAGGAGGTCACACGTGCTCTGTGGGTGCACCCGAGAACGTCGTGCTTGGTGAAAGGAGGCGGACACGGAAGCCTGCAAGCCCTGCGACTCTGCTCCGCAGTCGGGGGGGGGGGGGCACAGTTCAATGAACACACCCACAGCTCAGGGCACGGGACTCAGCGAGGCTGCGGCCAACGAGCACCGTGCACACCCCGCCACTCTCCCCACCACTCGCCTCAAATCCAAGTTCCTCCCCAGGCCCCGCCTGCCCCTCTCTCTCCCCACCATGTGCCCCACCTGCCAGCCCCTCCTCACCTTTCCAGGGTCTGCTCAAATGTCAGCCACACTGCACGCGGAATCACCTTCCCTGCCAGCACCCCAGAGCCCCAGCTCAGGTCCCCACCGTCCCCGGCTCAAGATGCCTCGCGAGCGTTCCCAGTCCACTTCCTGTGGCAGCCTGGCCGCTCGCCACCAGAGACTGCGCTCAGCCACACTGCTCTGCCTGCCAGACCCCTGGCCTGGCGCACAGCAGGGCTTCCCGCTCCTCCAGCCCCTTGTCCCTTCTGCCTCTTCCTCCCCTCCGGCCCAGGTCTCAGCTGCCCAGGCCACACACAGGACACGTCCCAGCGCCGCCCCTCCCGCTCCAGGAGACAAGCTGTGGGAACACGCCGAGCCTCGCCAGAGCACGCGGCCACCGGTGCCTGCCGCCTCCCGTATGTGGGGTGCTGGGTCTTAAACTCTGCCTGAAAACTTAGAAACCAGAATGCTTGGAGCCGGCACTATGGTATAGCGGGTAAAATCGCTGCCTGCAGTGCCGACATCCCATATGGGCGCCAGTTCAAGTCCTGCCTGCTCCACTTCCTATCCAGCTCTCTGCTATGGCCTGGGAAAGCAGTAGAAGATGGCCCAAGTTCTGGGGCCCTGCACCTGCGTGGGAGACCTGAAAGAAGCTCCTGGTTTTGGATCGGCACAGCTCCAGCCACTGTAGTCATCTGAGGAGTGAGCCAGTGAATGGAAGACTCCCCTAGCCGCCTCTCTCTGCCATTCAAATAAATAAATAAATCTTTTTAAAAAGGGCTCTTCAGGCCAGGGATTAATAAAAGATTCAGAACACACCTAGCACGTACACTAGGGACTAAGCACCTGGGATGCTATGATGTGTCGGCACCGTGGGGGGCCAGAGGGGTGGGGACTGGGGACTGTCTGCTCCTCCCAGAGTAGCCAACACAGCCAGCAGGCATCACACACCGACACTCCCAGGCTGGGCAGTGGGGAAGGGCCAGCATCGACAGCGCTTCCCCCGGGAAGCCTTCCTAGATTACGCATTGTGTTCTCAGGCACGCAGAAACCTCCTGGCCCTGGGCACAGGGTGCTGTAAGCTGGTACGCCCCACCCTGGTCCCCACAGCCACGGCCCACCGCGAGTGCTTCACCTGCCTTACAGGGTGAGGCCAGCAGACAGCTGAGGTCCAGACCAGCGGGCGGCTGGCGGGTTGTTACACAAAGCACAGTCAGACCCAGGCCTGCCGGACCCTGGTACTGCTCCCTTTACCCCTACCACAGAGGAGTCCGAGGCCCCCGTCCCTCTACAGCACCTCCTGTGGGTCGCCCACGCAGTGCACCCCAGCTTCAGGAATCCATGGCTCTCATCTGGTCTCAAATCCAGGCCAGGGCTGGATTTACCCTGGAAGATGGGGGCTGGAAAGGACTCCCCACTGGACACGGGAGCAGCCAGTCTTGGGAGCCCACAGGAAGAGAGCAGGAGAGACCCAGGAATATGCCAAGGACAGGGCCCTGAGACAGGTGCGGGGCGGCGCCTGGGCTGGGGCGGGGCCACGGACACCCTGTGGTGGCCGCAGACCGCAGCGCTCAGCACCTGTGTCCTCGCCGTCCGTGCAAGTCACCTCTGCTCCTGCCGCTACACTGGCCGCCCCCAACCTGTGTGTGCCTCGCTCAAATCCAAGACTGACAAGCCGCCTGTATCCCCAGACCCCACTCGGAGCCACAGGGCACAGAGCGGTGGTCTTACGGCAGGGGCTGTCCTGGACTCACACACGGACCACCCCAACTGCTACAGGGCCTGGGCCTCTGACCCCTGCTCCTAACACGGGGCCACCACCTCTGAGAATTCAGGACAGCGAGTGCTGGGCACCGTGCCAGGCCTGCCCAGTGCCCAGCAAGCAGGAGTCATCAGTGTGGTCAGTCTAACCAGGTCCTGGCGACAGGCACAGGGAGTGGGGCTGGCCGGGAGCTGAGGACAGACCCCAGGTGGCCAGCCGCTGCTTCCTGCATCCCTGTCCAGAGTCCTCCCTGTAAGCCCCAGGGCTCCAGTCCACTCCCCACCCCTCTGCCCAGAGCACGGGGCCCAACAGTCTCCGCGCTCTGAGCTGCTCCAGGAACAGGCTGAGAGCCTGCTGGGTGACCCAGAGCTGCACACCACCAGGGGACCTGGGGACCCTCCTCCCACACCCAGGCTGAGCCCCTCAGCACAGCTCCGGGGCAAGACCTCATGGGCTGCGTTTATTTGGGGAACTGTGACCACGGCCTCCGCTCCAGCAGGACAGAGGAACCATCCTGGGAAGGGGAAGTGCCATGTCCAAGGTCACAGAACAGGAAGAGATAAGCCTAGACCAGTCCCAGGACAGCCCGCCCACTTCATGCCCATCTCCTGGGGCTCTGCCAAGGGGCCAGTCTCCTGATGGCCACCCTCATCTGCCCAGGACAGCACCGAGCTACTGAAGTCACCTGTCCAGGGCCACAAAAGCAAGCGTGGCGGAGCTGGGATCTGAGGCCAGGCCTGTCTGACCCGGGGCTGCCACTCATTCTGGCACTTCACCAGGGGCCGGGCGTGGGGGCCGCCCCCTCCCCTCCCGCGGCTCCGCGAAGGCAGAGCCACGTGACCTCACCTGAGTGGGGGGGGGGGCAGGGGCCAGGGCAGGCCGCACACACGCAGGCGGGCGACTGTCGACGGCCTTTGGCCAAAGAGGCTTAGAGCCCTCGGAGGACCTAAGCCAGGATCAAGGCGCCGCGCTCCCCCCGCGGGGGCCACAGCTGACCCTAGAGGTCCTCCGCACTGTCCAGCTGCGGACGCGGCCCCAGGAAGCCACACACACCAACCCGAGTCACCGACCACCTGCCTGCACCGGGCTGGGTCAAGCAGCCTTCCTGCAGCTCCACGGCCTCCGTCGGAGCCTCGGTCCCCTGAGTGACCACCACCCAGGTCCTGGTCTCTGCCTTCAACCCCTCCCCGTGCCCCGCACGAGCCCGGCACCGAACAAAGCTTCCGTCCACTCCGGCTCCTGGCTCAGTGGGTCACGAGCCCGCACGGAAACCGGGGCCACCGGCTCGGCGGCCAGCTCCGCCCGACCCAAGGTGGGCTTGGCGAGCCCGAGGGGCGGGCGCTGCCCCGCGCGCGGCCAGCGGCCTGGGGACCGCCGTCGGGCCGCAGGACACGCGGTGGCTGACCTTGGCCCAGCCCTGCCCCTCCCGGGACGAATGAATGGCCTCCCGCCGGCCCCAAATTACCCGCCGGGTCAAGAGCCACGCGCACACGCCCGAGGCGGCAACGGGGCCCCGCGAACTTGAAAAAGAAAAAAAAGGGGAAGGAAGCGGCTGGGGCGCCCCGGGGGCCGAGGCCGGCCGGCCAGGGCCGACCCCTCCCCCACCGGGGCCTCAACTTCCCCCGGGAGTCGCCACCACTTCCGGCCACGACCCGCCGCGGAGGCCCGGAAGGTGGGGTCGGACGGCGCGGGCCCCGCCCCGGGAGGCCGCCGAGGGGACCCCCGCGACACCCCGGGGCCGCGCCGCCCGCGCGTCCCCGCGCACGCGCACTCCCCGGCCGCGCGCCCACACGCCCCCCCGGCCGCGCGCGCGCACGCGCACTCGCCGCCCAGGCGCGCTCGCCCTCCGCCTTCCCAGGCGCCCACCCCCACCCCGCCGTCCGCAGCCCGCTCGCCGACGCGCGCCCACCTCGGCCGGGGCCCCCGCGCCCGCGCCCGCGCTCACCTCCTCGGTCCCGGGGCCGCCGCGCCGCGCTGCTCCTCCTCCTCGCTCCTTCCTCGCGGATGGTGGCAGCGGCGACTCAGACCCTGGGGTCAGGGGGACGGGCGCCCAGGCCGGAAGTGACCTTCCCGGCCGCTTCCGCCCGCGCCTCCCTCCCTCGGGCCGCCACCCTGTCCGCGCCGCTCTAGGAAGCCGAGCCCCGCGACCCCTGGCCGCCGGCCCCCCGGCTCTATGGTGCCGAGCCGGCGCCCGGCGGAGCCACTTCCGGACGCATCTAGGACTCGGGTCCTCCGGCCGCGCTCTATGGCGCCTCGCGCCGAGGGGCTTCGGCCCCGCCCTCCCCGGACAGGACGCGCGGGCTCGGCCCGTTAGGCGGAGACTTCCGGGTGTCAGGGGCGTCGCCCCCGCCCGCGCCGCCGCCGGCCGCCCGCGCCTGCGCGGTCCGCGCCTGGCGCCCGCCCCGGGCCGGGGCAGCGCGGCGGAGAGGGCGGCTCGCGCCGGGCCGGGCCCTCCGGGCGTCTCTGCCGCCGCCGCCCCGGGGCGGGCCGCCGCGCCTCGGAGTCCTCCGCTGGGGGTGGGGGCTCTCGCCGGTCCCCGCCGGGGCCTCGCTCACCGGGCATCTCTGTCCAGTGGTCCCGGGAGGAGACCCGGGCGTGGGAGTGGCGGGGCCCGCACGTCCTGCCGGGGAGAAGCCCCGGAGGAGACGGCGCTCGTCCCGGGCCGCGCGGCGCCCGCTGGACACGCCCTCGCTGCCTGGACGCCGTGCTGGGCCCGCCGGCCCCGCACAGCCTTGTCCCGGGAGGTCGCTGCGCCGGGGCACGGGTTCCCACCCGCGGAAGGGGAGTTGGGGGGACAGCCAGCGCTTCCCGGCCAGCTGTGCCGGCTCCGTGCTCTGTGCGCGTGGGGCTGGGGGCGGCTGAGTTAACTGGGGAAGCCGAGATAAATTCCAAAACTCTGCGTGGTCCCAGCCTTTCTCCTTTTCTCCCTCTGCCTCCCCGTCCGTATCCTTGACCTTGACGGAGGAGACACAGAAGGGCTAACTGGGGAAAGTGAGAAAACAGTGCAAGCTTCAGAAAGACCCCCATTTCGAAGCTGTCCACGAATAGAATAATGATCAGTGGCCTACGCGGAGATCCCCCGCCCCAATAAAAACACGGGTGGGGCCTCTGCTGGCCTGCTCCTGTTCCCCTGGGCGGTGGGCTTTCTCTCCCCATGATAAACCTACGCTGTCACCTACGTGAGCCTCATGCAGTTCATGGTCTGGGGTTCCAAAGGACCTGGTCCCCGCCGTCTACTCCCACAACACTCTGCGGGCTGGATGCGGACAATACCAGGCCCGAGGAAGCAGGGGGGCCCAAAGACCTGGGTCCCTGGGTGACCGCCTTGTGCACTTTCTGCCAAGCTTGTTACATGATGACCAGAGGAACATGCGAACACCCACCTTCCTAGCATCTGCCAAGAAGTGGAGTCAATCCCAGCGTCCACTGATGGATGCCCGGGTAAACAAAAGGCGGGTGGACAGACAACGGAGCCTCACTTACCCTGTGCAGTGGAAGGAAATCCTGTTACAACCGAATGAGCCCGAGGACATCCTGTCGCAAAAGGACGAATACTGTGTGATTCTACTTAGATGACATACTTTGTCAAAGTCATAGCAAGTACAGGGGTGACTGCCCCAGAAACGGGCAGGCTGGGGGAACCGGGAATGGGAGTCAGTGTGTAACAGGTGCAGTCTGAACACAGATGGTGGTGACGGCCGAACAGCTAAGTGAATATAACTCCCACTGCTGAACTTACTTAACAGTGCTTAAGGCTGGATCCGGTGATGTGCATCTTGCCACAGTTAAAAATGTTTTCATTACTCACGTATGGGGGGAGGGGGTCCATCTGCTTTCACTCCTCACATGTCCACAAGAGCCGCTAGGCTGAGAACGAACCCAAGGGCCAGGAACCCCATGCAGGACTCCCATGTGGGTGGCAGGAACCAGTTATGTGGCCCATCACCCCTGCCTGGAAGGGGCTGCAGTAGCCGGAAGTGGGAGTTGGGAGCCAAAGCTGGAATCAACCCCAGGGACTGACTGACCCAGGTGCACACACCTTATCTGCTTGGCTAAGTATCTGTTCTTTTACAATGTAAGAAACGGACTTCTTTTTAAAAAATCGTATTTATTTGAAAGGTAGAGTTAGAGAGAAGAAGATTCTAATGCGCTGTAATCACTATACCGCACGGGGTTCTTTGTTAACCCAGCTTTGCACTACCCTAGCTAGCAGGTTTTCAGACTGAGGCAGTCAAAACAATGACAGAGCTCCCCTTGGACGGCTCATTAGCATCTGGATGGAATTTAAAGCCCCGGGACTTTAAGTCCCAGGGCGGGCGGGTGGGAGAGGGCTGTGTTTGAGATGGAGAGTGGCAGATAGTTAGGGCACGGGGCGTCTGCCCTGAGCCGGTCACACTGGGCCTTCCCTGCGACCCCTCCCTGGAACTGAGAGAGGAGGCTCCAGCGGTCACAAAGGCGGCTGCAGCCTGGTGTCCGGCCGTGGGGGACCCAGTCGGCCGCAGGAGGAAGTGAGGCTGTGCAGCGAGGGCAGGGGTGGGGGAGAGCGTCCCAGCCGAGCAGGAGCCCCAACACGCTGTCCTCCCGAGGGTGGGCTGCCCACTGTCCTTCCCTTGAGTGAGTCTCTCTGACTCCTTCCAGGAAACCTTTGACTGTCCCTAGTAGCCAGAAAAGCCCGTCTCCCTTGGCACTGTGTGTGTGTACAGCACACATCCTTCTTGCTGGGTGAGAGGAGACGGGCTGGATCAGGGGAGTGCCAGGTGAGTCTGGATGGTCCAGCGGCCTGTGCCCCCTTGCTGTGCC
The DNA here is from genome assembly GCA_015711505.1 of Sylvilagus bachmani. Classification (NCBI taxonomy): domain Eukaryota; kingdom Metazoa; phylum Chordata; class Mammalia; order Lagomorpha; family Leporidae; genus Sylvilagus; species Sylvilagus bachmani. Next base: position 1,558,198 of record CM027395.1, on the reverse strand, counting down.
CTCAGCGGCCTGTGCCCCACGTGCTGTGCCCTCAGCGGCCCGTGCCCCCAGCGGCCTGTGCCCCCCTACTGTGCCCCCAGCGGCCTGCGCCCCGCGTGTTGTGCCCTCAGCGGCCTGCACCCCGCGTGCTGTGTGCTCACAGCAAGTCCCAGGTGCAGGGACTGCCGGGTGGGGGCTGAGTGACAGGAGCAGCTGCAGTGAGCAGCGTGGAGATGGGGAGTTTGCAGCTGTCGGGCACCTTGTGAGACTCCGGGTTATCAGTGTCCAGCTAATCAGCAGCTATTTCTGGAAGGTTCATCACGTGCTGGGCGCACTGCTGAGCGCCTTAGCTCGGGAGGCGGTGTGGGCCCTGACTCAGTGTGGACCTCAGGACTCCCTGCAAGCCTGGGGCGCGTGCAAAATCCAGGCCCGCTGGGTCAGAACCCGCGGCTGGCCCCGAGCTGCACTGCTGCTGCCCCAGGAGGCCCAGCACGTTTGTACTGCAGGCGCACGATGGGGGACAGCTGTGCAGAGCAGCCCTCCCGGCGCAGCTGCACCTGGACACGCTGTTTCCTCACTGCATCCAGGGCACTGTGGAGTCTCCTGGGGCATCTGTACCTCCTCACGTCTACGCAGCTGGCACTGCGCATCTCACTTAGCTCTCACGTGGCCCGGGAGGCGCCTGGAGACATGGAAGAGGAGGCAGAAAGCACAAGTCTGCGTGTCTTCTTCAGGGATGAAAGATGAAAGGCTCCTCGCGCCGCATGTACTAGGACTAAAAGTCCCCAGTGCCCTTCACATCCTGACACCCAGGGAGACAAGGATTGGCAGAACCAAGCCGAACCAAACCCCAGAGGCCTCCGTAAGCTTCCTTTATGTAGTGATACCATGATCCTTTAAGGGCCAGCTGTTGGGACCGTGGTAAAACATCACCACAGTCAGCGAGCGCGCGGATGCGGCACTGGCTGAGGTAAACAAACCCCGCAAGCTGCGAGCTTTTCTCTTCAGCAGGAGGAACACCTCCATGTCCGCCTCAGCTGTAGCCTGCTGGCCTGCACTGGCTCTCCCTGACACTGCCACACAGGCAGGCGTCCAGGTTGCTGGTCCCACGCATGAGCTCACCTCGGCCAGCCTGCCCCGGGGGCGCCTGGGAGAGGCAGTGCCGGTCTGAACCCAAGTCCTCAGCTCCCTCTTCGCAGGGCTGTGCAGTGAGGTGGAGACAGGCTCTGAACCTCTCCATGTCTCTGCGGAATAAAACAGCGCTGGGGTCCTCAGCGCCCCCGAGGGACTGGCCACGGGAAAAGGCCACATAACACAGGGGCCATACTTCCTGTTTATGCCAGTCATGTTAAGGTTTGGTCTCCCAAACCCGGCCTACTCTTGACAAATGAAAATACATACACAGTTGTGAGCCTCATTGTGGATTTGTGAATCTACCTCGCTGAAATCTGCACCCCAAACTCAGTACTGACGGTGATGGAACCAGGACGTAAGGGGAGGTCTTCCACCCACTGGTTCACTTCCAAAATGGCTGCACCAGCCGGGGCTGGGCCAGGCCGAGGCCAGGCACCAGGAGTTTTCATACATACTTGGTTCACACTGAGCTGACAGGGCCGGCACTGAAACCTGTTTGTCTGACACACGTTTCCATCCTGAGGCACCTCTCGGCCTCCTTGTGTTCAGGAACCCTAGACAGCACTTCCGCACTACACTCAGAGGTCACTCACAACAGCGAAGTCACCAACAAAAGCACCAAGGACGTGACAAGTGTGGCGCTGGGGCCTGTGCTGTGGCATGACATGTTGAGCTGCCACGTGCTATGCCAGCATCCCATGTGGACGCTGGGTTGAGTCTCCACTGCTCTACTTCCGATCCAGCTCCCTGCTGATGAGACTGGGAAAGCAGTAGAAGATGGCCCAAGTCCTTGGGTCCCGCACTCACGTGTGGGACCTGGAAGAAGCTCCTGGCTCCTGGCATCAGCGTGGCCCAGCCCTGGCCATTGCAGCCATTGGGGGAGTGAACCACAGGATGAAATCTCTCTCTCCCTGTCTCCCCCTTTTCTCCTTTCAAATAAATAAATAAATCTTTCTTTTAAAAAGGTTTTTAAAAAAATCAAGTGTTGGTCAGTAGGATTTCCCTGTGTGGCCTCCACAGCAGTCCAGAAGGGCATCTGCTCTGTGGTTCTTTCCTGCTGTGGTAACTACCTCTCTGCAGTGTGCAGTGATCCAAACGGTGACCCTGGATAACATGACCCCCCCCCCCCCCGCCCGATCCTTTAGGAGGGTGTGGCCAGGATTAAGGAGATACATCGAGCTATGGAAGTCAGTGCTCAAGTATATAGGAACCATTCGATACACACGGGCAGTAATGGCCATTCTCAGGATCACTCAAAGGAGCAGGGAGAAGTGTCCCAGGCTGGGTTCAATGGAGGAATCAGGCGGCGAGATACCCTAAGTATTTTCTCTACTGTTGAGGCCCTGCGATGAGTCACAGAACACCAAAGAACTGCCATCTTGGAGTCCTCAACTTGCAGCTCTGAGTTCCAGGACATTGTCCCAAAGCCTCCATCATCCAGCTGTGATCACAAAATCCACCACCCAGGAGGCTGACGGGCAGGCCCTCGCACGGTCTCCCTGGCCCCCAGAGGAACCCCGTCACCCGTGGTCCCTGCTTCCCGACTGTTCTCAACGGAATTAGTCCTCACTTCCCTCACCAGTACTTTGAACCATCTAGCTCAAGCCCAGATGCTCGGACTCCCAGCTGACTCCCAGGAGCAGGTTCCTCTGGGAGACGTGCTCCCGGGCTGCAGCAAGTCACACACCTGACTGGGGGTGCCTGCAGGAGTGGTTTTCCACAACTCGCTCAAGTGCACCTGATCAGCAAGCTGCATTCACCTGCAGAACTCTCATCCGGAAACCTGGGAGACAGCTGTCCTTCCCGACGTCCCCAGGGGGCTGGGAGCCACAGTGTCCCCCTTCAGGAAGCCATGTTCATCTGGCCAGACCCTGCACAGCACAGGTGGGAAGAACATTCTAGGAAGTCCTTTGCCTGGGCAGTGACTCCCCCCTGCAGTACACCGCAGGCCTGGTTCGCCCGTTGTAGGTGGAAAGCAGGGAGCGTCCCTGGCCTGCGGAAAACCCGCCGCCTGTGCCGGGAGGAACCTCCACATGCCCTCCAGCAGCGTCCACTTTCACCCATGGAGGAGGCGCACGATGCTTGCTGCAGGCCGTAAAATATGGATCTAGTCCTACACCTCTCGCCGCATTGCTAGCTGAAAGTATACGTGCCTCTCAAGCCTTACTTATCCCGTCTGTAAAATGGGCTGGTGCTTTGATCTCCTCTGTCATTCCACAGGGTGGGTGTGCGGGTAAATGAGATAATAAACGGGCAGTGTGATCCCATCATTAAGCAATTCATTTATTAATTTAATTATCCATTATCAAACATTTCCTGGGGGCTGGGGATCCAAAGCTGACTGACTCACGCTCAAACCCAGCCCACCAGAGCCCCCGCTGTGGGATGGGTGCAGCCTCTCGCTCATTCCACTCATTCCCAGACTCGTCCCCTCATGAGCTGATCCAATAAACATAACCTGGGCCTCCCGGGCGCCAGGGGCTGGAGACCCAGAGATGAACCAAACCCCATGCCTGCCCTGGAGGACCGCACTGCTTCAAAGCACCACAGAGAGAGAAACGTTAATTACGATTTTGAGTAGTAATTATGGCAGGGTTACAAAGAAGCGGAGAAACTTCAGGAGGGCATGAGCTAAACTGGCTGCCAAAGGAATTCTCACCCTGGGGCCTGGGAAACAGGCTAGGAACCACTTTCCTTTAACCCTTACTCATCCGGAGGCAGGCCCCAAGCTGGGCGGGGCAGCAGGGCAGCAACAGTGAGTGGCTCACACCTCACACGGGGAGAGCGGGAGAGCGGGGCAGCTACGTTAAAGAGAGCACGGGGTGGGGGCGGGGCCTACGGGAGCACCTGCACCAGATGAGGCACTCGGACCAAGTGGGTAGAGTGGCCTGGGGAAGTGACACCGGAACTGACCACCGAGGGATGTACACTGTGGCCAGGTCAAGACGTGGAAGGACACGCCAGGGAGTCACCGTCCACATCATCAAGGTGATGCGTTCACGGACAGGGCCTAGGCAGAACGGAAACGCAGAACCACGTTAAACAACGACTAAGTGTCAAGATGAGCGCAGCTGAACACAGGCAGTCCAGGCGGCCCGCAGCCACGTCAGACGCCCTCTCAGGGAGCCGCCACTCCGGGTTTCAAGTGTGGACAAGCAGCTGGAGAGGAGGACCCACCAGTCACGTCCTGTAGGGGCGCTCCGGCCGCGGCTGGCCAATTCAGCCACTCAGCCGTGCCGTGAGAACCTGGGTTCCTCCCCTCCCCCCTCCCAGCCCAAGGGGAGCTCTGACCATCACCCCTCAGGCGGCTGAATGCCCGACCCCGTTTGAAGCGTTAGCTGCTGACAGGCCCAGGCCGCAGAGCACGTTTCTTGCAGTTTGTCTTGTTTTATCCACGGAGGGGACCCACTGTTGGGGCGCCCAGGCGGAGGGGACCCACTGTCGGGTGCCCAGGCGGAGGGGACCCACTGTCGGGGTGCCCAGCATGTCCGCCTTCACATATTCTTGGCCAGAACACTGTCACATTCCTGGACTCAACCGATCACTGACCAGGAGAACGGAAGTGTCACGACTGGCTTACACTAATAAGGACCTGCTCCTTCTGGGCATCTGTCGGCGCGCAGCCCAGTCCTCCGAGTGCTGGACTGCGTCCATTTCAGGGCCTCACAGCTGGGCGGTGCCCTGTGGAGCTTGGCGCCCTGACCGCACCCACTGAGCCCAGTGCCCACCGATGCTGTCGGCCTTGCTCCGCCCTGTATCCTTTGTGCCGCGGCTGAGTCTCATGATGGGTGCCCAGCCCACAGAATTGAACACACCCCGAGCAGACATCTTCAGAGGGCAAACAAGCTGCTTTGCTCCCTGTAAGCAGGTAAGGGAGAAGTGCACAGGCAGTGTAGACGGCTGGGGTCTGCTGGCTCCTTACTCCCCACCCAGCTGCACCCTGGGGGCTCTCATGCAGCACTGTGAAGCGGTGACCCCCTGGCGGGCGGATGCACACAAGCCTGCATCAGGACCCCCAGCTGGCTCAACACTGCCAGGCCCACCAGCAGTTTGATACAGTGGGCCTGCGGTAGGGGCTGATGACTGCAGGGCTAACAAGCTCCCAAGGGACCCTCTGCAGCGGACTCTCAGAACTGCTGTCAGAGGAACACCGAGGTGGGCAGTGTGCTGGAGCCCAGCGATCGACAGGGTGCACAGGGCTGGGCTGAGGGCTCACGGAACCTCACGACTACCTCCAGACCTCTGGGCACCTGGCCGAGTAAGCAGGGGCTGGGATGTTCCTTTTATTTTATTTTTTTAAGATTTATTTATTGGAGCCAGCGCTGTGGCACAGCAGATAAAGCTGCCGCCTGCAGTGCCAGCATCCCATATGAGCACCAGTTCTAGTCCTAGCTGCTCCACTTCTGATCCAGCTCTCTGCTACGGCCTGGGAAAGCAGTGGAAGATGGCCCAAGTCCTTGGGCCCCTGCAACCATGTGGGAGACCCGGAGAAACCTCCTGGCTCCTGGCTTCAGATTGGTGCAGCTCCAGCGTTGTGGCCAATTTGGGAGTGAACCAGCAGACAGAAGATTGACCTCTCTCTCTCTCTCTGCCTCTCCTTTCTCTGTGTAACTCTGACTTTAAAATAAATAAATAAATCTTTAAAAAATTTTTTTGACAGGCAGAGTGGACAGTGAGAGAGACAAAGGTCTTCCTTTGCCGTTGGTTCACCCTCCAATGGCCGCCGTGGCTGGCATGCTGCAGCCAGCGCACTGCGCTGATCCGATGGCAGGAGCCAGGTGCTTCTCCTGGTCTCCCATGGGGTGCAGGGCCCAAGCACCTGGGCCATCCTCCACTGCACTCCCTGGCCACAGCAGAGAGCTGGCCTGGAAGAGGGACAGCCGGGACAGAATCCAGTGCCCTGACCGGGACTAGAACCCAGGATGCTGGCACCGAAGGCGGAGGATTAGCCTAGTGAGCCTCAGTGCCAGCCTAATAAATAAATCTTTTAAAAAACAGATTTATTTTACTTATCTGAAAGGCAGGGTGACAGAGTCAGCCAGAGAGAGAAAGATCTTCCGTCCATAGGTGCAGTCCCCAAATGGCCCCAATGGTCAGGGCTAGACCAGGCCTAAACCAGGATTCCATCTGGGTCTCCCATGTGGGTGGCGGAGGCCCAACACTTGGACCATCTTTCACGGCTTTCCCAAGTGCGTCAGCAGGGAGCTGGACTGGAAGCAGAGCAGCTGTGACTTGAACCAGTGATGATGCAAAAGGAAAATCCAGGGCTACCCTTCCATTTTTGATCTGAACACCTGGGTGAACGGTAAGACTTGGTTTCTAAAATGGTGGAGTAGAAGAAGTAACTGTCTTCCAGGAGGAGGGAATGAAAGTCTCTACTACTCACCTTAGGTCTGAGATACCTATTAAGAAATCCAGCGGACAGAGCTGTGGTATAGTAGGCGAAGCCGCTGTCTGCAGTGCTGGCATCCCATATGAGCACCAGTTCAAGTCCAGCTGCTCCACTTCCAATCCAGCTTCCTGCCAAGGCCCGGGGAAAGCAGCGAAGATGGCCCCAGTGCTTGGGCCCCTGCACTCACGTGGGAGACGCAGAAGTTGTTCCAGGCTTCTGGCTTCAGCCTGGCTCAGCAGTGGCCATCTGGGGAAGGTAGCAGCGGAAGGAAGCTCCCTCCCTCTCTGTCTGTAACTCTGCTTTCGAATAAATACATAACTCTTTTAAAAAAAAAATCCAAGTGAAGATGTCAGGGAAGCTGACAGGTATGAATGTGAACAGGCTCAGGGCATCCTGGGAGAAGACAAGAGGCTTGTGTGGGCGTGGCTGGAACTCTTAACTCAGGACAGGAGAGGGGCAGGCAGGTGGGTGGGCCAGAGCAGGTTAGACCAGTCACAAAGTCAGAGCTAGCCCCTGATGACTTGCAAAATGGGGGCGATGTCATCGTCCAACTATGAATTTGTTAAGAACAAAAACCACTTCCGTTGGGCCTCTGCCTAGGGCACCGGTATCCCACATGGGCGTCGGTTCGAGTCCCAGCTGCTCCACTTCCCATCCGGCTCTCTGCTGTGCCCTGGGAAGGCAGTGGAAGACGATCAGGTCCTTGGGCCCTGCACCCGCGTGGGAGACCGGGAAGAAGCTCCTGGCTCCGGATCGGCGCAGCTCGGCCGGTGTGGCCCTCTGGATGGGAGCCCTCTCTCTCACTCTGCACCTCTGCCTCTCAAATAAAAAGTCCGAAACACACAGACACTCCCGCGGCAGGGGTCTGCACGGCAGCCGGGAGCGGGAGGAAGCCCGCCGGGCTCTCCTCAGAGCGCCTCCCAATGTGCCCTGCTCTGAGCCCGCGGGGCGCGCTGCCGGGGCTCTGGGCCCGCAGGTCACAGCGGTCCGCTCGGGCCGAACCAGCGCCGCAGGCCGCCCTCGTCAGGATTCCCGGTACGAACCCCGGCCCGGCGGCTGTGGAGGACGGGTACAGGACGAGCTGGAGTCCAGGAGACGGACCCCACGCGCCTGCCTGGCGGAGAACTCGGGCCTGGTCCCCCCTCGTCGCCTCAGGCTCCCGAGCGCGCCGCCGCAGGCACGGCCTCCGCCGGTCTCCACGACAACGCTGGCCTCGCGGCTCACGGGCAGACAGCCCCGCGTGCATTCTGGGAAATGTAGTCCACAGCGCTCGGAGAGGCTGAGCGTTTGCGCCGTCAAGGACCAATAGGCCGCGGTACCTCATGGGAAATGTAGTTCTGGCGCTGCCGGAAACGCCGAGCAGGGGAGGAGGGGCGTCCCGGCGGAGGCCAATGGAAAGTCGCCTTTGCCGCCATGCCTTCTGGGAAGTGTAGTTCCGGGAGAGGCCGGGGCTGGGCAGGGAGGGTTGCTGGACGGAACCCGCGGCTCGGGTGTTGGGGCGGGGGGAGGGGTGGACGGATGAGTTTGGCGCAAAGCCTGCCGGGGCATGGAGTCCCGGTGAGCTCTGTGCGCATGTGCGGGGCGGTGAGGGGGCTTTGGGGGCCTCGCCTAGGAGAGTGAGGTGAGCGAGGGGGCAAAAGAGTGAGGGGCTGGGGCTAGGGGCGGTTGGATGAGGGAGGGGCGAGCTGTGGGGAGAGGGGGTGGCCAGGCGCCGGTGGAGCGAGGGGTGGGGGAGCGGGGGAGGAGATGAACAGAGGCCTGGGGGAGGGGCGCGGGCGCGGGGGAGGGGCGGGGCGGGGCGGGAGGGGGTCGCGGGTCCCCGCGGGAGAGAACGCGGCGGGGGAGGCGGGGACGGGCCCCCGGGGGACGCGGGACCCACAAAGGAGCGGGCGCAGGTGCTTCCCGGGCGGGGGCGGGGCCCGCTCGCCGCCCCTCCGGTGTACGGCGCGGGTGGAGGAGCGGTGCGCGTGTCCTCGTCCCGGCGAGGGCCCCCGGGGGACGCGGGACCCCGGCTGGGCGCGGGGCGCTGGCCGGCGCGGGCAGGGAGGCGGAGCTGCGGTGGACCCTTGCCCGGGGCAGGTGGCTGTGGGTGCAGAGCGGGAGCCCATAGGTCCGGTGGGCTGGTGGCCGTCTGCCGGGGGCGGTTCTGAACCCCCTACCCTCCCGGGGTGGGGGGGGGACAGGGAGCCATGGCCGGAAGGCGGCGGGGGCCGGGGGCCGCCCCCAGCCCCCCGCACACAAGTGGTACAGTCCCAGTGCTGGACTGGGAGCCTCTGGAGCGGACAAACAGATTTTCCCTTAGTCTGCGGCAGGCGGCTTCTGACCCGTGCCCCCAGCATCCTCGAGAGGGGAAGAGCTATTATTAGTCCCGCGTTGCAGGTGGAAGCCTTCAGCTCAGCCGCATCTCACCTGTCCACGGTGCACAGCTGCTGCTGGCGGGGCAGGGAAGCCAGACCCTCAGCCATCAGTACGCTGGACTCAGACAGTTGTGGGTTCGAGTCCTGGCTCGCTCCCCGCCGAGGGCCCCAGGGCTGCTGGGAGGACCAGGTGGGACAGTGTAAGACCCGGGTCACTCACGCTCACGTCTCCTGGGCTGTCCTGCAGGTAGCCCGGGACACTTGCGGGTTGGGAAGCTTGGTTCACTCCTCAGTCACCGTGTGCTGCCTCGGGTGCGGGCTGGGGACCCAGAACACCCTGCCTGGCCCGTCCTGACCAGTGCATTCTCAGAGTGGGAGTGGGGTCACCCGCGGCCACCCCCGGGGTTCAAGTCTGCCCACTGGCCGGCTCTTCTGGGCTCCGGTTCCTGTCCAGCGCCCGAGGGCCCTTTCTCACGGCTCAGCAGGCTTCTGTGGCCTCTTGAGAGACCCTCCCCGCCAGCCCCCTGGTTAATCAGTCCTTAAATCCAAGCATGAGAGAGAGGTGGTGGAGCCTGGCAGATGGTGTGAGTTGAGGCTCTGCCACTTAGCTGGGCGATTTGGGGCGAGACCCATCTACAGAATGGGGTGGCCACGCAGCTCTATAAAACGGATGCCATGAGATGTCTGAGTGCCGGCCAGAATACTGGGCCTGGAACGCGTGGACTTCCCCCACAGAGCTTATATTCCAGTGAGTGGCACAAGAATATGTTATTTTTTTTAAGATTATTTATTTGAAAGAGTTACAGAGGAGAGGCAGAAGGAGAGAGAGAGAGAGAGAGGTTTTCCATCTGCTGGTTCACTTCCCAGATGGTCACAATGGCCAGAGCTGCGCCAATCTGAAGCCAGGAACCAGGAGCTGCTTCTAGGTCTCCCATGCGGGTGCAGGGGCCCATGGACTTGGGCCATCTTCTACTGCTTTCCCAGGCCACAGCAGAGAATTGGATGGGAAGTGGAGCAGCCGTGACTTGAACTGGTGCCCGTATGGGATGCCGGTGCTTCAGGGCGCTAACCTGCTGTGCCACAGTGCCAGCCCCAAGGATATGTTAAACACCAAAACAAATCAATGTGGGAACTGGGCGAGGGGGACATGGGGGTGCCACGTTAGGCTGGATGACTGGGAGAGGTGGGGGAGGGGGGTTTTCCAAGAAGGGGTGATTGCATCGAGGCCTCTCGTGAGGGAAGCCGCTGAGCAGGTGAGGGAGCAGCAGGTGCAGAGGCTGAGGGGGGCTGGGGATGAGGGGGACAGCCGTCACTGCAGGGTCCTGTGGCCGCGGGAGCAG
>CM027395.1:1447533-1547896 GCA_015711505.1 Sylvilagus bachmani | reverse complement strand
GTGACGTCAGTGATTGACAGCCATGGTCAAGGGTCCGGACTTGGGAATCACAGTATCCAAAGGTCTGCCACTCACCTGTGTGTGTGTGTGTGTGTGTGTGTGTGTGTGTGGTGAGTGTGTGAGAGGACCAGCTTGTGTGTGTGTTTGAGGACCGCCCTTGTGTGTTCAGTGTGTGTGTGTGAGGACCGGGTGTTGGGTGGCTGATGGAAGCAGAGATTTACCCCTCAGCCCTCTGGCGGCTGCAGGAGGGAGGCGGGGGCGTGGCAGGGCAGGTGGCAGGCCGGCTCACGCGCTCACTCGTCCCTCCCCCTGGGAAGGCTGCAGCCCCTCGTGCCGGTCATCTCGGGGCCAGGAGTTCTCAGCCTGTGCGCGGAGCTAAGGGTTTTCTCTGTAGACCTCTGCTGTGAAATGCGGCTGGCAGCAGAACCGAACTGGGAAGGAGCCACCGCGAAGATCCCAGATGGTCGCAAAGCATTTAGCTCAGTGCGCGGCACAGCTGCAGCACGCAGGGACCCCCACACGCGGTCCCCACCACCCCGCCATCAGGCCTGCGCCCCGCTGCCCGGTAGCACTGCTCTGGCTGCCAGTGACACTGGGCCCGGCCCGCGGGGCTGTCTGAGCTGTGAGGCCACAAGGAGACGGGCCTGGGCTTGTGCTGGTACGAGCCTGGTGGGACATTGCATTTTCCTGGCTTTACCCTAACGGTCAGGTCGTGTGACACTCCGTGCAGTCGGCTGCACCCCTTGGGAGAGTCCAGAGGGAGCCCTGGTCAGCCTCAGCCCCTGTGGGCCGGACCCACGTCACACACTCAGCCTGTATGCTCGGAGCCCCCCAAGTAGCACAGACACCAGCTTTTCCCACCCAACCGCCCAGGGGGTTCTCAGTCAGGTTGTCAGGGTCCGCTGTGTCTTGGTCTCCCACCAGCCCACCGCTGACCTCGGAGAATCCAGGACTGCTCGTGGGGCTCCCCGGGGGTCCCCGCACCATTCAGGGAGCACGGTTGACGTGCCCCACAACCACAGGTGTCTGCAGGGGGTGTTGCCCGGTGGGGACTGTGCCAGACTCACCACTTCCCCCTCGGCAGGAGCCAGAGCCACATGCGCGCTCGCCTTCGGGAGGGGGAAAAGGAAGCAGTGGAGTGGGGAGACCACTTCCTTAGGGGCTGGGGACGCTACAAAGAGGGGGTGAATGGGTATTGGGGAGCTCCGTCTGCCAGCATCCAGACACGGCCAGGGGTCCGTCAGTCCATTATTCTGCTTGGTTCCCATCCCCACCCCCCCACCCCCGCCAATTCAAACGCTGGGAGCCAGCCCCAGATGGTGACGTCTGTGGGTGGGGCCCTTGGGCACCCTGCCGAGTGGGATCAGTGAGAAGAAGGAGAGGCGAGAGCGAGCGTCCTCTGGGTGCGCCAGGTGAGGACGTGGAACAGTGGCCCTCAGCTCGCCTGCCACAGGCTCCCGGCTTTCAGAACCGTCGCCCGAAGCGTCTTGCACGTGTGCCTTGTTAGAGCAGCCTCTGTTCTGAGAGCGCTGGCCCCTCAGTTCCCGCTGAGGACTGCTGGGCGGGGATGGCTGCCTTCTGGGTCCTCTTCGTTCTTTCTTTTAAGATTTATTTGAAAGGCAGAGTGACAGATCTTCCTTCCCACTGGTTCACTCCCCAAATTGCTGCAACAGCCAGTTCTAGGCCAGGCTGAAAGCGGGAGCCAGCACCTCCATCTGGGTCTCCCACGCTTGTGCCAGGGACCTGAGCGCCTGGCCATCGCCTGCTGCATTCCGGGCCGTGGCCGCGGGAAGCTGGATCGGAGGTGGAGCAGCTGGGACTCCAGCCAGCCCTCTGATACGGGGTGCGGTTGTTGCCACTGTGCCAGTCCCCACCTCCGCACGCCGTGAGCCCACAGTGCTGACACGAGGTGCCTTCATCACCTCCCAGCCCCGTCTGCAAGTGCGGTCCCCGTGGGGGTTCGAGCTTCACCACGGGAGTTCTGGGGGACACAGCCCACGGCGGCAGGGATGCTGACGCTCACGGCTGCCCGTGCACTCTGGGCTTTGTTGCTCACCGGGCCGCGCTGTGATTCCACGTTTAACCCCCACAGTGGAGCAGGGAGACCGGGGAGAGACAGGCAGAGGTGCCCGAGGCCGGGCCCAGGGAGAGGCTGAGGGCTGCACAGTGCCGCAGGGAGCAGAGGGGAGGAGCCGTGTAGTCACCGGCCTCCAGCGCAGCCCTCACGGGCCCCAGGTGCCCACCCTGCTGCAGCTCAGTGGGCAAGCAGTCCTCTCCCCAGGTCGGCTGGTAACGGGGCGGGAGCGGGGGGTGGACGCATCCCGGGGTCCAGTGCTTTCCTGCACCCCCGCCTCACAGCACCTGCGGCTCTGAGACGGAGGCCGGCTTCTCACCTCGCCCTGCTTCCCTCCCGCAGGCTCTGCCGGCCCAGCCCTGGAAGGCGCCATGGAGGCCCCTGCCCCTCAGCCCGTGAAGCAGGAGGGCCCGGCCTCCGAGGGCCTGACCCTGGACTCGCCCTGGCACCGCTTCCGCCACTTCCACCTGGGCGACGCGTCGGGCCCCCGCGAGGCGCTGGGGCTGCTGCGCGCCCTGTGCCGGGACTGGCTGCGGCCCGAGGTGCACACCAAGGAGCAGATGCTGGAGCTGCTGGTGCTCGAGCAGTTCCTGAGCGCCCTGCCCGCCGACACCCAAGCCTGGGTGTGCAGCCGGCGGCCCCAGAGCGGGGAGGAGGCCGTGGCCCTGCTGGAGGAGCTCTGGGTGAGGCTGCCGGCGGTGGGGTTCCCCTGGCCTGGCCTCGCCGCTGCGGCGCCTGGGGGCACACACAGAGAGGACCCCGAAACCCAGGATCCAGGCAGGCTGTGCGGTGGGGGGTCAGCAGCCCCGTGCAGAGTCAGGGGCGCCTGGTCTTACAGCCAGTGGCGAGGCAGGCGTCTCGGGGCCGCCCATGGTTGGTTATTGCTGAGGAAGGGCGTAAGACACGGGCACGCAGCGTAGGGTCCGGGAAGGTTCCGGGCGCTGGGCTTGCAGCCGTCTCCTGCCCAGCAAGTCGTGGGCAGCGGCAACTTCCCAGCACCGATGTGACCGCCGGCAGGCGCGCTCGGCCACGCTGTCCAGGATTTTCTCGGGGGACTCCCCCCGGGGGGCGTGGCCGACCTTCACCGCCAGCTCACGTCACGTGGCCCTAGGCCGCCGCTGTGAGTCCCGCTGTTGGGAAGTCAGGCAGCTTGTCCTGGAGCAGAGAGAGGGGCTCCACGCCTCTCGGCCCAGCTGATCCTCCATGGGGCAGCAGCGTCTCAGCCTTCGTGCCATCCAAGGGCCGGGGCGGCCGCTCTCTCACCGGGGAGGAAGCGGGCCTGCCTGAGGCCACGCAGCAGTCGGGCAGCGGGCGGGAGCCCTGTGTTGTGTGACTACTGTGCTGCCTCCCACCCCAGCTGTAGCGGCCAGCACCCCACGGCCACTCTGCGCAGGCACTGCCTGTGGACGTCTGCACCGTCCAGCAGCCCAGGTCTCAGGACCCCAGACCTGAAAGGTCCCAGCATGCTGTTCATACCCTTCGGGGAGTGAGTGGTGCCGGAGAGCCCTCGCTGAGCGGCTCGCTGGGTCCCACTCCCAGGTGTGCCGGCTCTGCTGCGTCTGAGCTGGGGCCGGGGAGGCAGGCACCTCCGCCCTGGCCAGGCCCGTGGCAGACGGCTCTGGCTGCCCACTGCTTAGAGCGCCCCGTCCACTTGCTCAGTGTCCGTAGCTGGAGGCGGCCACGGACCTTGTCCTGCACTCCCCTGCCTCTGACCACCTTTCGGAGATGTTCCCTGGTTGCCGTGAGCCGGGACAGGCGGGTCAGCCCCTTCCAGTCCAGCCATCCACTCGTCTGCCCCATGTCTGTTGAGGACAGGCCTCAGGGAGGCCCCCCGGGACTGCAGCCCTGGTCCCTGCACAGCTGGTGGTGTGAGGGGCAGCTGCCGTGAGGACACCTGGCATGTCCTCCCAGGGCTCAACCTGGAGCTGCCATGTGACTCGGCAGTGGAGTCTCAGGTGTGAACCCGGGAGAAGCACAGACACACATGGAGAAGTGTGGGCGTGGACCTCAGCTACACGTGTGCACAAAGCCAGAGGCACCAGCCACCATGCAGAGCCACGCGTGGTTCCATTTCATGTGACAGGTTGCAGCAGAGCCATAGAGACAGTGACTTAGTGGTAGCCAGGGTCTGGGGGGAGCTAGGGAGTGACCGCTGACGGGTCAGGTGTGTTGGGGCGTGAGGAAGCTGTGCTGAAGTGGGGTGAGTATCCGGGAAGCAGTGCGTGGTGCTCAGTGAAGCTGCTGAAGTCACAGTGCAGTGGACAGCAGGAGGTGGGCATCCCTGACACCAGATGGCCACGCGCCTGCGTGCTGGCCGGGGGGGCTCGGGTCGGCCTCAGGATGCCCGGGTGGTAGCCACAGCGAAGAGCCAGGGTAGAAGGACGTATGCAAAGGACCGGTATTCGGGAGCGCCTGGTAAGCCGCTTACCGAGTGTGGCCTGAGCTCAGAGGTCAAGGCAGTGGCTGGCGTGGGGCCGGGGCACACGGGGGCCATCGCAGGGCAGCAAATGGCACCCACAGCCCTTGCCTGAGTGGCCGGCAATCTGGTCGCAGTTTGCCAAAGCAAGACAGGGCCACACGCTCACCCTGCCGCCTCCCAGCCAGGCGGGCACTTCCAGGTCCCGAACCCGGGGAGTGCATCCTGCTGTGGCTCTCAGGAGGTGTGGGGGTGAGGGAATGGCTGTTCTCACCCCTGCATTTGCTCTGCTGCTGACGCGTGGCCGTGGCGCGAAGGCATTTGAGACAAGTGAAACACAACTAACATCCTTCCGCACCAGCGGAATTCGGATCCTCTCCTCGCGGGGACCGGTTGGGCAGTGAGGACAGCAGTGTAATGACACCAGGAACGGGGTCCGTGTGGACGTTTTCCCCTGATTCTTGACCCCGGCCCCCGCCAGGGCTGTCCTGGCGAGCTGCTGTCCGCTGTGTGTCCCGGGAAAAGTTCCCTTTCTGAACTTGCATTATTTTTTCTGCATTAAAGGTAGCATGGATGTGCCTCTGCAGTTGCGGTAGGCTGTGAGGCAGGTGTGTCACCTCTTTGTAACAAAATCAGCCCAAACCTAGGCTCTCAGAGCAAGCCCTGACTCCCCTCGGTGTCTGTGGGTCAGGGGCCGGGTGGGTGGGCCTTGCTCAGGGTCTCCTGAGGCCGCGGTTACTGTGCGTGGGGGCTGGGGGCCCACCTCCGGCGCGGGTCCCTGGCCCTGCGGCTTGAGTGTCCTCCAGCACACACCGGGCTGGGACGGGGTGGCTGGTGGAAGGGGGAGGGGAAGCGAGAGGTGCAGGTCCTCTCGCGTTTCTCAGCTTGGAATGTGGCATCTCATTGCAGGGGCCGGCGACCTCCCCAGACCGGTCGTCAGCGATGAGGGCACCTCGGGAGATGACCGAAGGCTCCGGGGTCAGTGCTGGAAAGGAAGACAGTGGGATGATCCCCTTGGGTGAGCAGCTGCCCTCCCCCCCCCCAGCCCCAGGGGCCCCGTGTTCCCCTGGCACCAGGGCTAGAGGAGAATCAGGGAGCTCCAGGAACAGGGCCCGGCGCAGGACTCGGTGTCCACAACCGGCGCTGGCGTGTGCCGAGCACACTCTCTTGTGCTGCAGAGCCAGGATGCCGCCCAGGCTGAACCTGAGCCCAGCGTGCCGGGCCCGCGCAGGGCTGCCTCCCTGACCCCGTGCCTTCTCCAGCAGGGAACACGGACCCCAGCGTGCAGGTGTCCGCAACCGGCGGGGACGCCCAAGCCGCGCGGCCCTACAAGCAGGAACCCAGCAGCCCCCCGCTGGCCCCTGGCCTGCCGGTCTTCCTGGTGGCCCCGGGCACCACCGCCTGCCCCGAGTGCGGCAAGACGTCCCTGAAGCCGGCGCACCTGCTGCGCCGCCGGCAGAGCCACTCGGCCGAGAAGCCGCACGCCTGCCCCGAGTGTGGCAAGGCCTTCCGGCGCAAGGAGCACCTGCGGCGCCACCGCGGCACGCACCCCGGCGCCCCCGGGCCGGCCCTGCGCCCGCTGCCGGCCCGCGAGAAGCCGCACGCGTGCTGCGAGTGCGGCAAGACCTTCTACTGGCGCGAGCACCTGGTGCGCCACCGCAAGACGCACTCGGGCGCGCGGCCCTTCGCCTGCTGGGAGTGCGGCAAGGGCTTCGGGCGCCGCGAGCACGTGCTGCGCCACCAGCGCGTCCACGGGCGGGCGGCGGCCAGCGCGCAGGGCGTGGCCGCGCCGGGCCCCGAGGGCGGGGGCCCGTTCCCGCCGTGGCCCCTGGGCTAGCCTCCGCTGCCGCCGACCCGCGTCCCTGCCTGTCCCAGCCTTTCTCCTCCCCGGTCGGAACTTCCAGTGCCCCTTGCCCGCCCCTCCCCAGGGCTCCCTGTCCGCTTGTGCGGCCACCTCCGCCCTCCCCGCCTCTCCTCCCCGCCTCCCCAGCTCTGTCCTGCCTCACGGCCCCGGGCCAGCTCATCTGTCCCTGCCCCGGGAGCCCAGGCTGAGCCCAGCCGGCCCAGGGGCGCCGGGAAGGAGAAGCTCAGGGAAGGAGGGGTGGGGTGGGGGAGGGAGCCCCGGCGGGGCTGGCTCTGCGGGCAGGAGGGCTTGAGATGGACAGAGATGCCTGCCCCTGGGGCGTTTGGAGAGCACAATTCACCAGCATCCGAGAGTAATAAAGTTGCTGGCCCAGTGTGTACCCCGCGTGCTGGGCTCTCTCCTGGGGGGTGCTGGGCTCCGCTCTGGGAAGCAGCGCGGGGGCCAGCTGGGGTCCCGACCCTGTGTCTCCCAGTGTATGCCCCCTGGGTGTGACCAGATCAGCCTGCCGCAGGGACTGCTCAGAGAGGCTCCCGCTGGCTGTCGGAGAAGGAGCTGCCGCCCAGGAGGCGGGGGCTGTGGCGCGCTGTGGTCGAGGAGGGAGGGGTCCTCCTGCCTGTTGCTGGGGCCTTGCAGCCGTCTTCCTAGTGTGGTACGGCCCCGCTGAGGGCAGTGTTCCTGGCACGTTGTCTGCCTGCCCAGCGCCCCTTTCTCCCTAGTTCCCACACTCCTGGTCACACCCCCACACACAGCCCCAGCATCCCTGAGGGTCAGCGGTGTCCACTCCCTTGCTAGGGGCATCACGTGGCTCAGGCACTCCGTGTCACACCCCCGCCATGTGGTCCGGGGCCCTTCCCCCCAGGGGAGTCTGGCAGCTCTGCTGGGGCAGGTGCAGGCGCTGCAGCCAGGGGTCTAGGGAGGGTGGGGGTCCTGTCCTCAGCCCAGCTCAGACCTGGCGCCTCTCCACCAGGGCGGCTGCCTGGCTTTGGGAGGTGGGGGAGGGCCCTGCGTCTGCCTCTCCAGCCACCACCAGTCTTGGGCTGGACTTACCCCTGCGCCTGCCTGGAGCTCTGAATCCCCTGGCCACTCCTTATGGCCTAGGGCAGGCTGGAGGGCACCTTGCAGGGTTAGGTCTGAAGTGAGGCCTTCAGCTGGGTGTAGGAACCACGAGAAAAGCCGGAAAGTGTTCCTGTCCCCCGTGCCTGGGGCCCCGAGACTCAGACGCCCATGGGTTTGAAGAAGTGAGAGTCCTCCACGCTTCCCCGGGATCTGGGCTGGAGGCTCACCTGTGCCTGGGGCCCCGAGACTCAAACGCCCATGGGTTTGAAGAAGTGAGTCCTCCACGCTTCCCCGGGATCTGGGCTGGAGGCAGTCAATTCTCAGGAAGTCTAGGAAATACGGGGTCTTCAAGACAGAAATGCCATTCTGAAAAACGTGGATTCGAGCTTGTTTTCCAAACGAAGCCTACTTTTTTTTTTTTGACAGGCAGAGTGGACAGTGAGAGAGAGAGACAGAGAGAAAGGTCTTCCTTTGCCGTTGGTTCACCCTCCAATGGCCGCCGCGGTCGGCGCGCTGTGGCCGGTGCACCGCGCTCATCCGATGGCAGGAGCCAGGTGCCAGGTGCTTTTCCTGGTCTCCCATGGGGTGCAGGGCCCAAGCACCTGGGCCATCCTCCACTGCACTCCTGGGCCACAGCAGAGGGCTGGCCTGGAAGAGGGGCAACCGGGACAGAATCCGGTGCCCCGACCGGGACTAGAACCTGGTGTGCCGGCGCCGCAAGGCGGAGGATTAGCCTGTTGAGCCATGGCGCCGGCTGAAGCCTACTTTTAATTCCAGTTGGCATGAGCTGTCCGAAGCCCCTCGTATGAACAGCTAGTGGGGTGTGGGGGTGCAGAGGGCAGCTCCATGGGGGTGGTCCGCAGTCGCCGCTGGCCAGGGCTGTTTCTTGCCCTGGGGAGAAGGAAGTATCCTCACTGGAGTCCTCTCTTCTGTTGGGCAGAGTGCTGTCACCTGCTCGCTCGCCCCACAGGTGCTCACTAAGGCCAGCTGAGGCTGGGCTGGGGTCACAGCCAGGAGCCTGCTGCCCTCCACGGGGTTTCCGTGGCCCGCTGCGTGTGGGAAAGGACAGAGGTCGTCTCCACGCCTGCTTCTGGGAGCTCCGGTGGGGGAGTCAGTACATGCAGTCTGCGCGTTCCAGCTGCTTCCGGGTCACTGCCACCTGCTCCGCTCCCTCAGCTCCTGGCGCAGGGCCCAGGCCACCAGCTCATGTCCTCGCTGCATCAGGAGACTGTGGGCGGTGGATGGGTGCCTCCACGAGAACTTGTCCAAAAGAGGGCGGGGCTCCTGTTGCCGTGTGTCCTCCACCCCTCCCGCATCTACACGTACAGATCCAGCGGCCGTTTCTCCAAGGCCTTAGCACTGAGGTCTGCGCAGGTGTGAGGAAGTGGGGGCCGTGATCCAAGGCAGCTGTGCAGGCTCCACCCACTCTGGAGGTGGATCACTCCCCAAGGCCCCGCCTCTGAATCCTGCCACGGTGGTGTTAGGCTGCGACGATGCACGAATCTTAGGGATGTGCCAGTGTGCAGACCATAGCCTAGGGGTTGTGATGAGGGCCAAGTGGACAGATTCTGTGCAGCGGGTCTTCTGTCATAGGGTCAGGGGGAAACCACACGGGAGCTACCACCCACCCGAGTCGTACAGCAAGATCCGCTGGATCCACTCCCTCCACTTGCACAGCTGAGTCCAGGCGTGAGCCGCATGCTCCCTCTGCCCCTTCCACCCTCCCAGCTCATCTCCTGTGCGGGGACCTGCGCTGGGCGAGGCACCAGGGAAGGAAGCCGCCTGTCCAAGGCCACCCAGTGAGGACAAGGTGGGCTTTGGATTGCGTCTCGTGCAAGGGATCTGAAGCTAGGAGTTCCAGGTTTGGCTCCTGGCTCGCACTGCTCGCTGTGCCGCGTGACCTCGGGTTTGGCTCCTGGCTCGCACTGCTCGCTGTGCCGCATGACCTCAGGAAAGCATCAGCTTCCAGTGCTTCGAGTCCCTCTTCCACAAGGGGGCAATGGTCTTTTTAAAAAATATTTATTTATTTGAAAGGTAGAGCTACAGAGAGGCAGAGGCAGAGAGAAAGAGAGAGAGAGGTCTTCCGTCTGTTGGTTCACTCCCCAGATGGCTGCAGTGGCTGCTGGAGCTGTGCTGATCCGAAGCCAGGAGCCAGGAGCTTCCTCCAGGTCTCCCACATGGGTGCAGGGGCCCAAGGACCTGGGCCATCCTCCACTGCTTTCCCAGGCCATAGCAGAGAGCAGGATCGAAGTGGAGCAGCCGGGTCTTGAACCGACGCCCATATGAGATGGCAGACGCACGTGAGACGGCGCCTTTACCTGCTATGCCACAGCTCCGGCCCTGGCACAGTCGTTTTGCGGGGGGTGGCCTAGAAGAGTCACCAGCACCACGTGACAGGGCAGTCAGGACGATGCAGACGCGTGAGAACTTGCAGCCGTGATGGGTGTTAGTTATCTATTGAGTGATACGTGATCGAGAGGTGCACAGGCTTGGGACAACACACATCCCTGTCTCCGCATGGCGTGGTCAGGGATCCAGGCGTAGCCTCTCTGTTCCCCTGCTGCAGAATCTCACCAGGCTGCAGACAGGAGCTGGCTGGTTCAGGCGAGGAAGGATGCATGTGACTGCTGGCAGGATTCTGATCCACACGGCTGTGAGCTGGAACCCCGCTCTCTCCCTGGCCACATGAACCGCTCAGTTCATCAGGGCTAGTAGGCTGAAAAAGAGACAGTGAAGGAGGTAGAGGGAGACTCAGAGGGCGAGGGCGAGCTAACAAGACAGAAGCCACCATCTCTGGAGCCTGTATTAGATTTAGGGACTCCCCCGACAAATACTGTAGCTCTTAAAAAACCCGTTTGTTGTCACACAATTCTGGAAGCCAAAAATCCTCAGTCAGGGTGCTCTCGCTGGTGGCTCTGGGGAGGAGCCTCCCTGCCTCCCGTTTCTGGTGGTGTGGCGTCGGACATTCCTTGGACGCCAGCCTCTGCCTACATCCTGACATGGCCCTTCTCTCCTCTCCCTGTGTCTCTTGGGAGGACATTTGTCGTTGGATTTAGAGTGCACTCTGATAATCCAGGATAATCTCACGTCAAGATTGTCAACTCGGGAACCAGCGCTGTGGGTAGCAGGTAAAGCAGCCGCCTGCAGTGCCGGCATCCCATATGGGCGCCGGTTCAAGACCTGGCTGCTCCACTTCCCATCCAGCTCTCTTCTGTGGCCTGGGAAAGCAGTAGAAGATGACCCAAGCGCTTGGGCCCTTGCACCCACGTGGGAGACCCAGAAGAAGCCCCTGGCTCCTGGCTTTGGATTGACATAGCTCCAGCTGTTGCAGCCATTTGGTTAGGCAGATGGAAGACCTCTCTCTCTCTCCCTCTCTTTGCCTCTGCCTCTCTGTAACTCTATGCCTTTAAATAAATAAATAAATAAGTACATCTTTTTTAAAAAAAGATTGAGCTTGATGACATATCTAAAGAATTTTTCTCCAAATAACGTCACGGTCACAGGCTTTGGACATCGACATAGTTTCTCAGGGGCCACTGCTGAACCCACTGCGTGATCACCTTATTACCTGTGTCCGACCCACTGGTTAGAGCAAGTCGTTAGGTGCTCCTCAGCTCAAGGGCGTGACACCAGGACCACGAAGGTTACATAGCAGGGGCTGGGGTCCGTGAAGCTATCAGAAGTCTGTCCACCACAGTGATGGCGAATCTGACTCCGGAACCTTGCTCCTGGTTCCTCCACTCTACTGCCTTGCTGAGAATACCGCACAGGAATCCCCACAGCCGTCTTCCCTGCAGACAGGGGCCTGGCCACCCACGGCGAGCCTGGTCTTCCCCCAGTTGTCCAGACTCCTCAGTATCTGGATACAGGGACTGGTGTGCAACCCCTGGCACTGGTGACCGTGATGGCAAAAAGAGCGCTGCCAGAGAAGTGTTACTTGGAGTGTGGGGAGGGGTGGGACATTCCCGGCCACCCTGGAACCAGTGGCCGTGAGAGAGGACCTGTGCAGCCGGGAGTGGGGCTGCAGATTTGCACATTATCCCCACTTTCAGACATGAGAACAAGCCAGTGTCTGAACAGGTGGGCGAGTGGGGGAAGGATGAAGGATGTTCCGGTGGGTGGGCCGCCCCACTGCTGGCTGTGTGGGGTGAGTGTGGAGATGATTAATCTGGGTGGTGCGTGCGTGGCTGTTGGAGTTGGGGCAGGTCGGGGGTACCTTATGTAAGGGCGAGTGGGTGCAGTTTGATGGACAATCGGCAGGTGAATGGCACAGGGATGCGTCCGCCCACAGGTGACAAATGACTGTCCCTTGGGTCGGTGGACAGGTGGGCGACTCGACACAGACGCTGGCACGGAAGCTCTGTGCAGCTGCTGATGAGGCATCTCTCACTGCACCGTTCGACGCCCCCTTCATTCGCTAAGGTGGGAAATACCACCAGCAGCCCCCGGGGCACTGCGGCCCAGACCCGGGTTTCAGCAGGAGTGGGCCCAGGGGCCGGAGGGGCTCCCGCAAGGGGCTCGGCCCAACTGTGGGCTGACGCTACAGGCGCAGGCTTGTGCCACTAGAGGGCCTGAGGCTGGAGTTTGGAGCTCTCTCGCCTGGCTGGTGTTGTCCTCGCTGGCCGCTTGTCCTAGTTCTGGGTTCTGCACAACGTGCGGGGTCTTTGGACCGGGATCACGCTCGCACTGTCAGTTCTCTCCACCCGTTGGTGCACCTGCCCGGCCCCCTTGTCGACAGAGTGTGTAAATCCTGATTTATTCCAGGTTGGTTTCTGCGCAGTGACAGAACCTCTTCATTCCTCACTTCCCTCTCTTTCCTGGCCCCACCCTCACCACCTCAGCCCGTGCAGCTGCAGAGTCGCCCCTCTCATCCCCCGGTGGGGGCTGCACCCCCAGTGCACAGAGGCAGGCGGGAGCCAGGCCAGCCTGGGTGCCACCCCCGCCGCAACTGTGATGAGAGCCACGCCCACCTCTGCCCAGGCGGGACAAGAAGAGGAGGGGGTTGTGGGGTGAACTCACTCACCTGAGAAAAACAGCCGCGTGTGCCAGCCTTCAGCCAGCGACACGTGACCTGTGCTCTCACAGGTCTCATGGTCGATGGATAATAAAAACACGACTGATTTCATTACATCATCTAATCTGGCCCTTCCTTCCTTCATTTACCCAGTAATACGCCTTGAACGCCACACTTGATCTTAGCCAAAAGGCCGAGAAGCGATACGCCTTGAACTCCTAGGACGTGCCAGGGACACCCAGGAGCTCTGCCTGGGGACAGCCAGCAAGCAGAGTTGCATTCTGGCTGCGGTGTGGGACGCAGGCGGGAGGGGGACGTGCTCCACAGCAGAGACTCGTGGGTAAGTCAGCACGATGCAAAGAACAGCAGACCAGCAACAGGAAGTCCTCCACGCGCCCCCTGGCTGCTGGCCATGGGCGGAGCAGTGCTCCTGGTTCCGGCACCCTCCTCGCTCCTCCTCTCTTGTCCCGGACTTTACTCATCACTCGGCGGTACCAGGGCCCGAGGCTAAGCAAACAGGCCTGGAGAGCCAATGTCTGGTTCCTCATGCCTGTGCCGTCCTGGGAGAGATACAAAGCCTCTCTGAGCGCCATCTGTTTGTCACTGTTCAGAGAGGGTGGTACCCGCCTCACAGGTTTTGGAGGAGGATTCGGTGAGTACAGATACACTTAGCACATCACTTGGGATCCAGGGGACGTTCCCACTGAGTGGAACGTTGATCCTCGACCGTGTGATAGAACTAATCATTGACTAAGCCCCTGTCCCACGATGGGTCCCTTCCCAATCTTCTTTACACACGAAGTCCTCACGAGGGCTTCATCATCATCATCAACACTAATCCTGTTCTACAGATAGAGGATTGGCACTCAGGCGGCCGCCTGGGAAGTGACACAGCTTGGGTTTGAATCCAGCACATCTGGCTCTGAAGTTCTGCCATGTTCCCTTTCAGCAGCACAGAGCTAGGTGCACGGGCGGAAGGCAGAGGCGGGGAGGAGGCGAGCAGCCAGAGAGCGAGAGACTCCAGCACACTGGGAAACCGCAGCGGCTAGGACCCCAGGGAAGGGGCCACGTAAAACCCGAGCTCGTGTCGGTGCCGGTTCTGGTCCCGGCTGCTCCTCTTCCAGTCCAGCTCTCTGCTGTGGCCCGGGAGTGCAGTGGAGGATGGCCCAAGTGCTTGGGCCCTGCACCCCATGGGAGACCAGGAGGAGGCACCTGGCTCCTGGCTTCGGATTGGTGCAGCGCACCGGCCATAGCAGCCATTTGGGGAGTGAGCCAACGGAAGGAAGACCTTTCTCTCTCTCTCTCTCTCTCTCTCTCTTTCATTGTCTATAACTCTACCTGTCAAATTAAAAAAAAAAAAAAAGAAAAGAAAACTGAGCTCATGTCCCCTTCTCATCACAAAGCCCCACGCTGGCACACCCAAGGGAAAGTCTTGTGTTTGTCCTTTAGCCTTAGACACTGAAGAGTTTCCAGGGTTGACTTCACAGTGAAATATAAAGGGGGCCAATCGGAAACCTGGGTAGGGTGGGCCCAATAGGATGGGTGGGGTCTCCCATTGACTGAGAACAGGTTCTGTGGTTGCCGTGGCTGCCAGCTGGGGGCTTGGGCCCTGCGTCCACTGATCCTGACAGATCAAGAGAAGCCAGCAAGCCAGACATCTTCATGGGAAATTTCTGACATCTATATGCTGACAATTCCATCTGCGAGTCTCCATAACATTGTGAGGGGCATAATAGGGAGGAATCAAAACAAAGAGATCAAAAAGCAAACAACTGTGCAGACCACAAGCACGTCTGAGGGTCTGGTTTGCCCCACCCGTTTGCAAATCCTGATCTGGCTCCTCAGTTTGCCAATGAGGAGATGGAGCCCCGAAGTCCCCAGGATCCCACAGGGGCACAGTGAAATGTGAAGATGTCCCCCGTGCTGCTGAGACACGGCGTCAGCACAGCTTTGGGCACAGGGAGTTACAGCGGGGGCTTACAGCATGGGGCTTTGGGCACAGGGAGCTACAGCGGGGGCTTACAGCATGGGGCTTTGGGCACAGGGAGTTACAGCGGGGGCTTACAGCACCGGGGCTTTGGGCACAGGGAGTTACAGCGGGGGCTTACAGCACCGGGGCTTTGGGCACAGGGAGTTACTTTGTTTAGCAATCTCTACTGTGCTGCCCTTGGTCTGCTGAGCTGTCTCTGGTCAGCTTTGATACCTCCGGAATGCCTGAATGCCTGCTTTTACAAGGGCCCCGGTCTGCTATGGGAAACGGAAGCTGCTTTTTTATTGTTTTAAAATGGAGTCACTTTGGCTGTCTTCACTTGGAAAGGAGTGAGTGGTGGAAATGCCGGGGTGGGGGTGGGGAGGAGGTGAGGTTGTGGACAGGAAGGGGAGTCCGCCTCAGTCCTACCCCAGAACAACAGCGTAACAACAGCCACGTGTCCCGTGAGGACTGGCCCGGGAAGCCCACTGTACATTCAGCACAACGGACAGAGGCAACTGTTCAGAGCCCTTGCAGGAAAGACCGGTGTGGACATTCCCACCCCCAGTCTCAGCAGGGAGGAGAGTCAACACTTCCTGGAGATTATTTCTGATCTATGTGAGGACTCCCTGGCCCTTTCATGATTTCATTTGTGAACATGTGGGACATTCTTTGGCAAGATCGAAAAGACAAAGGCAGGTGCACGTTTGAAAATCTTAGGAGATTTTTATGAATGACAGACTGTTGGATAACACAGAGGATAAGCATGGATTTGTTCAAAACTGCCTAACTCAAGATGGTAAAATTTGACGCCATTCCTATGTATATTTCGAAAGAAACCCCAGTCACATCAAAACTTTGAACAGTCCCTCCCAGTTAAAACCCTCCACCCAACCACCATGGTATCCAGAACTCATATGAAAAAGGCGCAGCACACCATGGCCACACCAACATCATACCCGTCCTTTAATTCACCTTTAGCTCATTTAATTTTCATTTAAAAACTTCTCTGCATCTGCTATGTTTCTGGTTCTGGATGTATTACAAATATCAATTCATTGGATCCTCACAACACTCATGACATAAGAGATGATGGTGATGATGATGAAGAAGAGAAAGAGGAGGAGGAGTGGGACAAAATGCAGCCCAGGGAGCCTTCAGTCACATGGTTCGTAGGTGACAGTGCTGGGACTTGAATCCAGGAAGTCTGGCTGGAGAGTCTGGGTTTTTCATTAATCTTCCCCCCCCCAAGGGTTTTCCTTATTTATTTGAAAGAGAGAGTGATGGTGGCAGGGGGGAGACAGAGAGATCTTCCTTCTGCTGGTTCATTCCCCCAAATGGCTGCAATGTCTAGAGCTGGGCCAGGCTGAAGCCAAGAGCGTGCAACTCCATCCAGGTCTCCCATGTGGACACAGGGGCCCAAGCACTTGGACCATCTTCCTCTGCTTCCCCAGACAAATTAGCAGGAAGCTGGATAGGAAGTGGAGTAGCTGGAACTCATACCAGCACTTCAGTATGGGATTGCAAGCAGTGGCTTAACCAACTGTGCCACAACGCCAGCCCTCTTACCCACTCTGGCTGCACTTTAGACCGGGACCAACACGGAAACTTCAGATCTGTAACGGGGATGCTATCTACCAGCCAGGTCAGTGGTTCCTAAATTACCTCTGTGTTAGTTGTGCTGAAAGGGAACTTTAACAACGGATTCCTGGGCTTCCATCCCAGAGTTCTGAACGAGGGAGGAGACCCTGCTTCTCTGAGCACACAGCTCCTCCACACCTGAACAGAGGCTAAGAAGGCTCACGGCATGGAAGCTGTGGGAACAGTCAGCGAGCGAGTTCTGCCCCAGAGCCCAGGCGAGCTCGGAGACCACAGCGGCCATCAGGGCCTCTGTCCAGCGAGTGGTCCTGCAGGACCAGGGTGCAGGGATGCCGCCTGTGTCCTCTGACCAGGACAGGATGGGACGCCGTGCTTGACGAAGACTCGTGCTTGGGAACATGGGGACATCGCACAGCCAATGCCCAAAGTGTCCCCAGGGATGCCGGTGAGGGGGATGAGAGCCCCAGACCATGGCCGCCTCCCAGGATCTAAATCAGCAGGAAACAAGTCGGGAGCCCGAGCCGGGACCTAAACCCAGGCTCTCCCATGCGGAACACAGGTGTCTGAATGGCTGGACCAAACATTGGTTTAAATAAAAAAAAAATACAGACAAATAGAAAAGGGCAGGAGGAAACTTTGGGGGGCGTTGGCTGTGTCTGTCGCCTTGAGTGGGGCGATAGTATTGGTGCGTGCGTGTGCATTAAATGTGTGTTCTTTGTACACCAATTACGGCTCAATAAAGCAGTTTTTTAAAAAATCCAACTCAAATTGGCTCGGGCAACAAGTGTAGGCAGCATAACCGCAGGCGTGGGAGTGGAGGAGCAACAAGATGTATCGGGCTCGGTTGCTTAGCGTTATCAATGAAGCCCGGTAATCTCCTTTCTGAATTCACTAACCATGCTGTCTCTAACTGACACGTCACAAGTGCACATGTTGACGAGGCACCACGTGACGTTCTGACGCCTGTCATGCTGTTTTGATGTTTTGATGCCTGTCATGATGAGACACAGCAAGACATCTGTCTCCTCACTTACTTCGTGGCTAAAACACTCAACATCCGCTCCTCTAGTTACTTTGGAATATACAAGGAATTTGTTAAAAAAACTTCATGGGGCATGTGTTTTGTGAATAAAAACTGTATGTGGGTTTCAAATATTTTTTTGCACTAAAATAATCGTTTAATCGTATTTCCCATGAACTTTTCTGAATTCCCTGGCTCAAGTCACTCTTCATTTCAGCCTGAGTTTGGCTCCCCCTCATGGCGACAAGGTGACATGACAACTTGCAGGAATGCCGGGCTTTGAGCAGATCTCTCCGGGAAGAGCGACAAGCGCACACACGTGTTCTGTGTCTCCCACAAGATGCTCGGTGATTACAAGGGGACAATCAAGCAGGCATCTGCAGCGGGCGGCTCTGGGGCACAGCCTGAGCCCGGGGCTGTGTCAGCATCAGCAGCCGTGGAGGAGTCAGCAGCCGGCGCTCCCGGGACCCATGCGCGCTCGGGCAGAGGGCTCTGTGCCATGCAGGAGCTTGGATCCGGCGACGAGAAAGCCCCAGGCAAACAGCACCTGCACCCTCGCCGCCACCCCTCGGACGTGTGGAGGCCGGGGAAGACGGGCGGGACGGGCTGTGTCAGACTCAGGGAGACAGGAGAGGCGGGATGCGCACAGTCTAAAGGTTTAATTCTTCCCTGTGACAGGCGTTCCCGGGACAGCTGGTGAGATGTCCATGCGGAGTAGCTGTTTTCCTGGTTCTGGCTCATAACAGGAGCACACCCTGAAGACGGAGGGGTGGAGCTTCGCGAACCTCGGAGCAGCCACCCGGGGAGATGGGAGAAAAAGCAGGTCCGCTTGTTCTCTTAGACCTTTTCCTAATTCAAGTTTTTCTTGTGGAAGAATTTCAGACTTTACAGGAAAGCTGTCTGGAGAATCCCCCACTTCCCCCACTTCCCAATATTCGCAGTTACAACGTTCATTTCTCTCCTCCTCCTCTCCCCCTTCCCTCCCTTCGGGACCCCTCTCACTTCCTGCCACAGTGGGTGCCACACGGCAGGCATGTGGTACCCGTGTGAACTAAATGCTCCAAACGCAGGCCACGTGCCGCCCTCCCACCCAACCACGGTCTCGTCAGTGCTGGCCCCAGGCCTGCCTCGTTTCTCCCCACCACTCTCTCCTTCAATCTTTTTTTTTTTTTTTAAAGATTTATTTATTTATTTGAAAGTCAGAGTTACAGAGAAAGAGAGAGAGAGAGAGTCTTCTGTCCAATGGTTCACTTCCCAGATGGCCACTCCGGCCGGCGCTGTGCCGATCCGAAGCCAGGAGATTTATTTATTTATTTGAAAGAGCCACACAGAGAGAGGAGAAAGAGAGAGAGAGAGAGAAAGAGAGGGAGAGACAGAGGTCTTCCATCTGCTGGTTCACTTCTCAGATGGTCACAATGGCCGGAGCTGAGCCGACCGGAAGCCAGGAGCCAGGAGCTTCTTCTTGGTCTCCCATGTGGGTGCAGGGGCCCAAGGACTTGGGCCATCTTCCACTGCTTTCCCAGGGCATAGCAGAGAGCTGGATTGGAAGAGGAGCAGCTGGGACTAGAACCGGCACCCGTAGGGGATGCTGACAGTGCAGGCAGTGGTTTTACCTGCTATGCCACAGAGCTGGGTCCCTCCTTAGTTTCAACTCCAAACTTAAGAACCTGGTTTAGGAGCTGGTGCCATGGTGAAGTGGGTAAAGCCGCCACCTGCAGTGGCGACATCCCATATGGGCACTGGTTCAAGTCCCATCTGCTCCTCTTCCAATCCAGCTCTCTGCTATGGCCTGGGAGAGCAGTGGAAGATACCCCAAGTCCCTGGGCCCCTGCGCCCACTTGCGAGACCCAGAAGCTCCTGGCTCCTGGCTTCCGGTCGGCTCAGCTCCAGTCATTGTGGCCATCTGGGGAGTGAACCAGCAGATGGAAGACCTCTCTCTCTCTCTCTCTGCCTTGCTGTAACTCTGCCTTTCAAATAAATAAATCTTTTTTTTTAAGAACCTGGTTTGCGTAGAGGTGAGGAGCAGAGTTGTTCAAAATTCACCACTTTTTTTTTTTCCCCAGAATTATTTATTTGAAACGCAGAGTTACAGTGAGCGGGAGACACAAAGAGAGAAGTCTTCCATCTGCTGGTTCACTCCCCAAATAGCCATAACAGCTGGGACTGGACCAGGCCAAAGCCAGGAGCCAGGAACTTCTTCCGGTCGCCCAGGCAGCTGTAGGGGCCTAAGTGCTTGGGCCATCCTCCATTGCCCTCCCAGGCCACAGTGGGGGTGTCCAGGTGGGATGCTGGAGTCACAGGAGGCAAATTCATCCCTTATGCCACAAGGCGGTGCTGTAACCCAGGTGAGAGGTGAAAGAGTCGGAGCAGGTGGAGGCTGTGGCCGAGGAGCGGCACGTCAGAACCTGACAGACTTCAGAAGACAGTTAAGGCCCAGTCCCGACACCGGGCCGTCTTCCACCGCTTCCCCAGGCCATTAGCAGGGAGCTGGATCAGAGCCGGGGCTCGAACTGGTGTCCATATGGGATGCCTACGTGGCGGACGGTGGCTATCTGCCATAATTTGGTGCAGCCCAGGGCTCCTGTTATACACAGTACATGCTGAAAAAAAAATCATTCATCTTACATCCAAGTGGGTTTGTACAAGGGCATTTCAAAAAGCTCACGAGAAATGGGCATTAAGAAAAACCATGCTTGAGTTTTGACTTGTGTGCCAAAATAAAATTTTTTTAAAAGCTTCATTTATTTGAGAGTCAGTACCAACAGAGAGAGGGAGAGACACAGAGAGAGGTCTTCCATCCGCTGCTTCACTCCCCAAATGGTCACAGCAGCCGGAGCTGTGCCGATCCGAAGCCAGGAGCCAGGAGCTTCTTCCGGGTCCAAATGGGATGCCGGCACTGCAGGCTATGGCTTTACCCGCTACACCCGACTGACGGTTTTTTAAAAAAGAAGTTTGATGAACCCGACCCGAGTGCATCTCCTACCCAACTTGGAAGGCGGTGCTGTCTGTCCCAGGCAGTGCCTGTACCCGTTAGTGGCCAGGACACGAGGAGGGAAGCACCTGCCGGGGAGGCGGTGGGGTCGCTCTGGGGTGAGCTGATGGCAGGAAACCCTTCAGGACGCTGGCCATGCTTCCCCCCGGCACATTCTGAGCACCAGGGCCCACGACTGCGTGGATCCAGTCGTCCAGCCTGGGAAGGAGGCTCGGAGAGCTGTGCAGAGCTTGAGGCGTTGGCCCCAGCGCAGCCGCGGGACCGACAGGCAGTCAGCTGCAGCCGGGACGGAGATCTGAAAAATCAGGATACTGTGGTGGAAGGCTGGCAGCAGACGCACCTTCAGGCTGCTCGGCTACATCTCAGTGTCACTAGCAATTAAAAATCCTACCTCACTGTGAGGATTATATGATGTGACAAATGATTGTGAAAAGGTGCCACGAAGGCGTCTCTGCAATAAACAGCGCCGGGAAGACTGGGCTTCCACATGCAAGAGCATGAAATCCAACTGTGCTGTGAAGACTTACCTGACCAGGCGTGTGGGCTTGGGTTTATTTCTGGTTGTCTGTTTTGTTCCTCTGGTCTGCGTGCTTAGGCCAGCGCCATCCTGATTTGGTCCCTTTAGCTTTGTAATTTAATTTGACATCAGAAGTGTGACGCCTCCATTTTTTTTTTCTTTCCCTGTATCACTTTGGCTCTTCAGGGTGTTTTATGGTTCCTTGTGAATTTTAGGATTATTTTTGCTATTTATTTGAAGAATGCCATTTCGCCAAAGTTAGCATACACATGACGAACAATATTCAGGATTTTGTCAAATGAGTAGATTGTGGTAGCTCTGCCACAGGGGACACAGGGAAATCTACTCCTGAACCAAGCCCCACCCTAGAGTGAGTGCGTCATGCTTAGGGTGGGTGGGGGGTGCTGGCTCCCCCTCTAATGGCCGCCACGGCCAGCGCACCACGCTGATCCTAAGCCAGGAGCCAGGTGCTTCTCCTGGTCTCCCATGGGGTGCAGGGCCCAAGCACCTGGGCCATCCTCCACTGCACTCCCGGGCCACAGCAGAGAGCTGGCCTGGAAGAGGGGCAACCGGGACAGAATCCAGTGCCCTGACCGGGACTAGAATCCAGTGTGCCAGCGCCACAAGGCAGAGGATTAGCCTAGTGCGTCGCGGCGCCGGCTCCACTGGGGTCTTAATTCACAGAGACCCTTCATGTAGAACATTTATTTTGCCACAGTGTCTTGGCTCTATACCTGAAATGCCCTCCTGGGCTTTTCAGCCAGGTCCGAAAGCCTTAAGAGCTGATTCTGAGGTCAAAGTGCTGCTTAGAGAGTGTCTCAATAAGCTAGTTTTTTTTCTTATTCTTCACTAGTCCAAATACAATATGCAATGCTTGTATATTTTTATAAGCACTTTACTAAATTGATTGAAGGATTAAAGGTATCTGAAATACCACTAGTGGGTAAAATATTAACAAGAAGTGACACTAAGCGTGTTTTTGAGGCTGTCTTCTTCCTAAGTAGCAAAGCTGTGGGATTCATTGTGAACGCAGATGCCATGATGCTCTGACCCTGCTGCTCCACAGCAGCTGTTGTAAGAGTGAACACGTGAGGCGTAGGATGCCAGAGGAAGATCTGGACTTTGAAGAAACGCTTTTATTTGGAAGCCTCAAAGACCAAATGGCTCACACTGCTTATAAGCACTAGCATTATTTTCATCCCTTAAGTAGAGCAAATCTTTATTTCATTTCTAATTTCACCCAGAAATAAAAACCCAATTCACTATGTAAAGTATCTTATCAATTTGTTTTCAAGTATTCAAGTATTTTCTTCTGTGGCAACAACACACTTACGGACCAAACTTCCAAAGCAGAGAAAAGTTCATCTCAAATAACTGATACACTCGTCTGCCCAAAGACATAAGAACTGAGACTTGACACTGACATCACACAGATGGTGTGTAGTAAGAGGAGGAAAAAGGTGGTCCTCTATCATCCCTGTCTTCAGATTGCCTGAATTTGTGGCTGGGTCCCCGTGAACAGGATATTCTGAAATCTAAGGAACTATAGAAGAGAAGCCAGAGTCAGTTCAGTTTCCCTTTTCCATAAATGTTCCTACTGTTTACTTTGGATTTCCTTTGTACTTTTACTGGAGATTTTCTGTCTTCAGCTTCTTTCACAGTGATGACCATGTTTCTGTGTTTCTGTACATGGCACACCCTTGAGGCTAGACAAATTCTTTCAACTTCTGTTTGTTATGTAAACTATTTCTCCCTCTTGCATACGTGAGAGTTGAGTTCTTTTCTCTTAAGACTTGGAATATATCTCACCATTCTCTCCTAGCCTGTAGGGTTTCTGATAAAGTCAGAATCAGTCTAAAACCAGCCGCCTTCCAGCACATCTGAAATGCTCAAACAGGAAAGTTTACTCTGAAGTTAAAACAAACGCACCACTGCTTTGTTTGAATGGACTTTGTGTGTCAATTGGTTGTCACAGGACCTTCCAAAACGGCAATCTAATTATGGCCAATCCCGAGTTACTTTCCTCCACATTTCACACAGTGAAGTCCACTCCCAGCCTCAGGGCTCTCACTCCAGTCCAGCATCAAATCAGGAACTTAATCCTGTTTGAGCAAAGCTTTTAACATGGCGGTTGCAAGATGCTGGACAAAAGTTTGAAATCAGCAACTGTCCAAAAGTATTGGTGTCCTGGAGTCAGTACGCTGTGGGCGGGTTGAGCTGGATTAATACGCTGATTGGATATGAACCAGCCCACTTTGAACACAGTCCTTCCTAAGGCACTCACGTATTGGACTTCTTGACAAAAACTGACTTCACAGAGCCACACTCCTCTGCTGTGTACGACCTCTTTTTCTCTCTTTCCTTTCTCGTTTGTTGCCATTAAAAAAAAATCCCAGCTTTACTGAGACATAATGAATACAACGTGAAAGTCCCTTTGAAATCAGTGTCCAAGTGAGGTGGGCATGGCACAGTGGTTACGATTCTGCTGGGGGACTGGAGTAAAGCCACTGCCTTCCATGCCAGCATCCCACATGGGCTACCACTCGAGTTCCAGCCAATCCAGCTCCCTGCTAATGGCCTGGGCAAGCACCAGAAGACGGATCAGGTGCTTGAGCCCCTGCACCCATATGGAGACCCGGATGAAATTCCTGGCTCCTGGCTCAGCTCTGGCCATCACAGCCATCTGGAGTGAACCAGCGGATTTTTCTGGCTTTCCCCACTCTCTCTGTAACTCTGACTTTCAAATAAACAACTCTTTTAAAAAAATGTGCTGGCCGGCGCTGCAGCTCACTAGGCTAATCCTCCGCCTTCCGGCGCCAGCATACCAGGTTCTAGTCCTGGTCGGGGTGCTGGATTCTGTTCTGGTTGTCCCTCTTCCAAGCCAGCTCTCTGCTGTGGCCAGGGAGTGCAGTGGAGGAAGGCTCAAGTCCTTGGGCCCCTGCACCCACGTGGGAGACCCGGAAGAAGCTCCTGGCTGCTGGCTTTGGATCAGCACAGCTTCCGCCATTGTGGCCATCTGGGGAATGAACCAGCAGATGGAAGACCTCTCTCTCTCTCTCTCTCTCTCTCTCTCTCTATCTCTCTGTGTCTCTACCTCTCTCTGTAACTTTGTCTTTCAAATAAATAAAAATAAATCTTAAAATAAAACAAAACAACAAATAAGAAATCCAATACTATTTCCAAAATGTGCATGTTCAACAAATGAAATTTTCTCTTGATGGATGGGATCTCACTGGGAACGCCAACCAATCAACACTTCTTAAAAAAAAAAAAATCTGTCCTCAAGCCAAATCATGGACCAATCAGGTAACAAAGGGAGGGGCTTGGAGAGCCTTTAAATACGAAGAGATTTTTGCAGCTCAAGGCTCATTTGGGTGTGGATCCCAGACAGAAGGAGGTGGAAGCCCAGAGTCGGCAGGCAGGTGAGCTAACAGCGATATCTGGGAGGGACCTGGGGTCAGTGTGCGTGGAGTGGGGCCAGCCGAAGCCAGGAGCCTGGAACTCCGAGTGGGTCTCCTACGAGTAGTTGGGCCAGTACTTCCCGCTTCCCCAGGAGCATCAGCAGGGAGGCCGGTGTCGTGGGTGGTGGCTCAGCCCACTGCACCACGGTGCTACCCAGTTGTTTTCTAGCTAGTAAGCTGAGTTCCTTATACATTCTGGATGTGAGCCCCTTATCAGACGCGAGTTTGCAGTGTTCACTCTGCTGTTTTTCCCTTGGCTGCTTGGAGCCTGCTGCCCACCTCCCGGACATGGGGGTTTCATTTTCCAGCTTTCCAGCCACCCAGGTCTTTATCCTGCCTGCTGGAAGGCAGGGAGCTGTTGCATTGGCACATAACTGATGCCTGGGGCATACCATAGAGTAGCTCTTGCCTCTTGAAGCTAGATTTGGGTTACTTTTACTTTGTAAAATCGTGTTTTTAACTGACATACAATTAGTGTCCAGATCTAGGGGGCGCAGGGTGATGTTTCATGCATAGAACATGTAATTATCCGATCAGTGATGGAAACCTGAAGGTTACAAGGTCACTAGGTTTTTTTTCTTTTTTAAAGATTTATTTATTTATTCAAAGTCAGAGTTTCTTACACAGAGAGAGGAGAGGCAGAGAAAGTGAGAGAGGTCTTCTATCCGATGGTTCACTCCCCAGTTGGCCGCAACGGCTGGAGCTGCACCAATCTGAAGCCAGGAGCCAGGAGCTTCCACCAGGTTTCCCACACGGGTGCAGGAGCCCAAGGACTTGGACCATCTTCTACTGCTTTCCCAGGCCACAGCAGAGAGCTGGCCTGGAAGAGGGGCAACCAGGACAGAAGCCGGCGCCCTGACTGGGACTAGAACCCGGTGTGCCGGCGCCGCAGGCGGAGGATTAGCCTATTGAGCCACAGCACTGGCCTTGCCTTGTAATCTTGTCTTAATGGGAAGATAACAGGAAGGTGCATTTTATGGCAACATAATCCTGCTGTTGTTATTGTTAAGAGCATGGGCCCTATTTTCTGATGAGATGATTGCTTTCACATTTGCACCAGTGGGTGGTGTCTGACATTAGCATGAATGGATTTGGAAGGGAGGGGAGGGTGGGGTAGGGAGTTAATCTGATCTTTTCTTCTTTTCCTCCTCAGTATTCTGAACAGTGAGTCTATTACTCAAGAAACCAGAATAGACCTGTTGATAGGTGTCCATTAGACAACCATCTTCTAGGAGGCCTTTCTCAGAGCTGATTGCAAAGTGTGTCATTAAATATGGCCACAGAGCGCACTTTTTCTTTGGATGGTGAACAACCCTGTGAGAGCTCTGGCCCAGAGCTGCTGTCTGCCATGCCATCAGAAGACATTCCCCTTGGTGGGCAAGACGGCGACACGGAGGATTGGCATATCAGATTCAGAGTCTTCAGCGGGTCAGAGTGTTCAGACCCCATCCAGGACCTGAGGACACTCGTTGAGTTGTGTCACAGATGGCTGAGGCCAGATCTTCACACAAAGGAGCAGATCGTGGACCGGCTGGTGCTGGAGCAGTTCATGATCTCCATGCCCCAGGACCTCCAGGTCTTAGTCAAGGAAAATGGCGTGAGGAGCTGCAGACAGCTGGAAGAGGTGCTGAGAAACCACAGGGAGCCCAAGCAGTGGGTGAGTGAGACCTTCATACTGGCAAAGGGTGGGGAGGGGCAGGGGCTGCACGGTGCCTTCAGACCAGAGGTTTGTCCCCAGTGGAGAGCTTGCCTCTTAGGGACCCCGGGCAGTATCTGGCGACTTCCTGTTGTCACTCCAGGAGTGAGAGGAGATGGCTCCTGGCACCTGGTAGGTGGAGTCACTGCTGAACACCCCGCAGTGCACAGGACAGCTCCACAGAGCGACCTAATCCCAAATATCAACCAGCCTGGGGCTGCAAAACACCAGTCCAGGTCCATCCACCGGGCAAAGCCATCCTTAAAGTCGTCCACGTAACACATTTCCTTTTTTTAAAAACTTTTATTTAATGAATATAAATTTCCAAAGTACAGCTTATGGATTACAATGGCTTCCCCCCCCCCCATAACTTCCTTCCCACCCGCAACCCTCACGTAACACATTTCAACAGCAGATGGGTCCAACGGTGTTTGATTTTTCAATGCATGGCATAGTCCTGACATACTCATGGTGAAGTGGCTGATTCTAACGCGTCTCTGCCCCTGGTGATGGCTGAAAAAATGGGTCTCAGGGTGGAAGACCACTCTCCAGGCAAAGCTGAGACCAGAGAGCCCGAACATTTGGATAGAATAAGGGACACAGGCAAGGACATTTGTTTACAGATGAGGGGATGGACGTAGAAGTGGATGCCCGGCGTCCCCGCCTTTCACAAAGGACCTGGATAAAGTCCAGAGGACAATCCCCCATTCTCTCAGGGAGCACCAGTGTTCAGCAGCCACTGACTGGCAGCTGAGAGGTGGAGTAGGCTTTGGACTAGTTCAGGATGTATCACCCTTGGTACCAGTGACGTTTGGGGGGTGAGTTATTCTTGGCGGGCCCTGGGCAGTCGTGTGGGCTGTTGAATGGCATTCGTGGTCTCTACCCCTGGATGCCAGGGGCACCTTCTAGCTGCAACAGCCAAAAATATCTCCAGACATCGCCAGCTGTCCCAGGGGCAACATCTCTCCCAGTGGAGAACTGTCGGATTAGGTGGGGCTTAAGTTGGGAGAGGGGGTGTTTCCTTTTCTTCCTGGTGATGTGAGTGCCTGAATGCTTTGAAGAGAGAGTTAAGAAAGGGAACGGGAAGAGACAGGCCATTATCTGCCACTTCCCAGTGTCTGGATTGGCAGGAAGCTGGAAATGAGCAGAGCCAGAAAGCAAACCCAGGTACGCCAATGTAGGGCACGAGTGTCTTCCAACAGGGCATTGGTTTCTTATATTTTCTTTTTTTTTAAATTTAAAAAAAGATTTTATTTATTTGAGAGTTAGTGTTACAGACAGTGAGAGGGAGAGACAGAAAGGTTTTCCTTCCGTTGGTTCACTCTCCAAATGGCCGCCAACGGCCAGAGCTGTGCTGATCCAAAGCCAGGAGCCAGGCACTTCTTCCGGGTCTCCCACGTGGGTGCAGGGGCCCAAGAACTTGGGCCATCTTCTACTGCTTTCCCAGGCCATAGCAGAGAGCTGGATTGGAAGAGGGGCAGCCAGGACTAGGACCAGCGCCCACATGGGATGCCGGCACCGCAGGCGGAGGATGAACCTGCTGCGCCACGGCACCTGCCCCTTGTTATATTTTCAGTCCTTGCTTGGTTGAATCTGTGTAAGGTGATCTTGTTTACCAGGAGGGTTTTTTCCTCCTCTTTGGATTTGGAGACCAGGTCTTCCAAATAACGCCAGATTGATGGAGCTTTTAAAAGGCCTCAGGCATGGGGCAGGTGCTGGAGATTAGAGAGCAAAACATTTAAGCTGGGGTTTCTGTATCTGCAGAGCTAATTCTGTGCCAAGAATTTTAAGCTAGTTTGAGCAATGTGGCAGAACACGTTCACTCCCCCCCAATGACCAGCTAGAGCTGGTTCAGACCAAATCCAGGAGGCTGGAACTCCATCTGGACTCCAGTAGGTGCTGGGGGCTCAAATACTTGGGCCGTCATCTGCTGCTTTCCCTAGGCACATTAGCAGGGAGCTGGATCAGAAGTGGAGTAGTCAGAATTCGAATGAGCGCTCTGATATGCGATGCAGGTGTTACAAATGGTGGCTT
This sequence comes from Sylvilagus bachmani, assembly GCA_015711505.1. Classification (NCBI taxonomy): domain Eukaryota; kingdom Metazoa; phylum Chordata; class Mammalia; order Lagomorpha; family Leporidae; genus Sylvilagus; species Sylvilagus bachmani. The sequence goes on along the minus strand of CM027395.1, from coordinate 1,520,183 downwards.
AACTCACTGGGCCACACCCTGGCCAGTATACTCAGCTTCTCTCAGGGTGTCTGATGGTGTTTTCCCTTCTCTCCCCAGTCTGTGGTCGTCTTGAATGGACAGAAATTTCTTCAGCGGAATTCCGATGTGCAGATGGTCGAAGTTGAGGCCAGCAATACGAATGATGTGACTGACCTACCGCTCCAGCACCAGTCCTCTGTGAGCGAGATCCATCCTGAGGAAGGCCAGCAGATGAACCAAACTATGCAGGACCCAACAAGTGGACCGGTGAGTGGGCTGCCCTGGTCTCTGGGGAGAGGTGGAGAGGGCACAAAAGGAAACCTGGTGTCGCTGTAGAGTGAGTCAGACAGAACTGTTCCCATGGACCCTGCACATACCACATCCCTAGACGCTTCTGAGCCACGTGGGGGCCTCAGAGGAATAGGCTTTTGTCCCCTCGACCACTAAGTATTTATTTATTTAGACAGGCAGAGTTAGACAGTGAGAGCGAGCGAGCGAGCTCTTCTTCTGTTGGTTCATCCCCCAAATGGCTAAGGCTGGTGCGCTGCGCCGATTCAAAGTCAGGAGCCAGGTGCTTCTTCCTGGTCTCCCAAGCAGATGCAGGCACCCAAGCATGTGGGCCATCCTCCACTGCCTTCCCGGGCCACAGCAGAGAGCTGGACTGGAAGAGGAGCGACCGGGACAGAATCCGGCACCCGGACCGGGACTAGAACCCGGAGTGCTGGCGCCGCAGGTGGAGGATTAGCCTGTTGAGCCGCGGCGCAGGCATTAAGGGTGCAGGGAAAGCAGGAAAGTAGCCTCAGGGCGCAGATGAACTAGGCCTGGGTCCACTTGCCGCACAGATGGGTGAGCTGCCAGTCATTCCCCCGCAGCCAGTTTCCTCAAAGATACTTCAAGACGTGATTGACTAGAGGACTGATTTCCTAAAAAGTGTCCCTTCCTTAATTAAGGGTGCTGCTCGATTCTGGTGATTGTTACCTTCCAAGGGACATTCGACAAGCTTTGGGTTTATTCCAGGTGGCAGTGGTGTGTGTGTGAGGGGAGGGTGTTAACTGCATATGGTTGGTGGGCCCAGGGACCTTTCTCTGTACACTGCAATGTATTGGCCAGTCCCCACCAGAAAGGAGTATCCAGCCCCAAACGTCAACCTTGGCCTGGAGTCATTTTGCTTCCAGAGTTCAGGGCAGGGGAATTTGTACGATGGGAGAAATATGAGGATATTTCAAAAAGCTCATGGAAAATTGAATTAATTGATACATTTAGGAGTGGGTATTGTGGTGTAGTTGGTTAAGCCATGGCTTATGAAGCCCTCATCCCCTTCTGGCATGCCAGTTTGAATCCCAGCACCTCCACTTCTGACCCAGCTTCCTGATAATGTGCCCTGGGAGGCAGCAGGGGGTGGCTTAGGCCCCTGTCAAACACACGGGAGACCTGGATGGAATTCTGGGAGCCTGGCTCCCACCTGGCCTCGTACTGGCTGTTACAGGCATTTGGAGGAGTGAACCAGTAGATGGAAGATCTCTCTCCTCTCCTTTTCCCACTTGGCACTGCCTTTCAGATAGACAGAAATATATATTTTTAAAAGATACGCTTATTTTGGTGCAAAAATTTTTTGGAAGACCAAGAATAGTTTTTCTAATAATGGTTTTCCATGAACTTTTTGAAGACTGTGTAAAGAAAGGAAGGGGTGGAAAGCATGGGGCTTGGTGTAGTGGTTGTTACAGGTTGGTGTGGAGCCTGGGTGAGGGTGCTCGCGTGGGGCGATGGGTGGCCCACTGGAAGTCTGGACATATCCACAAAACTATGTCCTTAGAAAAGCCGGGTCCCCAAAGGAAGGAAGGCTTCCGAGCTCCATACAGCTCTGACATACAAGTAATTCTGCTTGGTTGCCTTTCGCAGGGAGAGGAAGCCCTGCCAGGGAGCGTTCCTGCAATGAGAGACCCACAGGGGCTGAGCCCCAGGCCAGACTTTCAAGAGGAGGAAATGAGGGCAGACAGACAAGAGGCGACAGCAGTGGAACCTGCAACGCCGTACCTTCCGGAGGGTCCCGGTGAGTGTGGAGACTGAGGACCCTGGGGAGTTGGCCGCACTCTTCCTTTTCTGTGTTGGGGGGTGGGGGTGGGGGTGGGGCGGGGTGTGTCCCTGGGGAGTTAGTTGGGCATCTGTGGCCAGACCTCTTCCATCACTGACTGTCCAGGGCCCTACCGCCCAATCTTGTAGGCTGCTGAGGTCGACGGGCAGTTCTCAGCCAACATCACTGTGTGGTTTGAATGACTCTCGTTGCAAATGCTCTGGACTAAATGCCACGTGTGGAATTCCTTCTTCCAGCAGGTTTTGGTTGTGCAGAGGATGGGGAGAGCCCCCAAGAAGAACCTCCTGTTGAAAACGCGCACACCGACCCACCTTCCGCCCCAGTTTTGGAGGGAGAAGCTTCAACATCACGTCCACGACATTCCAGAGGGAAACGGAACAGCAGCCCCACCTCTTCAAAGGAGCCAGGAGGAGCCACCCATTCTGAAAGCAGAGAAACCCCAAGACAGGTTCGGGCGAATTCATCTGATGCACGCAGCGCTACAAAACCAGTCAGTTCTGGTGGCCAAAATGCAGCACTGCATCAATGCACTGACTGCCCCAAGAGCTTTAAGTATAGGTCTCAGCTTGTCATCCACAAGAGGACACACACGGGAGAGAGGCCTTACCAGTGCGAGTCCTGTAAGAAGGCCTTCATGCAGGCCTCAGACCTGCGAGTCCACCAGCGCATCCACACCGGCGAGAAGCCCTACGTGTGTGAAGTCTGCAGCCACAGGTTCGCCCACGAGGCCAGCCTGCTCACTCACAGGCGGATCCACACCAACGAGCGGCCGTACAAATGTCAGAACTGCGACAAGAGCTTCAGCCACAAGGGGAACCTAAACGTACACCAGCGCATCCACACCGGCGTGAAGCCCTACCCGTGTGATGGGTGTGGCCGCACCTTCCGGCAGCTGGGGACTTTCAGGCGCCACAAGAAGATCCATTTGAAAGAGTCCTAGGAATCCGGTCTTGGGCCTCAAGAAAGCCAATGATAAAATGGTGTGATGTGAGTTTATGGCACACAGCGGCAGCTGTTTGAAATGTTAGTCTCGCCTTTACCGCCGACTCCCTCTCCCCAGCGGCTTCTGCTGTGGTTCTATTGAGTCCTGTGTCCCCCTTCCTCAGGTTTTATGGTGCTATTCTTCCAGCGAGCAGAGGTCTCCTTAGCTTTCAGTGTTCCATAGTGGAACTGAAGCTGTTTTATTTGGTATTAATGTTTTCTGCCGAAACTACTTTTCTGTAATGTCTTTTTAAACAATTGTGTTTCTTACCCTCCTTGCCCCCCACCAATAAATTTTAGAAAAAAAAAAAAAAAGACATAGCTCATCTAGCAAGATGGAAGATTCCCCACATAGGAATGGTGGCTTGGTGCCTTTCACACCCACAGGATCAGAGGAGAACACCCAAGAAGCCTGCGCTCCAGACAAAACCAACAGGAAAGTCCCAGAAGGCCTGTCTGCGTCCCTGTGGACATGATTCAGCTGCCCCTTCATCGTGGGCTGGCAAGACGAAACTGAGAGGGAATTGCAATGTTACGTAGGCCTGTGGCTAAGTTTTTAAATTATGGAGGGGGAACACAATGAGGCCTCATAGTGAGAAATTGTCTTGTGTTATGCATAGTGGAGAAAAACGTCCGACAGTGAGAGGTGTGCATCCTGGCTAGGCGTGAGGCTTGGGAGACTCTCAGATGCAGATCTGTACAGCCCAGCAGATGGCAGCAGAGGGCCAGCTGCGCAGGTGTGGGTGGACCACTGTGTGGCCGCTTGATCTGAGTTTGAAACACCTGCTGCTTTAAGGTTCTTCCCCAGACCAGTGAGTTTGCATCTTTTTATGGAAAGGAGGCCTGCTGGCCGTGCGAGGTTCAAGGCGATGCTCTGTATGGTAGTGCACTCTGCCTGCCTTTTTCCTTTTATTTACTGGAACAGTGAGTTCATCGTGAACTATTGCTACAGAAGGCACTTAATAGCCTTAACTGTTACAGAGATAAAATATTACCGTACCAGGACTTTCCAAGTACATTATAGCCAATTTAACCTTTAAGCAATTTTATGAGGATAAAGTTTGTATACATATTTCAACTGTGACGAGTTCCAGAGTAAAATGCTGAAGCTGTGTCATCTCTCCTACTGTCAAAAGGTGTTGAGTGACAGAATCTTTTATATTCTGGGCATTGACCTGTATAGGACATGGTTCATTGATAATAAATTTTTTTCCTACTTCATAGATTGCCTTTTCCTTGTATTGATTAAGTCTCTCTGTGGAAACATTAAGAAGTTTCAGGGGTAGGCATTTGGCACAGCAGATGAGCTGCTCGGGACACCTGCATCCCACAACACAGTGCCCGGGTTCGAGTCAAGGCTCTGCTCCCAATCCCAACACCTGCTGGTGTGCACCCTGGAAGGCAGCCGATGGCTCAGCACTTGGGTCCCTGTCCCCGATGTGGGAGACCTGGATGGAGTTTCAAGACTCCAAATGTAGGCCTGGCTGTTGGAGGTATTTAGGAAGTGAACTGACAGATGGGAGACATCTGTATCTCTGCTTTTCTTCAGCATTCTAGAATTTTACTTAAGCGTAACTAAGCCACAGGGACCTGCAGTGTCTTTTGTGACGTGTCCCGACATGTGTAGGTCTGTGAACCTGCCTGCACAATCCAGGTCCCATCCTCCCCGTGCCCAGGAAGCCACTGGCCACACACGCCTTGGCATGTTAGGATTTTCAATCCTTGGACTCACACAGTCTGTCCTCTCGATGTGGTTCCTTTCTCATCCCTACGGCCCTGGCTTCATTGATTTGTCTGTTCTGTTGCAGAGTATTTCCTGCTCACGCAGACGTGACACTGTCTGGCAGTAAGGTGTGACTTTATTACGCAGGAAGGTGTCCTGTGTGTGTGCGTGTGTGGGGGGAGGGCTCACCTGTTCTGATGGTCTGCTCCATTCTCCTCACTGTTCTCACTGTTCATTCTTTTTCTAACTTCTAAAAGAGGTTTTATTGGGATGTATACTTTCTCTTCCAAGTGAATTTAAGAACTCACTTAGGCCAGCCCCATGGCTCACTAGGCTAATCCTCTACCTGCGGCGCTGGCACACTGGGTTCTAGTCCTGCTTGGGGCACCAGTTCTGTCCCGGTTGCTCCTCTTCCAGTCCAGCCCTCTGCTGTGGCCCGGGAGTGCAGTGGAGGATGGCCCAAGCGCTTGGGCCCTGCACCTGCATGGGAGACCAGGAGGAGGCACCTGGCTCCTGGCTTCGGATCGGCACAGCACGCTGGCCGTAGTGGCCATTTGGGGGGGGTGAACCAACGGCAAAAGGAAGACCTTTCTCTCTGTCTCTCTCTCACTGTCTAACTCTACCTGTCCAAAAAAAAAAAAAAAAGAACTCAAACTCATCCCTTTAAAAGTCTTTAGAATATGTTTTTTTCTAAAAAAAAAAAACCCTTTAATCTATTTAACTGCAAGGCAGAGTTACAGAGAGAGGGATCATGCTGTTGGTTCACTCCCCAAATGGCTGCAATGGCCAGAGCTGGGCTGATCCAGAGCCAGGAGCAAGGAGCTTCATCCGGGTCTCCCACATGGCTGCAGGGCCCCAGGACCTGGGCCATCTTCTACTGCTTTCCCAGGCCACGGCAGAGAGCTGGATTGGAAGTGGAGCAGCCGGGACTCGAACAGGCACCCACATGGGATGCTGTAGGCAGCGGCTTAACCTCTGCGCCACCCGGCCCCTGCCTTTCTTTACCACCGTGTGTCTCTGTGTTGCCTGACTGTAACACGTTTTCACAACTGTACTGCACGGTGCCCTGCACCCCACAATATGTGCTGAAGGACTGAGTGGCTAACTCTACGGTACATCCATAGATTGAGTATGTTGCCTTTAAGAAAGGAGTTTTGTGGGGCTGGCGTGGTGGCTCAGCAGGGTAAGCCACAGCCCGTGACACTGGCATCTCATATGGGCACTGGTTTGAGTCCCGGCTGCTCCACTTCAATCCAGCTCCCTGCAAATGGCCTGGGTGGGAAAGCAGGGGAAGACAGGCCCCTGCCTCCCACGTGGGAGACCTGGATGGAGCTCCAGGCTCCTTGGCTAAGGCCTGGCCCAGCCCTGCCCATCACAGCCAGTGTGCATCTGTACATGTGTGCACGTCAAGGTCTGTGGCAAACTGGAGACAGCGTTCCTGTAAGCGGAGGAGAACCAAGGGAGAGAACTACAGGGAGATGCGTGACGATAAAACGCTCATATTGTACTTAAGAATCGGTAAGTGAGTATTTAGACACCAAGAAAACCACAGCGTTGTGTCTCATCTACAATTCTAAGCCCAAGTGTGGACAGGAGCCAGCTGAGCCCTGGGGTTGGGAGGAAGCCGAGGTTCTGACCCCATGGGAGTGGGGGCGGGGCGGCAGCAAAAGAACAACAAAACCAGCCCCAGCACAGCTCTCTGCCCGCTCCCCGGAGCTCAGTTCAGACTGATTGATCCCCAGGTGGCTGCCGCAGGCCCAGTGCACCTCCCCACCGGAGGTGAGGTCATTTTTCTGGCCAGCGCGGAGGGAGCTGGATAAAATGCTGGCAATTACGCAGCCTGCAAGTAGAGAGGTTCCCGGAGGGGCCATTAGTGCCAAAGCTGATGAGGCCCCGAGCGAGCGCCAGGCCCCTCTCTGCTAAATCGGCTGCGGAAAGTTAACTCAGAGCACCTGGAAACAGGGTTTGTTAATCGCTGGCCTCCAGGGAAGCTGGTTTGCTTCTGTGTGCACTTGACAGACAGCAAGGATTGCGTGTTTCTGATCCTAAAGGTAATACATGTGTATTCCTGGAACACATCTGGGAGCAGAGGGCCAATGGAGACTGGATCACCCATAAGGCCACCATGTGGAGGCAATTTTAATACTCCGCGTCTTTCTGATTTTTCGTGTGTGTGTTAGTCCCTCACGATCCCGAAGGGGCTGTTTCCAGGACCCCAGCAGGTACCATCATCCTGATTCTCCAGTCCCTTATAGAGAACGGCGGTAGTATTTGCACAGAACCTAAAATGGTGCAAATGCTATGTAAATCGCTTTTAGAGAGTATCGCTAAGGAACAATGACAAGGAAAGAAGTCTGGACATGTTTAGGACGCATTTTTTTTTTTCTTTGAAGATTTTCAGTCCAGGATTGGTTGACTCTAAGGATGCAGAACCTGTGGCCATGGAATGGCATACACACATACACACACGTGTATATACACATGCACATAGACACACAAGTATCTACACACAAATATATATACACAGTATGTAGGTATATGCACATTATATGTATAATACATAATTATAATGTATTTTAAAATGTATATATTATACATTTAAATGTACATTATCCATTTTAAAGTCAGAACAATTGGGAGGACACGGAAGAGATTAGCACATACGAGTGACATTATCCCAGTTTCCCTAACGAGTCCATTGGACGGCAAATGTTTGGAGTGGTGGGAGCCCACACGCTCTGCTCTGACCATGACACCACTGTGGCATCAACGCCACCCCATCCCCCCACGCACGTGTGCAGTTCTATGTGCCAATGAAAAGTAGAGGCGCGTCAGCCTGGCCGTGAGTGGGCAGGCAGCTGTGGGCAGGGACCCACAGGGAAGCTGTCCTCCAGGACGTGGCCCAGGCGTGTGATGTCGGTGACAGGGGTGGGGCAGGCAGAAGCTTGCAGAGCGCTGAAAAGGTGGGAAGCACAGGCTGGGGGTGGGGCTTGTGCTGCAGATGGGGGTGGAGAAAAGCCAGATGGGTGTAGGCGGCCCATAAACAAGTCATAGACAAGTCAAGGTCAGTCTTGGCTTGTGGAATTCCTGGGATGAAAAAAAGTCACCTATTCCCATGCTCTAGGAGAATGATCAAACAGGAACACTGCTAAAATTCACTATGTTGTGACTGTGTTGTAGAAAGCCTGATAAGTTGCTTGCATGTGTTGTTGACTTCTGTGTTGCCTTGAGCTGCAGCTGGTTATGTATAAAATATCACTGAGATGCTGGAATAAACGAGCCTTGATCAGCCTTGTTGTCTTGGCTCCATTCTCTGTGCCCTTGTCCCTCTTTTCATTCCCACTCCCTCCTTCAGGTTCCATTCGACAGGTGTGGCTGGCCCGCATCAGATGGGGGTGGAGAAAAGCCAGATGGGGGTCCCCTCCCAGGCAAAGCCAGAATAAAAAAGAGGGAACTGAGCTCAGGTCTGGGGGCGCCCAGAGGGACACTGAGAGCCCACGACGAGCGTGGAGGGGAGTGCTATGTGCTGGCGTCAGGCACCAGGCGCACGGGTATGTGGCAGGCCAGGAGGACGGATGTGAGTGCCCAGGAAGTGCCCACGTGGAGCGGAGCTGCTCAGGAGTTGGAGACCCAGGCCCATGTGACTGCTCAGGGCTGAGAGGACAGAGGGGGCCGCTGGGCAGACCCTGAAGTCTGGCCGCCCTGTTCCTGGGGATGTGAGTGAGGACACAGAGCACCTGTGCCTGCGCCTGGACACGGTCTGCAGCGTCCCCTCAGTGCCACACGGGTCACTGGGACGTGGAAACTGGGTGCCCTGTGTCCTCACCTGACTGGGCTGGCCGCCTCCCACACCTGTCTCTTGCCTAACCACAGTGTGACCTGAAGCAGCCCCGGGGAGGCTCTGCCAGCCAGGGCACGTGTCCAGACTTGGTCCTCACCTGCTCCTTGCTGCTGTCCCTAGGGAGTGATGGGTGCAGTGTCAGGACATCGAAGCACACCTTTCTGTGGGCCTCCTCTGTGCCACCTGCAGAATTTTCCATATGACAGAACACCCTCCGTGTGCTGGGTCGTCTGCAGGCCCCGGGGTTACTGAGAGAAAAGAGCGACGGCGCCCTCGAAGATCTCCCAGACATAGCACAGCTGCTGTAGCTTCCGAAGACGGTCACACCCTTTCTCCCGTCTGGTCCCTTCTAGAGGTGCCAGTACCGCCCCAGGAGGTGGAGCCAGGGTTCCTGTCCTTGCATCTGCGCAGGGGTGAGACTCACTTGTAACAAGGCACATTGCAGGCAGGCGCCGCGGCTCAATAGGCTAATCCTCTGCCTGCGGCGCCGGCACCCCGGGTTCTAGTCCTGGTCAGGGCACAGGATTCTGTCTCGGTTGCCCTTCTTCCAGGCCAGCTCTCTGCTGTGGCCCGGGAGTGCAGTGGAGGATGGCCCAAGTGCTTGGGCCCTGCACCCCATGGGAGACCAGGAGAAGCACCTGGATCCTGGCTTCAGAGCAGCGCGGTGCCACAGCAGGCCGGCTGTGGTGGCCATTGGAGGGTGAACCAACAGCAAAAGGAAGACCTCTCTCTCTCTCTCTCTCTCTCTCACTGCCCACTCTGCCTGTCCAAAAAAAAAAAAAAGTTAAAAATAACAACAGGGCAGACTTAGCCTAGTGGTTAAGAGACTCACGTCCCACGTTGAAGTACCAGGTTTGATTTCCGGCTCTAGTTATTTTTTTTTTAAAGATTTATTTATCTACTTGAAAGTCAGAGTTACAGAGAGAGAGAAAGAGAGAGAGAGAGAGAGAGAGCGAGAGAGAGAGAGAGAGGTCTTCCACCCCCTGGTTCATTCCCAAATTGACCGCAATGGCCAGGGCCGCACCCATCCAAAGCCAGGAGCCAGAAGCTTCTTCCAGGTCTCCCACATGGGTGCAGGGACCCAAGCACTTGGGCCCTCCTCTGCTGCTTTCCTAGGCCATAGCAGAGAGCTGGATCAGAAGTGGAGCAGCCGGGACTAGAACCAGCGCCCACATGGGATGCTGGCGCTTCAGGCCAGGTGTTAACCTGCTGCACCACAGCACCAGCCCCCCAGCCCTGGCTTCTGAATCCAGCGTCCTGGTCATGTAGACCCTGGGAGGTACAGTGATGGCTCAGTAGTCGGGTCCCTGAAGCCCCAGTGGGAGCTCTTCATCCAGTTCCTGGCCCTCAGCTTTGGGCTGCTTGGTCCACTTGTGGTAGACATTTTAGGGGACTAAACTAGCAAATGGGAGTGTTCTCTCTCTTGCTCTTCTCTCCCCCCACCTCTCTGCCCCAAGGGGCGGGGACACCTCAATAACAACACCATGAGCTCTCAGTCTTGAGCTCCCATCAGCCAGCAAAACTTACCCTAACTATGTAACGTGCGTCACTGGTGAACAGATTGGGTATTATTTTCAGTGCTGTGCAGGTATTTTAACAAGTACATAGTTCAGGCCAGCGCCGCGGCTTAATAGGCAAATCCTCTGCCTGCGGCGCCGGCACACCAGGTTCTAGTCCCGGTTGGGGCGCCGGATTCTGTCCCGGTTGCCCCTCTTCCAGGCCAGTTCTCTGCTGTGGCCCGGGAGTGCAGTGGAGGATGGCCCAAGTGCTTGGGCCCTGCACCCCATGGGAGACCAGGAGAAGCACCTGGCTCCTGCCTCTGGATCAGTGCAGTGTGCCAGCCATGGCGCGCCAGCCACAGCAGCATTGGAGGGTGAACCAAAGGCAAAAGGAAGACCTTTCTCTCTCTCTCTCACTGTCCACTCTGCCTGTCAAAAAAAAAAAAAAAAAAACACCCAGAAACCAAAAAAAAAAAAAAAAAAAAAACCACACAAGTACATAGTTCATTTGGCATTAAAATAGAAATAGGACACAAACCTATCAACTCTTTAGGGGCTGTGTCCCCAGCACCCAGACTGCTTTGTGTTAGGGGAATGGTTTACCCGCATGGTCCTTTTTCCAGTCACAACAACGCCATCTCGCAGGTTGTTTGATAAGACCCAGAGACAGCTTGGCATGGCAGGTTTTTTTTTTTTTTTTTTTTTTTGACAGGCAGAATAAGACAGTGAGAGAGAGACAGAGAGAAAGGTCTTCCTTTTGCCGTTGGTTCACCGCCCCCCCCCCAAATGGCCACTACGGCCAGCGCTGTGCCAATCCGAAGCCAGGAGCCAGGTGCTTCTCCTGGTCTCCCATGCAGGTGCAGGGCCCAAGCACTTGGGCCATCCTCCACTGCACTCCCTGGCCACAGCAGAGAGCTGGCCTGGAAGAGGGGCAACTGGGACAGAAGCCGGCGCCCCGACCGGGACTAGAACCTGGGGTGCCAGCACCGCAGGCGGAGGATTAGCCTAGTGAGCTACAGCGCCGCGTGGCATGGCAGTTTATAGCTTCCCCATCCATTAGCACATGCAGATATTCAAATGAGTTAGAATTTAGCCAAAGTGAAATGTTTCCTCAGTTACACTACCTTCAAGGGTTCCACAGCCACGTGTGGCTGGTGGCTCATGTTGGGCAGAGCACTCCTCAGACATCTGTCCCACTGCAGAGGCCCACTGGACAGCAGTGCCTGGGTTTGAGTCCTGGCTCCAGCCCTGATTCCAGGTTCCTGCTACTGCACACAGGCGATGGCTCAGTGACTGGGTCCCTGCCACCCGTGTGGGAGACCCAGACTGAGTTCTCGGCTCCCTCTTTGGTGTGGCCCAGCCCTGGCTGTTGCATGTATTTGAGGAGTGAACCAAAGGATGAGAGGTCTCTGTGTCTGTTTGTCTCTGTCCTTTAAATAAATACTTTAAAAAGCATTAGCAGTTGTTATGATATTTTCATCTTTACTCCTTGGGAAACTGAGGTCCAAAGAGGAGAATTCATTTGTCCAGGTTCACGAATCCAGGGGATGGAGGAGCCCCCCTCCCCCGTTGCTTTCTGAGCTCACAGCTGGGCTCATTCCCATGATATACTGCGGGCAAACACCTGACATCCCTGATCATCGATCCTGCCTCTGTTCAGGGGTTTCAGGAGGCCACAAGGGCACCTCCATCCAGGATAGCTGTGCAGGAACTGACGAGAGAGCCCCAGGACTCGGCTAGGACCCCTGGGGGCTGCATGAGGAGGGAGGCCAGGCAGCACGGCTGACGCCGGCAGATTGCGCCAGCTGAGCCAGGACCTTGCGTGGGTGCGGCCTTGTGGGAGTGATGGCTCCTGGACTGGGACAGGACGCATCCCTCCCACCAGGACCCAGCCCTGGGGTTGCCCCAGGGCCTGTGCAGAGCTCTGGCCATTGGCCTCCCTGTGGAAGGCTAAGCTGCTGCTGCTATGGGCTTAATGTTCACATTTGATCAGCTTAGGTATGGTCATTTGGTCATTGTGTTGGTACTTTTTTTTGGTTCTGTATTGGAAATACATGATTTTATTGTTATTTTTAAAAACTTTTAATTTTTCCATGCTAAAAAATGTTAGATTGAAGTCAAATTCACATAACCATTTCTATGTATACAATTCCGTGCATTCGGTGCACTTACCGTGCAGTTCACGATCACCGGGGCCTAGTTCTGAACCGTCCTCATTCCTCCCAGGCAGACGCTGCTGCTCCTCTTTCCTTCCCTGCCGTAGTCTCTGGAGACCACTGGTGCCCCTTCTGTCTCCTCCAGGCTCCACATCTCCCTCAGCTCCACACAGACATGCGAGAACCTCACATACATAATGCTGAGTGGGAAAAGCAAGTTGTGGGAGAAATATTCAGTAAAATACCACGCCTAAGAAATGTGATCTCACTAACTCTGCTTCCAAATAAATTACATATTTTTTTTAAAAAAGAAACAAATTGTTTATATTCAATTTTGATTTTATTTGAAAAACTGAGGTTTTTTTATTTTATTTTTTGTATTTTATTTGAAAAACTGAGGGAGTGTGTGTGGGGGAGAGATATTGAAGTTGGGGGGAGAGAAAAGAGATCTTGCATCAACTGATTCACTCCCCAAATTCCCAAACGTCTGCAACAGCCAGGGCTGGGCCAGGCTGAAGCTGGGAGCCGAGACCCCAAGCTGGCCCTTCCACACAGGAGGCAATGACCCAAGCACCTGAGTGATCTGCAGCCTCCCAGGGTGCATAACGACAGGGAGCTGGACTCTGAAGCAGAGCCAAGACCTGAAGCAGACAATCTCACATGGGATGCAGGTGTGTCCCAAACAGCAGCTTAATCACTGTACCAGATGCCCATATCTTAGAAGAGATTTTAAAGCACACAAAATAACTTTACACAAGTGTACTGGAGCTAGCTCATCATGAGACCAACTTTTAAATTTTCAGGAATTTTGCAAACAGTTCGATAATAAAAACTAAATTAAATAAACTTCAAATTAAGTATGGTCAGGTGTCACGTAACAATGGAGTTTGGATAAATGGATCATGAGGCCATTTCATTATTGTGTGACCACGCAAACTAGGATGGCTACAGTGTCCCTGAGGGACACAATCTACAGGACTACTGTTTATGTAGTACTCCTCTGTCGGCTGCAATGCCGTTATGTGGTGCATGGCATGACTGCAAATTGTTAAAGATAAAGTGCTAAGTACTACAAACTCATCACTTCCTAGTTGCAGTGGGAATTTTGCTCCCCCTGACCTGTGGTCCCTGGTGATAGCCCTGTGGCTCTGCTACCCTATGTGGGAAAAGAGACTTCACAGATGTAATTACAGCTGCTAATTGACTTTAAAAGAAGGAGCTTGATCTGGGTGATTCAGGTGGGCCTAATGTGATCCTACGAGCCATTAAAAATGGAAGGGGAAGGTAGAGTTGATCAGCGAAATCTGGCCGGAGAAGGACTCTGCTTGCCATTACTGGGCTTGAAGACAGAGGAGGGGTCACCAGCCAAGGAGTGTGGGGGCGTCTGGAAGCTGAGACCAGCACCCATCTTGCAGCCAGAAATGAATGGCAGCCTCACTCCCACAGCCATGTGGAACTGATTTCTGTTTACCAGATGAGCCTGACTAGTTAACGATGCTCTAAAGAGTGGGTGTTGCTATGGAAAGGTAACAGGCCACACTGGGTGAAGGTTGAGGGGTACTGTAGGGTGGGTAGAGAGAATTGCTCAGCGTTTCACTGAGATGCTGAGAGTCCCGGGGAAACCACGTGGAAGCCCTGGTAGCAGCCCGAGAGCCTGATCAGACCCACTGCGCAGCCCACGTGTCTTCAGCAATGGTGAGAGTGACCCAGAGACAAAAGGCTTCTGATGAAGCGTTCACCACCACCCCCCAGTCTCCAGTGCCCGTCCGCCCTCAGAGTAAATGCAAAATCTTCATGGCCTCAAGCAACTTCAGTTCTGCCAACATTGCCCACTCGGGTCTCTCCCGGCTGAGGGAGTCCAGCTGCGGCATTTGTACTTGGAGCCACACGGCTTCTCACGGCTCTCAGAACGCACTGGACTGCTTCATGCCTCCAGGCCTCTGCACTTGCTGGACCGTTTCCGGGCCTCCCTTCCTGTCTTGACCTTGCTAACCCCAGACCCCTGAAGCGCCAACTTGGCTATCAGTTCCTCTGCAAAACCTTCCTGAGGTGCCTCCCTTATAGTGCCCTTGCCACTGCATTTATCACAAGGCTCCCAGTCTCCTCGTCTGTTTCTGTATTTTTTAAATATTTATTTGATTTAATTGAAAGGCAGAGTGATATGATTGTCATTTTTAGCCTTTCTTTATACTCCAGTGGGAACTGGTGTTTCTACTTTTTAATTGTCAAATTTTAGTGTCAAAAACTAGTGGTGAATTAAGCCTGTGATATTAGAGTGGATTAAAATTATATCTTTGGGCCGGCGCCGCGGCTCACTAGGCTAATCCTTCACCTTGCGGCACCAGCACACCGGGTTCTAGTCCCGGTCAGGGCACCAGATTCTGTCCCTCTTCCAGGCCAGATCTCTGTGTGGCCAGGGAGTGCAATGGAGGATGGCCCAAGTGCTTGGGCCCTGCACCCCAAGGGAGACCAGGAGAAGCACCTGGCTCCTGCCATCGGATCACATGGTGCGCCGGCCGTGGCGGCCATTGGAGGGTGAACCAATGGCAAAAGGAAGACCTTTCTCTCTGTCTGTCTCTCACTGTCCACTCTGCCTGTCAAAAAAATAAAAATAAAATAAAATAAATAAAATTATATCTTTGCAAAAATGAATGAAAACAAGAGAGGGAAGGAGGAGTATTGGGAGTAGCAGAGAAGGAGGGAGGGAAGTATGGTTATCTTCTCAGAACTGTACCTATGAAATACATGAATCTGTTTTCTTTATATTAATAAAAATAAAAAGAATTATTCTTACTTGAAAGGCAGAGTGACAGAGAGAGGTGAGGAGAGAGAGAGATTGATCTTCCATCTGCTGATTCACTCCCTGGCTGGGGCTGCCGACAGCCAGGCCCAAAGCCAGGAGCCTGGGATTCCATCTGGTTCTCCCATGTGGGTGCAGGGACCAAAGTACTTGGGACATTTTCTGCTGCCTTCCCGGGGGCATTAACAGGGAGCACTCTGACATCGGATGCTGGTAATGCAGAGGGCTGCTTAGCCCTCTGCACCACAATGCCGGCCCCATTTCTGTGTTTTTCTACCCCACCAGTTCTGAACTGGTGCTGTTCTGTCCTCCAGGGGACATCTGGACATGTCTGAAGCATTCTGTGGTAACTCGGGAGCAGGGGTGCTGCTGTCTAGCAGTTGGATCCCAGCAAAGCTGCTGTTCAATGTCCTGTGGTGGAATGAGAAGGTCATGCCAAGATGGCCACTGGTAACGGAGCCTGCCTGTCAGCAGGCCATCCACATGTGCTATAAAGAAAAGCTCGTCCTACGTATCCAGTGAGAGGAATGTGTTGGGAGAAAGTCTCCCCTGGAGGGACACGTGGTCTTGTTGAGAAAACAACTGGAGGACAAGGCCTTAGAATTGGACTCCCTGAGGGCCAAGGAGCAGTCGAGCTCTGGCCCTCCAGTGTAACAGGAGGGGTAAGGCTACTGCGTAGATGCCATGAGGATATGCTCAGTTAAGTACCAGCGGCCGTGCAGTTGCTTAGCAAGTGGCAGGGACAGCAACAGGGATGGGCAGGCATCCGGCCGAGTGAGTCAGCCCCTGGCTGGGACGCCCTTATCCCACACCAGAGTGCCTCAATTTGATTCCCAGACCCAGCTCCTGTCTGTGAGAAGAGGCAGATGGAGCTGGTCACCACAGGACCAGGAGCCAGACAGCCTGAGTGTAAATCCCAGCTCTAGCTCTAGCTTTTTTAATTATTTTTTAAAAGATTTTATTTATTTGGGAGGCAGAGTTACAGAGAGAGGGAGAGACAGACAGAGAGGTCTTCCATCCGCTGGTTCACTCCCCAGAGGGCTGCAACGGCCAGAGCAGGGCTGATCCGAAGCCAGGAGCTTCCTCTGGGACTCCCACGCAGGTGCAGCGGCCCAAGGACTTGTCATCCTCCCCCACTCTCTCAGGCCACAAGCAGACAGCTGGATTGGAAGTCAAGCGGCTGGGACACAAACTGGCGCGCATACGGGGTGCTGGTCCTGGGTGGAGGCCTAGCCCACTATGCCAAGCACCGGCCCCCCAGCTCTGGCTCTTGAACGAGCTTCTTGTCACCCCGTGCCCCAGTTCACTCATCTGTAAATGGGGCAGTGAAGTGGCCTGTGGTGCCCTCCTCATGAGACTGTGGCGATGGGAAAGTGAGTCCTCATGATGAGCTTAGAGCTGTGCTTGGCACAGTGAGTGCCCAGCACACGCAGGCTCTTCTCCCATCGTCCATGCAGTGGGATGTCATGCTGCCGCTAAGACACAATGACAAGACGACACAGTGCAAAACAGCATCTGGTGTCACCCCATTTGGAAACACTTTAAAAAGTATAGCTAAGCGTAGAAAAGACTGGAGGGAAACACACCACAGCTGGCGTGGCAGTGGTCCCTGTTTCATTGGCTGATTTTAGTCTTTTTCTCTGTGCCCTCCATTTTCTACAGTGAATAGCTTTCTTGTTAAGAAATTAATAAACTTCATTTTAAGATATGTTTTATAGCTTTAAGTCAAAGTTGAAGTACAGAGAATTCTCGTACACCCTCTCCATACATCTCTCCCCTATTTTTTTGCGAACTGCGTTAAATTGGAACATCTGGTACACCTGATGGATGAATACTGATATGATGTTATCAGGTAAAGCCGTGGTTTAACCACGGGGCTCACTCTTGTACTGTATCCACCACCACAGCATCACACTGAAGTTTCACTGCTCTACGACCTTTGCACTACACTTACTTGTAAGAAGCTTCACTTTAATAATAAAAAAAAAAAATGAAGGTAGGCTTACAAAACCTGTGGTTATTGAATATATGAAGTCTTGGAGAAATGTTTGGTAGCCATCATGTGCAAATGATAAAGCAGTTCAAATACTTGATGCATGAGATGATGTCTCGAGGTGTGCATGCATGTTAGGTACCGTGTGTGTATATAACGTGCAGGGATTGCCTATATATTGTCTCCAAAAAGTTCATGGAAAATGTGACTTATAAAAAAAGGTACATGGATTTTAAACATTTCTTGCACCAAAATAAATTTACATTTTAATTCTATTTCCATGGACTTTGGAAGGCCTCTCATACATGTATTAAATGTATTAAGTTTGTTGCATGTGTGACATATACCTATGTTTCATTCTGTGTGTTTATACACACTTAGAGAATATATGTATTGTTGTATGTATTTTGCCGATAGGCACATACTGCATCTTTTTGACAACACTAGGAGGGAGATACCATTATTCCCCCCCTTTTAAAAAAAAATTGACAGAGACAGTGAGAGAGAGAGAGAGACAGAGAGAAAGGTCTTCCTTCTGTTGGTTCACCCCCAAAATGGCCACTATGGCTGGAACTACGCCAATCTGAAGCTAGGAGCCAGGTGCCTCCTCCTGGTCTCCCATGTGGGTACAGGGCCCAAGCACTTGGGCCATCCTCCACTGCCTTCCCGGGCCACAGCAGAGAGCTGGACTGGAAGAGGAACAACCGGGACTAGAACCCAGCGCCCATATGGGATGCCGGCGCTGCAGGTGCAGGATTAACCAAGTGAGCCATGGCGCCGGCCCCAGAGCTTGTACATCATGAAATACTCTACTTTTGCACTTTTCCCCCAGTCATTTAAAAAATATACAAATTGGGGCCAGCGCTGTGGTGTAGTAGGCTGAGCCTCCGCCTCTGGAGCTGACATCCCATATGGGTGCCAGTTAAGTTCCAGCTACACCTCTTCCAATCCAGCTCTCTGCTATGGCCTGGGAAAGCAGCAGAGGATAGCCCAAGTGCTTGGGCCCCTGAACTTGCAGAGGAGACCCGGATGAAGCTCCTGGTTCCTGGCTTCAGATTGGCTCAGTTCCGGCCATTGCAGCCACTGGGGAGTGAAACAGCAGATGGAAAACCTTTCTCTCTGTCTCTCCCTCACTCTGTCTGTAACTTCATCTCTCAAATAAATACATCTAAAAAAATGCAGAAGTCCCTGTTAACTCATGGTCCCTCCACAGACGGGAGACTGGCTGGATTTGGCCCGTGGGTTGTAGGATGACAAGCACTGTGCACAGCATGAAATTGTTCTAAAGGTTTCGTTCAGATAAAGCAGCAGGTGCCACTGGGAAGGAGCAGTTCTTTGGCTGGCAGCCGGCAGTGTGGGCACAGGTCTGGACACCTGCCAGTCCCAGGCACGCTCGGGGGCATGTGTGGGCAGCTAGTCTTGCCCTTGGAGTCTGGGAGGTGGTAGGTGATCAGAGTCCCGTTTGCCCGGAAAGGAGCAGGTGCATCTCAAACCCTAGCCCCACTATGTGCCGACCGCAGCCATTTCTGAGGGTGTCCCTGGTGATCCTGGTGTTCCTGGGGTTGGCAGAAGCCTGCATTCCTCGGCAAGGTAATGCTTGCACCCACCCCTCGTCTCCCCCACGCCGCTCCTAGGTTGGGGAGACACCTGTGGGTGCATTCCGAGGGGACCTATTGAATTTTGCAGTTTCTTGCTACAGGGTTAGACATTCTCATTGCCCCTGGCGGAGATGCTGGGGTGAATGAGTCCCTATCCTTGGAGGCAGACAGGCATACATCTGCATCCTGGTTTTTGTCAATGCCTCTTTGCGACTTTGGGGGAGAGGCACTGCCTGTGTCAGCCCTGCCGTCCTCCCCTGGCCAATGAGGGTCACAAGAATCCTCAGCTCCAAGTCAATGAGGCCGTGTGTGAATAGTGCCTGAGAGTCCACATTTCACTATCACTGGAGAGTTCTAGCGAGACCCCAGGCCTTGCAATGCAGACACCAGGAAGTACATTGGGAAGGGCACTTGAGTTCTGTCACAACGCTGAGGAAGATTGGACTCTTCTCCCCCACTTACTTATTCAAGTATTTATTTATATCCATATGATCTTATGGATTGTTACTTTATTAACAGACATTTTTCGGTGAGTAGAATAATGGCCACACATTTCCCTTTGGACACACTCAGTCTGAAGTGTCCCTGGAACATGACTGCGACATCGACAGGTTGCAAGCCCCATGAGCACAGGGCTTGGAATGCCTTTTTACTCCTGTGCTAGCATCTGTCTTTCCAGTCAGCAATGTAGATGCATTCAGAGCAGGCTTGGATATGTTTACCCACATCTCCAGCACCAAGTACAGGCCAGTGCCCAGAACAGTACCAGGGGAATACTGGGTGGGTGGGTAGAAGGATGAGTGGACGGGTACATGGATACATGGATGCACAGACAGGCGGTTGAGTGGGCAGCTGGGTGGATGGACAGACGGAAGGATGGGGGGTGGATGGGCTGACCTACGTAGTTTTGCTGATACAAAATCTGGGTGGCTTAGCTGTCCTCCAGTCCCATGTACAGCTCGGGCCCCCTTGGCTTTTGCAGTGATCTGAATCTAACACTGAATTCTCTCCCTTTTCTCTGCCCCCGATCCTGTTGTGAACTGGATGGCTGACGCTTTTGCCCTCCCAGTCGTTATTGAAGAAAAAAGTAAGAACTGTGGAAACCCCATGCTTGTATTCCTCTCTGGATCTTACACACTTCTGGGAATCCTGGGGAGGAGTGGGGACCTCGACTGGGTACTGACTTCGCCCTGGGGTCGGGGTATAACTAGTAAAGATAAGTCACTGCCATCTTTGTCTAATATCGAGGCACACAATGAAAAGACACTTCCCTCCTCCTCTCATTTTTCTGGGGAAAGGAGGCTGAGAGGGAAGAAGGGTGGTGGGTATCATTATCCCCTGGAGTGACACCTTGACTCACTGTCCCTCTAGCTGGGGGCTCACAAACTTCAGGATCTCAGGGCCTTAAAAATGATTCAGGATCCCAGGGAGCCTTTTCTTTTTCAATGTGAATAATCTGCCTATATATTATCTTATTATAAACACTTTAATTTAAAATATTTATTTATACAAATGGCCACTAGGTACACAAAAAGACATTCACCTTCATTAGTCATCAGGAACACGCAAGTCAAAATCACAACGAGATATCATCTCACACTCACTGGGATGGTTATATTCCAAAGATAGATGCTATCAAGTGTGGACCGGAATGTGGAAAAGCCAGGGCCTCATCTACCGTTGCTGGGAATGGAAAATGGCACTGCTGTTTTGGAAGAGTCTAGAAGTCCCTCAGAAACTTCGACATTGTGCTGCCAAGCAGTTTCATTCTTAGGTATATGCCCAAGAGAAATTAAAACAGAAACAAACAAACAAAAAAAGATGCACAAGTACTCATCACAGGACTATTCAAAAGAGCCAGAAAGTGGAAATAATGCAAGCATCCATTGACAGACAAATGATAAACAAAATGTTATCTATGCCTGTAACAGAATATTATTCAGCCATGAAAGAACCCAAGGATGCTCAAGTCCCTTCTATAAAATGTTGTGGTAGTTTCATATAACCTAGGCATATCCCCCCAAATACTTTAAATCAACTGTAGGTTACTTATGATGCCTAACACTATAAATGCTATGGAAGCAGTTGTTATATGCTATTGTTTATATTATAATGACAAATAAAAGCTTGAACATGTTCAATATAGATGCAAATTTTTTAAAAATTTATTTGACAGGTAGAGTTTACAGACAGTGAGAGAGAGACAGAGAGAGAGAGAGAGACAGAGAGAGAGAGAGAGAGAGAGAGAGAGAGAAAGGTCTTCCTTCCACTAGTTCAGTCTCCAAATGGCTGCAACGGCTGGAGCTACACCAATCTGCAGTCAGGAGCCAGGAGTCTCTTCCTGGTATCCAAGCAGGTGCAGGGGCCCAAGAACTTGGGCCATCCTCCACTGCTATCCCAGGCCACAGCAGAGAGCTGGACTAGAAGAAGAGCAACCAGGACTAGAACCCGGCACCCATATGGGATGCTGGTGCTGCAGGTGGAGGATTAACTTAGTGAGCCACAGCGCCGGCCCTCAGAAGTAATTTTTTTAAAGTATTTTTTATCCAGTAATTGGTTGAATCATGACTGTGGAACCTACAGATATAGAAGACTGAATATGTATGTATTAGGTTGACACCTATACAGGATAATTAGAATTCTATCTAGATAGGTATGTTTACTTTAGTATCTAGATAAGTAGATATTTATCTGCAAGAATAATTTTTAAAACTAAAATGTTAAAGAAGGGTTCTCAACACCTATGTCAATATAATATTACCACTGTATTGATCTTTGTCAAATTATATGTGCTGAGCTACATAAAAACAGTCTCATGAAAGTCCCTCCCAATATGGCAACACAACAAATCCCACGGAGGAGTGAAGAAAAGCGTGTGGAGCTGGACGGGGCCAGGTCATGTCAGCATTGTCCAACTCTCCTCCTCGTTTTTGTTTTCCATGTGGACTCGCTCACTGACTCCTGGTTCTGTTGCTCCTTCCAGTCAAATGTAAGTCACATCTCTTTCTCTTTAAATCAATGAGGAGCCCAAAGTAGGGCTCTTCAATCAGAGAAGGAAGGGATTGAGAGGGAAAGGCAAAGCTACAGAACATCGTTCTCAGGTTAGCTTTGCACACGATTCAAGACTCACCTGTGTGGTTTCCCGGGACTATCCATGTGCCTTTGATCAGATTTTCAATGGGATTAAATGACCCAGCATGCGTTGTGTCTGCACAATTGCGTACAATGTATTAGATTGTATTTGTTGGTGGGATTTTTATGAGAAAACCATGGCACAGGGTGGATGAGCCTCTTCTTTTCCAAGAACTAACTGTGCTGATCTCCGATTGAGAAGTGGGGATGACATTGAAAATGAATGGCAGAATTCACATGGAGGTTGAGGGGCTGGATTCCCCAGACCACTGGTACCCCTGGGATTTCTGACTTCTGAAAAAAATGTGTCTCCAAAGGGGCCCAACAGCCTAGGATAGCCCCTCCATCTGGCTCTTTCTCCTACCTCAGGACCTGGTGGGTGCGATGAGATGCAAAGAATGACTTAATTATTTTCATTTTCTCTCTGAATCTTTATTGACACACGATCTCCACTGGCCACATTCGTTCTCTCCTTCCTGCTGCTTGCTCCCGGGCAGTGCTGAAAGGTAAGATTCTGCCTCCATCTTCCCCTTGTGGTTCCCATGATCCTTGTACAAAAGGGGTAACTTCTGCTGGCTTTCAACAAGCCTTTTCCTGGCCGTCCAGAGCCAAGTTTCTAATCTAGGAACTAGAATAACTGAGCACTGTAACATCTCCTTTGATGAAAACAGAATATGGTCTTCCTCAGCTCCCCAAACCAAGAAAAGAAATCGTTACCTGGAAATAGAGTGTGGGTTTTTGTTTGTTTGTTGGTGGTCCAAGTTTCAAGATGGTCCACATATGGCTAAAGGAAACCATTGAGGTCAGAGAGCAGAACGTGGCATTGACTTTTGGACGACTTAAAGTGCTGGCAGAGTATGATTTTGTGACCTGCACAGCACTTTGATTAACAAATCCAGTAGGATTTCTCAGTCTGCAGGAAGCCTCACCCCAGTTAATAGTCTCACTGTGTGGACCAGTAAATGGAGATTTATAGAGGAAGTTGGAGAGATTGGAGTTTGAATTCTTGCTCTTTCACTTACCAACTGCTTACACCTTAGCAAGTCATGTGATTTCTCAGTTGCACTATGGGAACAGTACTCTGATCTCAGAGGACTGGCGTGAAGTGGATAGAAGGAGAGAGCTCGGCACCTCTTTATAGAGGCAATACAGGGTTGTCTTTTTATCTTTTCCAAGCATGACTGAGAAAGGGTGCATGGCCAAGCCCCTCAGCTCAGTTAAGCTCTCCTCCACATGCAGGGCAAAGGGCACTCAGTAATCACAGGGTCCGGACCTCAGTTCCTAACAGCTCACCGTGGCCCACAGTCTACTTCCCATCCTGGTCCCAGATCCCAGAAACTGAGCTTGTTTAGGGTTTTCTAATTATGGCTTCATCTCCTTATCCCTCGGGCCCAACATTGTGTGCCACATCTATGACCCTGGACACCACATCAACTCTCCATCTGGATGGACTGCAACCAGGGATCATAGGTAAATATTCTGCCATGCTCCCAAATGACCTTGGACTGGGAGTCTGGGGGGAACCTCCTGCAAGAATGACTCAGCATCTAGTATGTGTCTGCGTGATAGCAGCTCAAGGATGGATATGCAGTGCTCGCTCTTTAGAAACTCCTAGTCTGGTGGGGAACAGAGACAAATACAGTCATGCACTCATAACGACATGTCGAGGACAGACTACACATGTGATGGTGATCCTATGAGATGTTATCCCCTGTAACCTGTAGTATTCTGAATTTGCTCATTCTGTGACATTCACACAATGACAAAGTCACCTAACAATCTGTTTTCACCACATCAGTAAGCAACGCATGACTGTAAGTAGAAAGTGACTTACATTAGAGTCAGGGATGCCTGCTGTGAGGGAGCTAGGACAAGGATTTGGTGAGAAACTGAGGGAACCCTGAGTCATGTCTGAGGCAGCACAGCCATGCTATGAGTGTTACATCTGTTGAGTGGAGAAAACCCATCAATGGGAATACTTCTTTCTGTTGTGTCTGTGCCTCATCAGTTGTCTCTTCCCCAGGTCTGATGAACAGGCTGTCCCCAGATGGTAAGTGTGGGGTCATCTCACTTGGTCCTGGGCTTCTCTCTTGTGTACAGGTAATTAAGCTATTTGTGCTCTAGTCTAAAAAGTTTCCAATATTATCCAATCATATGTTTTGTTCATTTTAATGTAATGAAAATATTTATTACTACATAAGGTTACAGCTGGAATTTTACCTAATAATTGTTAGACTACGGATTTCTTAGGTTTTAAAAATATGTGGACCTGGAAAATACTCATATATGTCTATAACTTTTTGAGTTACAACATGTGCTTCATCAATACAATCTGACCTCTTTCCTTCAACTACTTCAGTGATACTCAATTCATATTGATAATTTAATGAGTCTCTGGTTCATGAATATTTAGGGTTTTTTCCTAATATCATTTTACTTGCTTTTGTTTGTTTTCATGACGTTACAAATATCCTTATAGAATCACTGATTCTGTCATTTTTTTCAAGTAAATATATTAAGTTCCTTAAAGGTAAATGGCTGGGTTAAAAGGTATCTGCATTTTAAACCTGTATACACTTCAATTCACACTCGCATAAACTGCCCATGAGAATACCTTTTTCTCCATCCCTTCAGCAATGCAGGAGATTATCAAACTTTTTAATTTTTAATAATAATGCTTTCAAATGGGCCTCCATACTTTTTCACAGACTGACTGCCAGTTGGAGTACTAGCAATACTCCTGTTTCTATTTTTCTTTAAGTGAATTAAGTTTTTTTCTTAAATAGATCTACTTGAAAAGCAAACTACTAAGTCACTTAAGTGGAAATCTAGTATCACCTGTCATCAGGAGAAAATTGCAATAAAAATAAATATAATGGAAACAAAACCTTGCTAAATCCTAATAAGGCACTGTTTTCTGCTAAGTTTTTTCACTTAAGGCGAGTTTCTCTCTTGGTAGAAGGGAAAGTTGGCAAGTGTTAGTGTCAGTGTCAGAGGTGCTAAAGAGGAGTCGGCATCATGTTGAGGCTTTCTTTCTGACTGAAAGACAAATGGGAAAGGAAAAGCTTTCTCACCATGTGGCACTGAGGAGTTAAAGCTGAATCCAGTCCTCCTGAATCTGCTTCCTGGCCATCACCCAAGGTTCACACCTGTTACTGGAGTTGCCTGGCAGGGTGAACATAAGCTGGGATCCCAGAAACACAACCCAGCTCCATAGTTTATCATACACATAACCAAGGGAAGGTCAGAACCCCTCCCTGTAGAGCAAGGCTGGCAGCACACACTGCACAGGCTGGCCGTGAAAATACAGGAGTTAGGAAGCTGGTTCCAATCGCTCGTCCCACTCTTCTGGGGATTCTAAAGTCCAAAGACCTCCTCGAGGTTTCTGCTTCTCCTACAAAGACAGTTCCTCAGTTTTCTTTATTTGGGTGGGTGAACACCTGTGCACACTTTGTCAACCAGGAAGTCTGTTCTTACACACAATTATTGAGTTCTGATGAAGGTCAGAGCACCAGGAACAGTCACAGCCTTGAGTGGAAGGCTCCCCCTCACCAGTTCTGCTCCCCTCCTTCCTTCTCTCCTTTCCTCCTCTGAGAAGCGAAGGATCCAGCTCCCCCTGACACCTACCGTCAGATAACCCACCACACCTAGAATTACCAGAATCTCCCTCCCAGGAAGGCAGCTGGACTTCACAAAATAAACGAAATGTTCTTATTGTACATGTGATGTGCCTGCCATGAAGCCAAAGATCAAGTTCACAAGGGCATTATGGTGAGATCCGACATGACCATCACTAGCCATTACGAGGGGTCTTCCACAAGTTCATGGAATTGCATACTAGGTAAGAACTGTGCACGGGCCTCAAGACCTTGTGCAAGACAAACTTACCATTGAACTCCATTTTCCCATGAAGTTTCTGAAGCCCCTTCCCTTTACATATGATATGATGCATAATAATAATAATCCCTCGTTAACCTTCTAATATCTGCAGAGTCAGCCTGAGTTGAGAGTGGAGGAAGCAGGTGTCATAGACCCACAGTGCAGATGGGGAAAAGTGAGGCTCACCAGGAAGTGGAGCCTCGGTGGCAAAGTGGAAACTAACAAAAATCAGTCAGCACCTCAGATGAGCAAGTACACCTGCAGGTCCTCACGTGCAACACCCTGATCCAGGGCAGCCCACCTGTCTGCATTTGCCCAGGATTTTTCCAACTTTAGCACTGACACTGAGGCATTCTTGGAGGCACTTTGGCTCCAGGATGATTTCTGAGCTGTGATTCTGATTTTACAAGGAGGAGATTGACATAAAGTTGCTGAAGACCATGATGCTGGTAAATGACAGCCAGGATCGGAGAACGGGTCCAGATTGCTCAGTGAGGCCCCACTGTGAGGCCCCACTATTCTTCCTCTCTCTGTCTCTCTTTTTTAAAGATTTATTTATTTATTTGAAAGTCAGAGTTACACAGAGAGAGGAGAGAGAGAGAGAGAGAGAGAGAGAGAGAGGTCTTCCATCTGATGGTTCACTCTCTAATTGGCTGCAACAGCCAGAGCTGCGCTGGTCTGAAGCTAGGAGCTGGGAGCTTCTTCTGGGTCTCCCACGTCAGTGCAGGGGCCCAAGGACTTGGGCCATCTTCTACTGCTTTCCCAGGCCATAGCAGAGAGCTGGATCGGAAGTGGAGCAGCCGGGTCTTGAATCGGTGCCCATACGGGATGCCAGTGCTTCAGGCCAGGGCATTAACCTGCTGCGGCCCCGAGGGCCCACTGTTCTTAGGATGAACTCTGGAGTCTTTCCGAGTCCCTGTGGGGCTGTTGCACCACTACCTCCTGTACTGTCCAGCTGTGTCTGTGTCATGGTCATCTTGGACCTCTTCCAACCTTCTGGGCTCTTTCCTGCCTATGCCTGTGCCCGTGCCCATGGTGCCCCCACTTTTCTCCCTCCCCTCCCAAATTCCTTTACCTGCCTAACCCCTGCTCGTCTTTCAGGTCTCAGACACAACATCACTTCCACCAAGATGCCTACCCTGGTACCCCCACAAGGTCAGCAGCCATCCCCTCCTTACAGATTCCCACTGTACCCTGCAGGTCTACTCAGAACTCTCATCCTACCTATACCCTACTTTGGGATGTCTTTGCTGCCTGCCTCTCTGACTGGACTATAAGCCCCCGGAGCCCACAGATCTTGTCTGTCACACTCTGTTGCATCCTCCGTCCCTTGCTTAATGCTCAGCACACAGCAGATGCTCCAGAAACAGCTGCTAGGAGACCAAGTGACTGCATCACTGCGTCTGTGCCTTCAGCTGTCAAACCCGTGGGTTGTGTTTCCTCATCTCCAGTAGCACTTCTACCTCTGCTCCCCTGATGGGTCAGGGATGCTTTTCCACTGGTGTCTGGGACTTGAGTTTTAATGCCTGTTTTTCCTCTCTACTCCTCTGCTCCCCTGGAACCTGCTGCCTGCATCCTCGCCCCCAGATAGAACAGAAGAAGAAAGTAAGTACTGACAGTCTGTGTCACTGAAATGAGACTCTCATAAGCCAATCCAGCTTGACATTCCTTTCTAAAATGTGGGGGTAGGGTCGTTCCAGGCCCTGGCACCTGGCCACAAGTTGTTGGCTGGGACTACATCAGCACAAACAGAGAATGGTGAAGTCTAAACCTGTGGGAAACCATGATTGGCAGCAGTTGTCGTTTTTTTTTTTTTTTTTTTCCAGGAAAAAAATATTTATTTGAAAGGCAGAGTTACAGTGAGAACGGGGGAGGGAGGAGAGAGAGATATCCTCCATCTGCTGGTTCACTCCTCAAATGTCTGCAACAGCTGGGGCTGAGCCAGGCTGAAGCCAGGAGCCTGGACTGCATCAGGTCTCCCACACAGGTGGCAGGGCCCAGGTAGTTGGGCCATCTTCTGCTGCTTTCCCAGGTGCATTAGCAGGGAGTGGGATGAAAACGGAGCAGCTGGGACTCCAGCTGGCACTCATGGGATGCCAGCCTTGCATGCAGCTGCTTAACCTGCACTACAATGGTGGTCCTAGCCACTGTCATTTTCCATGATATAAAAACTCTAATCTTGGCTGACTTCGCGCTGCTAACGGTTTAGGCGTTGGCATGTAAAATTCCTGCAATTGTAACAATCATCTCTTGCAAGCCATTACCAGCACATCTGCAAGTTCAAGTTAGATTTCTTACTATAAGTTGCTGCAATGAGAAGGAGCCCCCCTCTCTGACTTCAGCCTTCCAGAAGGAAAAGTGAGAATCTGGAGGCGAGAAAGGAGCCCTTTAGGGAGTGCAGGGAAAATCCTGAGGAAGAAGGATGGTGGAGCCGTGTCCTTGGAAGACGGAAGTAGGTTTGCCGACCTTTTAGGTCCATGGCACAGGGTTGGGCAACAGAAATGTTTGAAAACAATGCCTTTGCGACAACTAATCCACGTTCAGATCAAAGGAGTTGAAGAAAACCAATATGGCAGCACCTTCCGCTATGGCTGAACTCTTGTGGCAGCACTGTGAGTCACATGGAAGCCAAGTTCCCCACCCCCACCAAGTTAGCTGAGAATCAGACTTTAAAAGACAGATCTCTGTGCCTCACTTGAGCCATCTGCATGAGAGTGCTAAGGGCTAGGATCTACGACTGTTTTTGGAAAGGTTTCCCAGGTGCTTTTGAGAACTTGGTACAGATGGTTTGGGCACCACTGAGATAGAGCAGGTTTTGCAAACCGGTACTCCTGCTGTCTGATTTGTCAATAAAGCTTCATTAACTCACAACCACACCCACTCATTCACGTTCTGTCTGTGGGCCACTTCTGCACTTCAAGGGCAGAGCTGAGTGGTTGCAACTGGGACCACATGGCCTGCACGGCCTATAGTATTTCCCATCTGGCTCTTTACAGAGAGAGCTTGTTGATGTCTGAGCTACAGCAACGCCTCTCAGTGTTTGCTTAAAATCCAGTTCTAGGGTCCCAGCTCAGACCTAAGAAGGAGGACTTATGTGATGGAGCGTGGTGTGCGTTTGTAACACACTTCCTAAGTGATGGTTCCTTCACACACTACCCTGGCCATACAGGCCGGCCAAATTCGCCTCGACAGTCCAATTGTCTAGCAGGGAGCACCATCACTTTCCAGGGTGCAGCAGATGAGGAAGGAAACAGTGCTTTCCCCTTGACCTTCCCTCTTTCCCTCAAGTCCTACTTCAAAAAGTTTGTGCAAAAACCGAGTTAAACAGACTTTAATGCAAAAAATTGAAATCCATAGTTTTTTCATATCACACATTTTCATTGACTTTTTGAAGATCCTTTGTATTCAAGGACTTAAAAAAATTCCTTGTGCTGAAAGAAACTGATCATTTCATTTCATTTTCCATTAGCTTTCTGAAGTTCCCTCATACTCCCAGCCTGCCCTGGAGATGGAGGGGCAGTGATTTAATGGTACCTACCTGTTCTGCCTGAGCCCTTTAAACTCCCCCACTACACGCATTTCCCTCCCTTCATTTATAAAAATAATTATTATGCCAATATTTTATAGTAGCCTTCCTTTGACTATCAAATAAATATTTAGTAAAGCACCAAAAATGAGTGCATATAAGACTGGTGAGACCTAGAAAGGCCTGTAATCCAGGTAGCAGTACTGGGCCGGCACTCGTTTGCTAGTTTTGATAGCTCGCTCTGATTCCACCAGGGGCCACCATTGGGAGAAACTGGGTGATGGGGACACAGGACTCCACTGTGCTATTCTTCACCCATGTTCTGCATCACTAATACTGCTTAGACGGTAAACTGAGGCACAGTGAGATTACAAGGAGCTTATCTGAGCAAACAATTCATGAGTTGGGAGCTCCAGGCCAAAAGTGCTCTGGGAGCTCCTTCAGGGCGAGGCCCTCATAGGATGGACCCGGAAGTGAAGCAGAGAAAATGTGTGATGGCCACAGCGATAGAGCTGCCTTATTTGGTCTATACTGTTGGAAAATCCCTAGTTATAGAAGGGTGTTGGCTGCTTCTGATGGGTGAACCTAAGTTCTATTTGTCTTTCATTGTAGGAATTTATAAGAAATAGCCCAAGCTAAGGTTCACTTAAGTTTGCAGACCACGCAAGGCTGAGGTGATAGGAGGCCTAACTGAATCACTCAGGGTGGGTCTCCATTTTGGTGTGCTTTAATGGTATATTGAAAGTAAGGTTTTAAATAATTTAAAAATATTTGATGCATGGATAAGGGAATGGACCAGGGACAGGAGGGGTGCTAATGCTGACCCTGTCTTTTGCTCATTTTTTCATATTGATTTCTTGATGGCTGGTTGGTGGTATGCTCCAGTGAAAAGTAAGTTATTTTTCCTTTTGTTTGGGAAACTGGGATGTTTCTAGATGTGGGGAAGGAGAGGAAACAAGAAAGAGATCTCTGGGTAGATCTTCTCAGTTTAGGACACAGGTTGAGGGAAACCCTCTGTCCTTGGCCTCCATCCCTGACGGAGGCTGGGGACCGGCTGAAGACTCCCTGATCCTGTGATTGCACAGGAGTTGTGAGATGTGCCCAGGCATATGTGCGTCTGGAGTTGCACCACACCGTTTGGGCAGGAAGGTGAGCCCTTAGCCACTCAAGTCCCCAAGTGTTGAGCAGGGTCTCATAAGGACTCTCAAGGACTGAGGACCAGAACACCAGGAAGGACGGAGGTGGGCACATCTGTGCAGAGGACATGGAATAAGGAGAACCAAGGGCAAGTGGCCCAGTCCCTCCTCAGCTTTCCTCCTCCAGAATTCCTAGGAAGAGACAACAGAGAACAATGGGCATTGGCTAATGCCCCTCTGCTCATCTCCCTAACCTCTGAAGGGCATACCTCAAGGGAACTGGGCACCTGAGGACTCTGCCTGGGGGATAACAGTGTCTCCAGAGGAGTCAAGTGTCCTGGAAGCTTCCAGAGTCCCCTGCCCATCCCCCAGTCCATCCCGTGAGCCCAGGAAGACACTGCCACTTGCTCTTTGCCCTGAGGACCAGCAGGGTGGTGAGCAGGACAGAGGCATTTTGACCCTATCTCTTCCTCCTGACCTGCACGCCTGCTGCTGCCCAATGACTGACCGGATGTCCTCGTGGATGCTCGCGTGTCAACAGTACTGAAACGTAAGATTCTCGGGGCACACGTTGGCCCTTCCACTCACTCCCATTCTTCTCTGCCCTAGACCCTCCCTCAGAATCTGACCATCCTTTTCTGGAAAAAATAATAGCTCCATCATTTTCACCTTTGAACAGGTGGGGTGTCTGTTTTTAACTTTTTATTTATTTATTTGAGAGGTAGAGTTACAGACAGTCAGAGGCAGAGAGAGGGAGGTCTTCCATCCACTGTTCACCCCCCAAATGGCTGCAATGGCTGCAGCTGAGCTGAATGGAAGCCAGGAGCCAGGAGCTTCTCCCGGGTCTCCCACACTGGTGCAGGGGCCCAAGAAGTTGGGCCATCTTCCCTTGTTTTCCAAAGCAGGGAGCTGGATCAGAAGAAGAGCAGCCGGGACTTGAATGGGCACCCATATGGGACGCCGGCGCTGCAGGTGAAGGATTAACCTCTGTGCCACAGCGCCGGCCCCAGTTTATGTGCACTTTGCTGGAGGCACAAGGTGGGTGGTGGTGAACACCGGTCTGACACCATGGCTTAACCATGTGGCTGTGCTGCCCACTGTCCTGTGCACAGCCACTCTCCTTCCAGAGTCCAGCTCTGGCTATCTCATGAGGCCATTGCCAAAAAAGGTCACTGTTTGACAAAGAAATCAAATGCTCTCTTTGATTTTTTTGTGGTAAAATATGTAACATAAAACTTACCACCCAGGGCCGGCACTGTGGCATAGTAGGCTAAGCCTCCACATGCAGTGCTGGCATCCCAGGTAGGCACTGGTTCGAGTCTGGCTGCTCCACTTAAAACTTAACTCCCTGCTAATGGCCTGGGAAAAGCAGCAGCAGATGGCCCATGTTCTTGGGCCCTTGCACTCACGTGGGATACCAGGAGCAAGCTCCTGGCTCCTGGCTTCAGATCGGCACAGCCCAGGCCATTGCGGCCATTTGGGGACTGAACCAGCAGATGGAAGACCCCGTCTGTAACTCTCTCAAATAAATAAATAAAATCTAAGAACAAAACAAAAAAACCCAACCATACCAAATTTGCCACTTTATATGATAAGGTAACACATGGCACAATTGCAGTGTTGTGCAACTCCCACCCCAATCTAGTGCCAGGACTTTTCTTCACCCAAGAAGGAGGCCCCGAACCCATTGAGCAGCCATCCCCACCCTCCCCCTTCCCCAGGTCCTTGGCAGCCACTATTTTACTTCCTGTCTCTGAGAAATTGACCACTGGAGGTCCCCCAGCACCACCCACATGATGCTCTGCCCCCGTTCGCTGCGTAGTCTAACTGCTCGCTAAGATCTGTCCTAAGCTCTGTTCCCAGCCACTCCCCGTCCCTCTGCCTTCTGATGGTGTGACTGTGTCTCCTGCTCTGGCCTCTCCTTCCATGGCCCATGGGACTCAACACTCTGGACCCTGTCTGCATCCTTGACCTGTGCCCACCTCCTGGACCACACTTCCTCTGGATGGATGACATCAGAGATCCTAGGTAAGTACCTCCCTGCACACATGTCCTGGGGCTTGCTCATCAAGAATATATTTTTTTAATCACCTAGCATATGACAGGACCATGTAGAGTATGGGGAACCTGAAACCTTAATCTCACCTGCTCATACCTCTCCATAAACTCATAGCCTGATGGAGAAGCAGATGAGTCACAGATCCTTCTATTATAATCTGATGGAGGAGGTTGACAAGTGACAGATCCTCGTATTACAGTCTGATGGAGAAGGCAGACAAGACAGAACTTTGTATTATAATATAAGCCGATGGCCCAACGGAGAAGAAGTGAGGACAGTGCCAGGGAGACCAGCAGGACCTCTCAGAGTAGCAGCAGCGCTGGGCAAGGTTGCTGAACCCGTTGGTCTGCGGCATTTGTCTCATCGTCTCTGGGGACTCAGTTTGTTTGTTGCTTCTTTCAGGTTTGCTGAGCCTGCAGGTGTTGAATGGTGAGTCTGGTGATGGCTACTGGGCCCCATGATTCTCCCCGACACAGAAATACAGTGCTGTTCACTCTTTCTTTTTATGTTGGAAGATTTTAAATAACATCAAACCAACCATTGTTAGCAGCAGAAAATGTTACCTTTTTCCATTCGTCCAACAAATATCAATTAATGTTAGCTACTCTATGCTGAGTCTTATTCTAGGTATCAGAGATATAGCAGGGAATAAAACAGACAGGAATACGAGCCTGAATGCAGCTTGCATTCCAATAAGAGAAAGAAAGGAGATGATAAAGAATCAGGTTACAAAGCTGTTGGGTGAGGCAGAGGGGAAGGATGCGGGAGAAGCGGAGATGTTTTTAAAGGACCAGCAGGGAAGGTGACATCTGAACAGACTTGAGGGAGGTGAGGCAGCCAGATGTGTGTGTGAGGGGGCAGAGCATTCCAGGCAGAAGGAACAGCGTGTGCAAAGGCCCCGAGGCAGGGGAGTGCTGCGACCAAGGAACACCAAGGAGGCCCACAGCATTCCCTTCTCTCTGCGCCCAATGCACCCAAGATCACTGTTCAGTTTCCACCTATTTTGTAATTCAGTGACTATTTTGTTTTTTCTCCCTTCTTTCCTTCTCCCCTCCCTCCTTCTGCCCTTTATTCCCTCCACCTCTTCCTCTCTTCTTCCCTCCCTGTCTCCTTCTTCCTCCCTCTCTTCCTCCTCCCACTCCCTCCCTTCCTGCCTCCTCTTTCTCTCTCCTCCTTCCTTCCCCATTTTAGAAGAAACAAACGACTGCAAGGAAGAAGGTGAGTGCTTGGGGCCCTGCACTCTCTTCTTCTTTTCTTTTTAAAAAAAGATTTATGGCCGGTGCCATGGCTCACTAGGCTAATCCTCCACCTGAGGTGCTGACACCCTGGATTCTGTCCCGGTTGCCCCTCTTCCAGTCCAGCTCTCTGCTGGCCCGGGAGTGCAGTGGAGGATGGCCCACGTGCTTGGGCCCTGCACCTGCATGGGAGACCAGGAGAAGCACCTGGCTCCTGGCTTTGGATTGGCGAGGTGCGCTGGCCGTAGCAGCCATTGGAGGGGTGAACCAACGGAAAAAGGAAGACCTTTCTCTCTCTCTCTCTCACTGTCCACTCTGTCAAAAAAAAAAAAAAAGAAAAAAGAAAGAAAGAAAAAAAGAAAAAAAGATTTATTCATTTGAAAGGCAGAGTTAGGGAGAAACAGTGAGAGAGGTCTTCTATCTGCTGGCTCACTCTTTAAATGGTTACAACAGGCTGGCGCCGCGGCTCACTAGGCTAATCCTCCACCAGCAGCGCTGCCACCCCGGGTTCTAGTCCCGGTTGCGGCGCCGGTTCTGTCCCGGTTGCTCCTCTTCCAGTCCAGCTCTCTGCTGTGGCCTGGGAGGGCAGTAGAGGATGGCCCAAGTGCTTGGGCCCTGCACCCGCATGGGAGACCAGGAGGAAGCACCTGGCCCTGGATTCAGATCAGCGCAGCGCGCCAGCAATAGCAGCCACCTGGGGGGTGAACCAACGGAAGACCTCTCTCTCTCTCTCTCTCTCTCTCTCTCTCTCTCTCTCATTGTCTAACTCTGCCTGTCAAAACAAACAAACAAACAAAAAACCAAAAAACAAAACAAAAAACTAAATGGCTACAACAGCCAGGGCAGAGCCAAGCTGAAGCCAGGAGCCAGGAGCCTCCTCCGGGTCTCCCACATGGGTGCAGGGGCCCAAGCACTTTCAGATGCATTAGCAGGGACCTGAATGGGAAGCGGAGCAGCTGGGACTTGAATTAGTGCCCATATAGGACGTTGGCATTGCAGGTGGCAGCTTAACCCCTTACGGCACAACTTAGGCCCCAGGGCCCTGCCTTTTCCACCCAGAGGTGGGGGCTCCTTTGGTCTGGGTTGTGATGGAGACTCCGGAGGAGAGGGTCGCAGGAGGTCCAGGTAAGAGGCCCTGTGTCCGAGAGGCTGCTCTCACAAAAGGTACCGCAGCCTGCACACTGCCCTGCCCCCACGTGCGGCTCTGGGATAGGAGACCAGACTGAGGTAGGCGGGGCCCCCACGTGCGTCTCTGGGATAGGAGACCAGACTGAGGTAGGAGGGGCACATCTTTACTCATGTGCTTTCTGCGGACTGCCAGACTCTCTCTTTACCTCTGGCCATTTCCAGAAAGTCCTGAGTAACAGGACCGTGCAGCTGAAAACCAAAAGAAAAGAAACCAGGGAAGAGAAACCTCAGGTGACCCAGATATCGAAAATAAGTGCTTTATGATAACCAGGCTTATTAAGAGGACAGGACAATGCCACCAGAAAATTATGACATGAATTACGGAAATTCTAGAATTTAAAATATGCAACTGAAATTAAGAATTCAATTTCTTCTATTGGGCTTAGCAATAGGACAACTAGGAAGCTAGAAAACAGGTCAGGAGAAAATATTAAAATCAAAGCACAATGGATAAAATTGGAAACTGTTGACAAGAGCAACAGAGATGTATGAGACAGTGAAAAGCTGTGCTGTGTGAAACTGGAATTTCTTATAAGCAGAAGGCGGTTTTACAACTTGGAGCAAGATACCCACCAAAGTTAGCCTCCAGCCTCTCTCAGGAACTGTGAGAAAGCAGTGCTACCTTCCTCAATATTTAGGTTTCCAAGAGATGGCTCTGAGGTCCTTGAGAAAAACATCCAAGGTCACAATCAAAGTCATACTACTGGCAGAGCGCTTAGCTTTTGAAGAGATTTGTACCCATTTCAAAGAGACAAGTTTTCTAAACTGGATTCTGTAAGAAAAAGGCAGAGGAAATTTTGTCCTAATTCTCAACAGGAGGATTATTTATTTTTCATTTGCATTTACCTTTATACTAGTAATGTCCCACCTTTTTGATTTAGGAATTGTTTAGACAGGCATGTTTATTTGTAACAATTTCAGTTTTCTAGATGCAATGCTTTTTTTTTTTTAAAGGTTTTATTTATTTTTTTTTTTAGAGCTAGAATTGTAGACAGTGAGAGGGAGAGACAGAGAGGTCTTCCATCTGCTGGTTCACTCTTCAGATGGCCACAATGACTGGTGCTGCGCCAACCCAAAGCCAGCAGCCAGGAGCTTCTTCTGTTCTCCCACGAGGGTGCAGGGTCCCAAGGACTTGGGCCACCCTCTGCTTTCCCAGGCCATAGCAGAGAGCTGGATCAGAAGTGGAGCAGCTGGGACATGAACCGGTGCCCATATGGGATGCCGGCACTGCAGGAGGTGGCTTTACATGCTATGCCACAGCGCCAGCCCCAGGTTGTAACCATTTTTTTTTAAAACAAATTTTTGTTTTTATTTGTCAAAAGACTGAAAGATAGAAATCCTGTATCTGCTGGGTCACTCCCCAAGTGCCCACAACAGCCAGGGCTTTGCCAGTTCAAGGCCAGGAGCCCAGATCTTGATTCAGGTCTCCCACATGAGAGGCAGGAGCCAAATTACTTGAATCATCACCTGCTACCTCCCAGGATGCACATTAGCAAGAAGCTGGGCCTTGAACCCAAGTCCTCTTAAGTGGGATGCAGGCATCTCAAGTGGTGTCTTAGCCAATGTGCCCAATTCCCACCCCATCCCATTAGGTTTGATGTGAGGAAGTGATGGCCAGCCAGATGATGGGCTGAAACCATGACCAAGAGAGCCTGGGAGGCTGGGACCTTGAGGATAGGTGGTTTGGTGAGAGAGCTGGGAAACACGGAGGCAGACTTGGCAATGTTTGGAGGTGAGGAGGGAGAGAGCTCAAGACGACGACAGGTACTTGGCCAGGGACAGTGAGCACTACCTCGCATGGGGGAAAGCCAGCAGCAGCAACAGCCAGCAGGTGGAGCTGGGTGTGCAGCTCAGAACGAAGACTCACAGAGGGCAGG
Source organism: Sylvilagus bachmani (assembly GCA_015711505.1). Classification (NCBI taxonomy): domain Eukaryota; kingdom Metazoa; phylum Chordata; class Mammalia; order Lagomorpha; family Leporidae; genus Sylvilagus; species Sylvilagus bachmani. Next base: position 1,483,468 of record CM027395.1, on the reverse strand, counting down.
GAATCCTGAGTGCAGCGGCCACGCCCTCTGTGAAAGCCATGCCTGTTGGTTCTCTCCAGTGAAGCTCATCCCAGCCACCACCCCTGCCAAGAGACCATTCCCAAGGAGGAACTCGTGGAACTTTTTGAAATGTGCCTACATGATGATGACCTTCTTCTTCACGTCCTACAACAAAGGAGACTGGGTAAAGAGGGGTCCATTCCCAAGGCGGTCTTTCTATTACGGAGGGAGGAGGGAGAAGTAGGGGAGGCTAGGAAGAAAGAGGAAGAGGAGGTGATGCAGACAGAAGGGGAAGAAAGGGAGCCCAAGCCGTTCCAAGCCATTTAAGGTATGAGAGAGATCTCTGCGCAAAGCACCCTCCCAAGGCTGGGATAACAGCCACTCCATTCTGCACCAGCACAGCCCTAGGGTTTTCTGTGAAATATGACCATTCACTCATTCTCATTCTCTGTCTTCACATAAGGGGGGTTTTCCGGGACCAAGTCTTTTATGGCTTCTGGGGACTCTGATGGATAAGTCCCCTTTGACCAGGTCTTAGGTTTTGCAAGGGAGACGGGCATTCCAGGAGATGCCCTTGTTAGTGAGTGGCTGTATCTCATAGGTCCTCTGGGGCTGTCAGTGCAGTAGGTGACTGCTCTTATCCTACCCTCCTCCTTGAAGAAGGGTGGGTGTGAGCTCATGGAAGCTTCCTCAACGAGATCCCTTCATTCTCTTACGGGAAGGATGAATTAGCCACTGAGGAGCAGAAATGAGGGAAGGGTGCTCCCAGGAACAGGGGCCACCGTGTGCAAAGACTCAGTAAAAAGGCAAAGTGCAAGAAAGAAGTAGTCATCTATCTGTTCCTCAAACATGTTGTGTGGAGCAGGCCCATGCGAGGTGCTGAGGGCTCTGGAGAGAATAAAATCCATGAGGTCCTTGAGCCCACAGGGTTCACATGACAGTGGCAGAAGGGCTGTGGATAAACAAGCACCAAGCTCCAAAACCAATGAATGATGTCAAGGTGACATCACAGGACATGCAGGGCAGCGGGCTGCTGTTCCTGGGGAGATGATGTGGACAGAGAGATGTGTGGGTAGGAGGATCTTGGGTCATGAGTTGCTTGGGGACAACTACTGGGAACAAAGCAAACATGCAAGGCAGGCTCGAAGGAAGAGAAGCACTGTGTGCAAGGGGCAGAGCTAGCATAGGGTTCTCGCAGGCCAGGCCCAGGGGAAGCTTCTCTTCTAAGGGTGGTGGAGAGCCATCAGCGAGATCTGATTTGAGTTGTGGAAAGATTGCTCTGGGTGGTATGTGTGCAGAGGCAGCAGGAATCAGGCCAAGAGTGGAAGCAGAGACTGAGAGGTGGAGGTCTCAGTCAGGGCAGGGGATCTGGTGACGGTGGTGGGGGCAGAGAGACCAAGAGGTGGAGGTCCCAGAGTTAGGGCAGGGGATCTGGGGATGGTGGTGGGGGCAGAGAGTGAGGTGGAGGTCCCAGAGTCAGGGCAGGGGATCTGGTGACCGTGGTGGGGGCAGAGAGTGAGAGGTGGAGGTCCCACAGTCAGGGCCAGGGGATCTGGTGACGGTGGTGAGGGCAGAGTGAGAGGTGGAGGTCCCAGAGTCAGGGCAGGGGATCTGGGGATGGTGGTGGGGGCAGAGAGTGAGAGGTGGAGGTCCCAGAGTCAGGGCAGGGGATCTGGTGACCGCGGTGGGGGCAGAGAGTGAGAGGTGGAGGTCCCAGAGTCAGGGCAGGGGATCTGGTGACGGCAGTGGGGGCAGAGAGTGAGAGGTGGAGGTCCCAGAGTCAGGGCAGGGGATCTGGGGATGATGGTGGAAGCAGAGACCGAGAGATGGAGGTTCCACAGTCGGGGCAGGGGATCTGGTGATGGTGGTAGGGGCAGAAAGACTGAGAGGTGGAAGTCCCACAGTCGGGGCAGGGGATCTGGTGATGGTGGTGGGGACAGAGAGACCGAGAGGTGGAGGTCCCAGAGTCTTGGCAGGGGATCTGGTGACGGCGGTGGGGGCAGAGACCAAGAGGTGGAGGTCCCATAGTCCATGCAGGGGATCTGGTGATGGCAGTGGAGATGAGGAGACATTTAAAGTAGCTCCACAAAGAACTGCTGGAGGATTGGTGTGAAGTAAAGGAGATGGGCCCTGGACTTCATCTTGAGCCTGTGGTTAGACTAACGGTTCTCAGGCAGGAGTGAGTGCCACCCAGGGGCCACTTGGCAGTGTCTGGATCACATATGGTTGTCACAAGAAGAAGAGGGAGTGCTATTAACACCTAGTGGGTGGAGACCAGGGATGTTGTTCCATGCCCCAAACTTCATGGGACATCCCTGGGTTAGTGGATGGTGTTGCCTATGGGGTGAGGACAACTGGCTGGAAGATGAAGTAGAACGTGAGCAGTGAGAGGTGAGGCTAGGCTGGACAGGTCAGCAAGACCACAGGAAGTCACGATAGGAGGGGAGGAGTGGAGATGGAGGAAGGCAGGAAAGGCGGGGAAGGGAGCTTACTGGCCTCACCTCAACTGCTTCTCTCTCTGTTCCCATTCCCTGCCTCGTCAACCTCCCAAGTGTTACTGCCACTACTGCAACCAAGAACTGGATATCAGGTATGCCACGCAACAAAGGGGATTCTGCCCATGCTGGGGCTGGGCGGGTGGGGAGCAATTCATCCCAACCGCCTGGCACTTGAGGTTGCGAATGGTAAGTGGGTTTGCAAGCTCCAATCACAGAATCCCACAGCTGCACGAAGTCCTGAGTGCATTACCTCTAATTCCAAGCCACTGTCTGACGAGGCCAGTGAAGCACAGTACATGTGATTCTGAAGGAACTCATACATTCTTCCATACATTTTATTGTCGATTTTCAGAAATTGTGGCAAAATGCACAAAACACAAATTTACCCTTAGTTTAGTACTCACAGTGTAGGGCACCATTACTACTATCCATTTACAGAAAATGTTCATCATTTCAAAATAACTTCTGTAGCCATCCAGCATTCCCTGCCCCCTCTCCATTTATGTTGATACTCAGAATAAGCAAGTTCAGAGGCAGAAAGTGGATTTGTAGTTGCCAGAGGTGGAGGGGCAGGAGAAAGGGAGTACTTGCTTCATGAGCTGCTTTTTTGGTTGATGAAAATGCTCTATTTGAAATTGGTGATGGTTGCACAGTGAGAACTGTGCACTTTAAAATGGTTAAAATGGTAAACTGTTTTATTATGTCAGTTGCAAAAACAATTACAAAAAATTTCCAAATTTGGAGCTGGTTCCCTAGAACACAGTTTGCAGACCACTAGACTGAGCCCCTCTAGGAGCAAGATGAAACCCGGTCCATCCCCAGGATTCCAGTGCCCACAAGCAAACCTTATACAGTGTGAAGACACATCAAAAAGTTAATGGAAAATGGAATTGAAAGATGTTTATTTTAATGCAAAAAATTTTGAAATCTATGCAATGTGAGGGGCCTTAAAACAAGTTCATAGAAAATATGAAAGAAACATGCATGGATTTCGATTTCTTTCCTACGAACTTTCTGGAGTACCCTTGTATATTTACTTCCTGCATAACTCTGCACACCTCCAGTGTGCTGGGATGAGGGACCAGCACGGCCTCCTCTGGTCTCAGGAAGCAAACTCTTGAGGGAGGTGGGGCAGTGGCAAATAAGCCATCTGCTGGGTGCTGGGGACAGAGGGGGACTGTAGGGGCAGCTTCTTCCCCAAGTGGCTGGAAGAGCCCTTCTCTAAGAAGGAGACAGCTGTGCCGAGTGATGAGGAAGAGACAGCCCTGATGAGGTCTGAGAGGCGTGTGTTCTAACTGGTGGGACAGCCTGGTGGGGGGAGGGAAAAAGTAGTTGAAAGAGGATTGTGGTCCAGGGTGAAAGTGGGAAGCAGTGAGCTTGGGGCTGGTCATGCCAAGCCCTATGGGAGTGGGTGGGGGATGGCACAAGGCAAGAAGCTTGAGAATGTATGAAGGCATAAACGCACGGACACATTTCTCTCTCCTTTGTCCTGTTCCTTAGAAACGATCCCTGCTGTTCTTTCTAGCGAGCCTGCTCCACCTCAGCTAAACTCTCCCAAGTCTTCCACCTCCCAGGCATTCTCTGTCCCATGGCTTGCTGACGTGAAGGGAGTGGATTGGGCCCTTTGAGGAACACCACTGCCTGCCCAGAGTCATGGCAGGTGTCTGAGGGCTCAGAAAGCAGCTGGGCGTGCATCTGCTCCAGATATGTCTCTTCCAGACCACTGCCAACCGTTCTCCAATATTTCTATAATAAAACTCAACTTGTTGAAATGGTGGACTGCTTGGTTCTTCCATTCACCCAACACTGAGAATTAACGTGTAGGGTAGCAGGAGAATATCATTTAATTTGGGCAACAACCCCATTGGAAGGTCTGCTGTGCTAAGCTGACTCAGATGGATCAATACCTTGTCCAGGATCACATAAGCTACAGAGCTGAGATCTGACCCACATGTGACTGTTTCAAAGCCCCTACTCTTTGTAGAAAGATTTGCGCCTCTCACCTAGGAAATAAATACGGGTCTGAAGACATGGCTGCTCCAGGAGTTACTGTGTGCTAGTTTTCCAGTGGGTTTCTTGGATTCCAACACCAGCTCCACCCCTTACTGCATGTGCAACTTGGGGAAGTAACTGTCTCTTAATGCCTTACTCTACCATTTGTAAAAGGTGGACTTGATAGTAGAGTATAAGCTCTCATCATCACAATTAGCACCATTATTTGGTTCATTCAACAAACTGTTGGTTACAATGGGTACAGATATTTTGACCATTTTGTTGTAACACATATACATACACTCACTTGCTAATCTGTTGATAGAAGACCAACAGTTTTTGTTGTTTTTTTTTCCTAGTGGGGTCTATGGACTTGCAATTTCCAGTTTGTCCCCTAAACAGGGAGCAGGAACACAGGTTCTCACGTAAAGCAATTTGAAAACAGAACCCTTTTATTTACTTAAAAGGCAGAGTTAGAGAGAGAGTGTGAGCGAGAGTGAGCGAGCTAGCTCTTCTATCTGCTGGTTTCCTCTCCAAATGTCTGCAATGGCTGGGGCTGAGCCAGAAGCTTCCTCTGGGTCTCACATGGGTGCAAGGACCCAAAGACTTGGGCCGTCCTCTGCTGCTTTCCCAGGTGCATTAGCAGGGTTCTGGATCTGAAGTTGGGCAACCAGGACCCATATGGGAATGCTGGCACAGCAGGTGGTGGCTTAACCTGCTTATTCCACAGTGCCAGCCCTGGAAACTTTTTAAACTAAAAAGAGGAAAATCTCATTTTTGTGCCTATCTTGGCAATTTTAACTTAACACATTTTTTTTTACACTGTTTTTATTAATGACTGGCCTTTAACTTGTCTTCCCCAATCACTTAAGTTTATTTCAATGAAAGTAATTCCTAGGGCTGATGCTGTTGGTGTAATAGGCTAAGCCTTAGCCTGTGGCACCAAGCATCCCATATGGCACTGGTTCGTGTCCCAGCTGCTCCTCTTCTGATCCAGCTCTCTGCTGGTGGCCTGGAGAGCAGCAGCAGATGGCCCACGTGTTTGGGCCCCTGTACCTGCATGGGAGACCTGGAAGAAACTCCTGGCTCCTGGCTTTGGAATGGCCCAGCTCCTGCTATTGCAGCAGATGGAAGACATCTTTCTCTCTGTCTCTCCTTCTCTCTGTCTGTAACTCTGCCCCTGAAAAAAAAAAAAAGTAGTTATTCACCTATGTACTCTATATTTTCATGGTTTATGTTAGTTATTTGTATTACCTAACTGAAACAAATCCTATTAGCATGAAAAATTGGGAATAAACTACAACCTGCTCTTGGTAATCACACAACTGAACTGACAGAAGGCAGGCAAGCATGAGAGGATGCAGGCTTACTGGATAAGCGTTATGCTAGCCATGGGCATTAGCGGAGCCCTCCACATCCACAGGTATGTTTTACAAAGGTGCTGGAGAATGCTGATTACTCCAGAGATCACTTAGAAAGTGAAGTCTGGGGCCGGAGCTGTGGCAGAGCAGTTAAAGCTGCCACCTGCAGTGCCCCAACTTCTCCTTCTTTCTTTGTGTAACTCTGACATTCAGATAAATAAATAACTCTGAAAAAAAATTCAGCCTATGAGCTAATGAGGCCATGAAGGTAAATATTAAAAAAAAAAAATAGTGAAGTCTCAGAGAGAGAGATTCTACTGAGTCAAGCTCACAGGGTTAAGGTTTGAATGAGAGAAGTTATACAACATGATGGCTGGCACTGAGTGTGTCCCCCCACATTCATGTTTCAGAACCCTCTCCCCTTGGGGCCAGCGCTGTGGTACAACAGGTTAATGCCCTGGCCTGAAGCGCTGGCATTGCTATAGGTGCTGGTTCTAGTCCCGGCTGCTCCACTTCCCATCCAGCTCTCTGCTATGGCCTGGGAAAGCAGCAGAGGATGGCCCAAGTCCTTGGGTCCCTGCACCCGCATGGGAGACCTGGAAGAAACTCCTGGCTCCTGACCAGTGCAGCTCTGGCTGTTGCGGCCAATTGGGGAGAGAACAATCGGATGGAGACCTCTCTGCATCTCCTCTCTCTGTGTAACTCTTTCAAATAAACAAATCTAAATGTATTTAAAAAAGAAAAGAAAAAAAAAAAAGAAACCTACTCCCCAGTGGCACAGTGTTACAGGTGGAGACTTCTGGGAGGTGTTCAGGGCATGAGGGGATGAATGCTAGAAAAAAAGCCTTTCTACCTCCGCCCTGTGAAAACACAGCAGGAAGGCCGACACATGATGCCAGTCCCTTTCTCTCTCCCAAGCCTCCAAAACTGTGAAAGAATAAACCTCTCCTCTTTATAAATTACCCAGCATGAGTTACTCTGTTACAGCACACAAAGTGAACAAAGAGAGCCCATAGGTTCTCAATTAAGGTTAATTATATTATCTGGGGTGGTACTGTCTAATAAAAATCTAACGGGAGGGGCCAGCACTGTGGCGAAGCAGGTTAAAGCCCTGGCCTGCAGCGCCAGCATCCCTTATGGGCGCTGGTTCTAGTCCTGGCTGCTGCTCTTCCAATCCAGCTCTCTGCATGGCCTGGGAAAGCAGTGGGAGATGGCCCAAGTCCTTGGGCCCCTGCAGCCATGTGGGAGACCTGGAGGAAGCTCCTGGCTTCTGGCTTCAGATGGGTGCAGCTCCAGTTGTTGCGGCCATTGGGAGGGTGAACCAGCAGATGGAAGGCCTCTCTCTCTAACTCTGACTTTCAAATAAATAAAATAAATCTTTAAAAAAAAATCTAATGGGAGCCACAGCTATTATAAACTAAAAGCCACATAAAAAAACAAGGCAGGCGCCGCAGCTCACTAGGCTAATCCTCCACCTGTGGCGCCGGCACCCCAGGTTCTAGTCCCGGTTGGGGTGCCGGTTCTGTCCCGGTTGCTCCTCTTCCAGTCCAGGTCTCTGCTGTGGCCCAGGAGGGCAGTGGAGGATGGCCCAAGTGCTTGGGCCCTGCACCTGCATGGGAGACCAGGAGGAAGCTCCTGGCTCCTGATTGGTGCGCGCTGGCCATAGCGGCCACTTGGGGGGTGAACCAATGTAAGGAAGACCTTTCTCTGTCTCTCTCTCTCTCTCACTGTCTAACTCTACCTGTCAAAAAAAAAAAAAAAAAAGAAAAAGAAAAAGAAACAGGTTGAATAATACATATGATTTAACTAAAAATATCCAAAATTATCCTTCCAATATGTAATAGATTTAAAAATTATTAATTAGGCCAATTATATTCTTTTTGTATCAAATCTGTATTAAGCGTGTATTTCTTCCTTATGGCACATCTCAATTTGAATGCTAAATTTTCTTCAAATTATTGAACACAGAATTTACAGTGGAAGAGTAGAGTCACAGTTCTAAACTGCTCCAAAATACCTGTCCAATAACTGAATGTGTCAATTTTAAATTTCAATTGAACTAAACAGCCAGTTCCAATCCGTAACCCAAGCCTAGTAAGGAGCAAGCACCAAACTCAAAAGGCGGGCACTTTACAGCAACCCGGCCAGGGCGCTTCAGAATCTCCTGGATGTCAGACAAGGGCAGTCTGCAGCAGGCTACAGGCCAGAGGAGATGGAGAGGTCACACCCAGTGTGGCGTGCTGTCCCAGCTGGTGCAGGAAGAGGACAGAGAAAAACCTGGGGAAATGTGAAGGAAGTGTGGAGTCTAGGTAATACTGTTGTACCAACAGTTTCTTTTTTCTTTTTTAAAAAATTTTTCCCAAAGAAAACTTTTATTAAAGGAATACAAATTTCATGCATTTCATAAGTATAACTTTAAGAATATAATGATTCTTCCTACCATTACCATCCTCCCACCCCTTCTCCTCCTCCCTCTCTCATTCCCAGTCCCATTCTCCACTTAGATCCATTTTCAATTAACTTTATACACAGAAGACCAAGTCTATACTAGGTAGAGTTCAACAATTTGCACAAAAAAAAAAAAAAAGAACTGTTCCTCAACAGTTGAGACAAAGGCTGTTCAAAGTCACTGCATCTCAAATTTAATTTCACATTTTTTGATAAATTTTTAAAAATTTTTTTTCTATTATTATTTATTTGACAGGTAGAGTTATAGACAGTGAGAGAGAGAGAGAGAGAGAGAGAGAGAAAGGTCTTCCTTCTGTTGGTTCACTCCCAAATGGCCACTACAGCTGGCGCTGCACAGATCTGAAGGCAGGAGCCAGGTCCCTCCTCCTGGTCTCCCATGCGGGTGCAGGTCCCAAGCACTTGGGCCATCCTCCACTGCCCTCCCGGGCCACAGCAGAGAGCTGGACTGGAAGAGGAGCAACCGGGACTAGAACCCGGCGCCCATATGGGATGCCGGCACTGCAGGTGCAGAATTAACCAAGTGAGCCACAGCGCCAGCCCCTAGAAACTTAACTTTAAAGAAGCACCCAAGAACGACACGTTGTTTGTGACCAATTAGACATAACAATGACTTATGAGACATAAAGACCTCCATTTAATACATTTAAAAGAAAATAAGTCCTTGGGAACAAGTTTTATCATTAATTAAGGAAGCACCTAAGAAAATAAGCAATGGAGTTGGACACTTAGGCATAACTAAAACTTATGAGGCATAAGAACATCCTCCATTTAATACACTAAAATGAAATAAATCTTTGAGAACAGGTTTACTGTTAATTCTCATAATACAACTCTTTGAGGACATGGGAAGTTAGTGCACAGTGAGTCCTGTTGTTAATTTAACAGTTAACACGCTTATGTATGACGTCAGTGGTTACCCTAGGCTCTTGACATGAGCTGCCTAGGCTATGGAAAGCCTTTTGAATCTACTGTACCAATGTTAACATTTTAGTTTGGCAAAAATATTGTGATGAGATGTGAATAATAGGAGAGGTGGGGTTAGGGATATACAGGAGCTCTCTATACCATCATTACAATTTCCCTGTGAATATAAAATTATTCCAAATAAAAAATGTTTAACATTAAAAAAAAACCCTTTGTTACTCAGCTTTCAGTTACAAAATTCCTCAGGCAAGCTCTAAGGAGAGGGGTATTTAGCCCAGCTTTTGTTATGGTTTGCATATTAGTCTGGGTGAATCCAGGACACAGGAGACTGAGTCCTACCCTTGGCCTTCCACCTCCTCCTCCCCGGCCAGTAAGCTGCTTTTAAACCCACCCCTTCAGGTCATGTAATTCTTCCACCCTGGATCTGTGGGGGCTTCATGGGAAACGTAGAACACAGATCTTGGCTGCCACCTGCTGGCCACATCCAGCTATTGCTCGAACAATCGCAGAAGTGCGGCTGCTTCCTCACCGCTTTCTCAAACTGAGCTCCAGTAGGCGCCCGACAGAAGCTGCAAGGGAGACCGGCTGGGGGTCAGACAGGGCGTAATAGGAATGAGGGAGACGGGGGAGCTACCACAAATCTCCAGCAAAGTGGATCGAGACCCAGAGTTCGTCTCTCTTGAGACTTTTCAAGAAACCCCAATTCATGTGGAAAGCACCTGTTTTTTAGGCATGGAAACTGCTGGTGAACACACCGTGAAGCCGAAGCTGGCTGTGGTCCACGGCCCACTAGCTACTGACTTCTGTTCTGCATTGGATGTTTTTACATATTTACTGCTCGCCTCCGATTTTGGTGACTGTGATGGTTATTTATTCATTTTTGTTTGCTTGTTCAGAAGCAGATACAGAGACGGTGGTGGAGAGCGCCCGTCCACCAGTTCACTCCACAGATAAACGCATGGGACACTTCCAGGAGAAAAATGCTGATGTTACCGATGGCAGAACTTAGCCATCCCATACCTGAGCTCCTCTTGATGTAAAATCCTAAAACACGCACCCTTCACCTCCGGTGACATCGGAGGTAGAGAAAATCCGGGAAGCTCAAATAAGGTGTCGTATCGGTTAAAATACGTCCCGAACGCAGCAGCCGCAGTGTAGACCCCTCCCCAACCCCGCACACCCGCGCAGTCACAACCCGCCACAGTCTCGGCTGCCCAAGCGGGGCCACACCTCACACCTGCTCGCACCAGACTCATAGTCTCGCCACGGTCACGTCAAAGGCCTTCGCGGTAGGCGCCTCCGGACCCTCCACACCTCCTCGCGTCCATCCTCGGAGTCGCCTCATCCGCGAGTCCGCCAGGCAGCCCACCGGCCGCGCATGCGCAACACCTCCCGGCGCAGCCACGGGCCGCGAGGGCTTCTGGGAAATGTAGTCCAGGGGCCGCAGCGGCTGCTGCGCCTTCTCTATCAAGGCGCCGGCGACAGTCCTTACTCCCGGCCTGCGGGAACGCCCCTCCGCCCCTCTCCGGGGTCGCCTGGTCTCGGCTCGCAGCGGGCGCGGCCCGCTGAACCTCAGCGGCAGGTCAGAGCGCGGCGGCCCGTAGCCGCGCCTCACCCCGAAGGCTCCTGGGAGTCACAGGCTGAGGTCGTGGTGCGCACGCGCGGGCGTGCGGAGCAGGGCGGAGCCGAGGGGTCCGCAGCTGGGCCGCTGGGGCTGCTGGGTGCGTGCGTCTGAGGAGGGCCTGAGCGGGTGTCCTCGCGCCGCGGCAGGCCGTCACGCGTGAGGAGGGCGACGCCTCAGCCCCGGGGCCACTTCCGGGAGAGGCGAGGGCTGGCGCGTGCGCTCCGCGTGGGGCGTGTTTGGGGGCGGGGCCGCGCGCGCCCGGGGACGCCCTGGGGGCGGGGCCGCGCCCGCCTACGTGTTGCGCGTGCGAGGGGCGGGGCCGGCGCTTGGGGCTCGGGGTCCCGGAGGGCAGTGCGCAGGCGCGAGGGGCGCCGCGCCGCGGGGCTGCCCGGCTGGTTGGGTGGGTTTCCCCGGGTCTCGGACTGCGAGGACGCAGGTGAGCGCCTGGGCTCTGCTGCTGCGCTGCGCTGTGCGAGTGCCCTGTGGGGCGCCTCTGCGTGCTGGCGCGTTGTTCCCCGGGACCCCGCGCCGCCGTGGCGGGCTCCGGGCGGGAGGTGCGCCCGGGCGGGAGGTGCGGGGCGCCGCGGAGGCGGCCTGTGTGTGCGGGCCGCGGCGCGCCTGCGGGAGGAGGCAGGCGGCCGTGTGGTGAGTGCGGGAGAGGGGCTGGCGCGGCGGGGGTCAGCGCGCGGGCGTCCCCGTGCTCGCCGGAGCCGCAGACCGGCTCCTCTGAGGAGAATGCCGAGCGGCCGTTCCGGGAAGCGGAAACCGTCCGGTGGTTGGAGGCTTTTTTCCCGCGTGAAAGAGAAAAGCTCACCGCCTGCGGGTGGCGGGGGGCCGCGGTGGGATCCGAACCCGCACGCAGTGAGCGCTGACCACCGAGCAGGGGTCGCGGCTCAGCCCTCTGTGCCGCAGCGCCAGCCCCCCGGCCCCCAGACTTAAGCACAGCTGTCCAGTGGGCCTCCCTTCAGTGTTTGCTCTGCCCTTTCCTCCTCGCAACGCGCAGCTTATTTGCCGCATAGCCACCCGAAAAAGCTTTGTTGGAAGTTAGGCGGGATTGTGTCACTTCTCTGCTCAGCGCTCCCCCTGCTCTCCCCGCGATGTCAGATCCAAACTGATCGCCACCCTCTTCCTGCCCTGGCCTCTCTTGCCCCCGCCACCTCTTTCCCCACCTCGGTACGTGGACCTCCTGGCTTCCTTCCACACCCAAACCTGCCCCCGCCACAGGACCTGTGGACCTGCTGTGCCTCTGCCCAGATGTTCTTGCCCTCACCACTGTGGCTCACACTCCATTTGGACCTCAGCCCACTATTGCCGCCCTGCAGAGACCGTCCCTGACTGACCTGCCACTCCGTCTCCCTTCCTTCATAGGGATGACTTCAGCTATGCCTGTACTCTGTATGGACTGGCTTCTCCCTGCTGACGTGTATGGTGCTTGGATTTGACGTTTTCCAACTCTGGTCTCCCAGCACCTGGTTCCCAACAGACAATCAGTAAATAGTTGTCCGATGGATGGCCAGGTGTGCGCATTGCTCATTTGTCTCCTGATCAGTAGCCTATTGTAATCTTAGGAACTCTGTATGTTGCCTGTGCCCTTATCTGACCCCAGGAGAGCACAGGAAAGCTCCAGGTGTTCTGGCTTCTGTTTGTATGCATGCACGTACATATGTGTCCAGCTGAGAGGTCTGGAGACTCTGGGACCACCCACAGGAGTGAACCTCATGATCTCTCTTGTCCCCAGCCCTGCCCTCCTGGACACCGCTCCTCTCCAAATGTGGACGGACCTTCAAGGGGGAGGGAAGAATGCCTGTAGTACGAGGGAAATTGAAATCCAAGGTAAGTGGTGGTTCCTCTTTCTTCAGGAACATTTTATCTTACCCTGTAATATGTGGGGCATTTGCTGTCCATCCTTGGAGACTTCCTGCCCATTGGGTGCCCACCAACCCCTGGTCCCTAGTTTTCTCCTGTCACCATAGAGGATGGGAGCTGAGAAGGGCGCAGCAGCCCAGGAAGCCACCAGCAGTCTTTTCTCTGTCCCCCTCAGTGTGCGCATGACCACCTGCCTTTTTGTTTGGCATTTCCAGGTATCTGTCCAGGCTGGGATAAATGCTGTTCCTGGAGGGCCAAGAGCCCCTGTGATTTCTGTGGGGGTGGGAGGTACATGCCCAGGTGGGACCTGCTGAGGCAGGGACATTCCATGTTTGCTCCATGGTGAATGCTGTCATGTCGCTTGCTGCTGCTTATGAACCCATGCTTGCATGGAGCTCTGTCTAGCTAGCACTGCACAGTCTTTCTATTGAGTGGAGCCAGGGCAGTGAGGGCAGGGTCAGTCTCCTGAGACCAGTCAGCCTCATCCTTGGAGATGATCAAGTACTTTTCCAGAATAGGCGCCTTTAATTCAGTTCCCCGAAAGAAACACATTTGCCTTCCAAATTCTGTGCATTAGTTTCCTCTTGCTGCTATAACAGATTTACCATAATTTCTACAGCTCAGAACAGTATACATTTCTTGTGCAATTTCATGGGTCAGGGTACAGGCACTGTGGTTTAGTCAGGTCTCCAGTGGTTGAAGTCAGGGTGTCAACTAGCTGTGTTCTCACTTGGGGTCCTCTTCCACGCGTGCTGGTTTTTGGCAGAATTCAGTTCCTTCTTATGCTTTCCTTGTGTACCCTTTTTCCTGCCTTTAAATCAGCAACAATGAGTAGGCAAGCCAGCCAGGTCAAGTTCAGGGTAATGTGCCTAAGTTAGGATCAACTGGTTGGTAACTCATTACACTTGCAGAGACCTTTTTCTACCATGGTCACATGATCTTTAGAGAGTATGTGATTAGCAGCTTGAGTTGGGAACCAGATTGTCTGGGTTGAATCCTAGCTTGCCAGTTGCTAGCTATAAGGTCTTCAGTCAGTTGCCTCATCCCGCTGGGCTTTGGTTTGTCACCTGTATCATCACTCTGATTCTGTTGGCAGTGTTTCTTTGTTGGTTAGCATGAGCACTAAATGAGCCAGGACAGTTGGGTGCTTAGAAAAGTGAAGTAACTTTGTAAATGCCCAATAGATCCAAGTTGCTATGCTTTTATGCAACATGATCTTTAATAACAGCTACACAAATCACATTGTATTGTACTTACTTTATTTAATACACTTGCCCCTTTTGGCCTTCGAACCTCAAAAGATTCCTGATCCCATATGTCTCCCATGTTTGAGATGAGTTCACTGTTTTTTTCCAGTTGTGTGAAAATACAAACTCATGGTAGGACTGGACATGTGATTATACATTTCAGGCACCAGTGACATTTGGAGACTTGGCCATCTACTTCTCCCAGGAGGAATGGGAATGGCTGAGTCCCATTCAGAAGGATTTGTATGAAGAAGTCATGTTGGAGAACTACCAGAACCTGGTCTCCCTCGGTAAGGCTTTCCTGCCTCTTAATCTAGAACTAGCCTGTCCAGGGGTGTGTCAGTCAGGTCTGGTCCAGCCTGGAAAACAGAAGTTACTCCAGTTTGTGTTTTTATAGTCCCATTAAGCTGTAATTCACATACTGTACAATCCCCTTGTATTTTAGTGTATTCGGAGTTGTGCATCCACCACTGCGGTCTTAGAAAATTTTCAGAGTGGATGTTTCTCGCTAAAGTTAAGTTGCTTGTATCCTGTATCACAGTGCATAGATTCAGTTTTTCAGCTGTGGCTTCTGACTCCTACTTCCAGATAATGCAGACCCTAGGAAGCATTATAATTAGCCTCAAGAGTGTCTTACCCAATTTCCAGGAAAATAATTGCTTTGTAGAGTTAGAAATAAACAGCTCTACTGGCTGTAACTGAATTTTTATCTTCTCTGTGTGAAATTTAAAAAAACTAAATTGTTTTTCATGTGTAGTCAACCAACTAAGTATCGTCTAGTTTAATTCAGTTCTGACCGTACCTGGAGATGGCATCAGATCCCACAGTTAAAGGGTTAGTCCCAAAAGACTGTCCTGCTTCAAACACAAATTATAATTCCAGGCCTATGGACTTCTGACTGACTGACTGACTATAAACTGGCATATCCTATTACTTCTTCCTTGAGTTTGGTTATCTACTAGAGCAGCTCCCAGAGCTCAGGAAAATACTTTCCTGGTTTAGTATAAGAGGTACTACAAAAGATACAGGTGAACACCAGATGGAAGAAATGCACTGGATCGAGGATGGGGAAGTGGCACGGAGCTTTTGTGTCCTCTCTGGGTGTGCTACCCTTTGTGTATTCAGCTGCTCAGAAGGTTTCGTGAGCATTTTGGGTTTGTGGAGGTTACATATGTTTGATTACAGCCATTGGCCCTTGGTGATCAGTTCAGTCTCCAGTCCTTCTCCCCTCTTAGGAGGTCAGAGGGGGATAAAGCTTCCCACCCTTTAATCAAAAGGTTGTTTCACAGACAACCAGCCCATGCTGAGGATGTTCATGGGCCTTGACCACCAATTGCTCATTAGCCTACAAAGATGCCCCTATCACTTTGAAGAGCCTAAGGAATTTGGGAACTGTGTGCCATGAGGCAGGGATGAAAACCCAGTGTATATTTCATGTTGCACATCACACTATAACACTCCCCATTCTCCACCTGCCCTTTCCATCCTGTGTGCTTACGTTATGCTTACGTTATGCTGATAAAACCGTTGACACAGGGTTTGGCTCTGACTGCGTGGTGCTCACATCATGATCAGTCTCCATGTTTGTCCTGATTGCAGGTCTTTCCTTTCGGAGACCAAATGTCATCACCTTATTGGAGAAAGGGAAGGCACCCTGGATGGTGGAGCTGTTGAGAAGACACCGTAGCCCGGGTGAGTGACAGAGAACCAAGGCTATGTCTTACTATGACAGAAAACCATACACTGCATGGTTTCTAAATAAGAAATTTGCCTCTCACAGTCATGGGCACTGGAAGTCCAAGATCAAGTTGTATATTAATTTAGTGTTTAGTGAGGCTGATTTCCAGGTTCATGTTTCTCACATGGTGAAAGAGGCCAAGGAGCTCTGTAGTGCCTCTTTTAAAGTTTATTTGTTTTCATTTGCTTGAAAGGCAGAGCAACAGAGAGAAAGGGAGAGACGTCTTCATCTGCTAGTTCACTCCCCCAAATGGCCACAACAGCAAGGGCTGGCTCAGGCAGAAGCCAGGAGTGTAGTACTCTATCCAGGTTTCCCACATGGGTGGTAAGAACTCACCCACTTGAACCATCATCTGCCTCCCAGGATGCATTGGCTGGAAGCTGAATCAGAAGCAGAGTAGCCAGGACTTGAGCTGGTACTCCAAAGTGGGATGCAGGTGTCCCAAGTGGCAACGAACCCATGGTGGCACATGTTCTCCCATGGGGCTTTTCTATAAGGGTGCTAATCCCATTCATGAGGGTGGAACCTCATGACTTTAATCACCCCCGAAGGCCCCCACCTCCTCATTCCATGGCCTTGGGAGTTAAGATTTCAACATATGGAGGCTGGCATTGTGGTACAGTGGGTTAAGCCACTGTCAGAGCACTGGTTCAAGTGCCAGCTGCTCTGCTTCCAATCCAGCTCCCTACTGATGCACTTGGGAAAGCAGTGGAAGATGGCTCAAGTACTTGGATTCCTACTACTAATGTGAGAGACCTAGATGGAGTTCCTGCCTCCTGGCTTAGTCCTGGCCATCTGGGAAGTGAGCCAGTGGATGGAAAATCCCATCCTTCCCCGTGACTGCCTTTTAACTAAATAAATATATCTTTTTAAAAATGTTTCAACATATGAATTTTGGGAGGGCATAACATTCATTCTGTTGCAGTGTGCAAATGGGAATTCTGTGTAAGAGGCAATGTGAGGGCAGCCTTTTGATGTCATATGAAAGCTCCCACACACACTGCAGAACTCCAGGCCTGTGTAGAGTGTCTGTCTCTTCAGAATGAGTCTTTAAAGGGAGAAAATCAACATTAGTCCTAACGAGGTGTTGGGTCCATTTCTAAGCACAGGTTCCTTCCAGCAGCCTCATGAGGTATGGACTGCTATTACGGTGTGTGGTGTGAGGAGCAAATTGATGCTAAGAGAGTTTCAGTGAGTTGGTGGAGGTCACCTTGTTAGGTAGTGGCACTGGAGCCAGGATTAAAGCCCAGCTGATAGTCTCAGCTCTTCTTTTTTTTTTTTTTATTTGACAGATAGAGTTAGACAGTGAGAGAGAGAGAGAGAGAGAAAGGTTTTCTTTCCTTTGGTTCACCCCCCAAATGGCCGCTATGGCCGGAGCTATGTCAATCCGGAGCCAGGAGCCAGGTGCTTCTTCCTGGTCTCCCATGCGGGTTAAGGGGCCCAAGCACCTGGGCCATCCTCCACTGCCTTCCCGGGCCACAGCAGAGAGCTGGACTGGAAGAGGAGCAACCGCAACTAGAATCCGGTGCCCATATGGGATGCCGGTGCTGCAGATGAAGGATTAACCTAGTGAGCCATGGCACCGGCCCGGTCTGAGCTCTTCTCACCCTCATCCTCACTACCACCCGAATGGGCGTCTGCTTTCATATTTCACTTAAGAGAGGATATTGTTGATCTCTGATGATTACAGTAATTATGATAATCAAATTTGCATCATTCTGCAAAAAAATTTCCATAATTGTTCTTTTCAGCTACTTTGCAAGGATTTGTTTCCTTTACAAATAAATTCCTCTTTGGTTGGTGCTATGATTTGAATATTTGTCCCCTTGAACTCAAGAGTTTAGTCCCCAAAGTCACATGTTAATGGTGTTAAGAGACTAGAAACTTTATTCAATTAAAAGTAGCTACAAAGTGGGACTTTTGGAAAGTGGTTCCTGTTGGATTAAAACTTCAAGGTAGAGCCACTGTGCTTGAATCTTGATAGAAGAAAAGACATAGACATTCACACTCCCTGTCTCTTGCCATGTGGTACTCTGTACCACCTTGGGACTTTGCCAGTGAGACTGCCGTCACTAGAGGCCAAACGCAAGAGACCTACCCATCTTGGACCATTGACCTCCGGAACCATGAGCCAAAATGTATCGCTTTTCTTTATAAAGTGGCCTGCTGTAGACATTTTGTTGTAGTCACAAAAAGTTAAATAATACAGTTGGTCAATTTATATATTTTTCCATGTGTTTGTTTGTTTAACATGTTCTTTTGGATGTGGGACATGCCATGCTAGGAGATAGTGTCAACTACATGGTGTAAGCTGGGAGAAAAGGCCACCAACTCTGGCAACTGACATGTGACTTCAAGGTTCTCAGGGGTGTGTAATAGGAAGACTCCTAATGGCAGCATGGTGCAAACACAATGTGCAAACATTGTGCAAACACAATGTCTTCATTGTGACAGGAGAGGAGAAGAGATAGCCTTTAGCAGAATATCTTAAGTTACAGAAGAAATTTAGCCACATTATGTAAAATTTAGAAAAAGACCAAAAGAGTGAACATAGTTATCACTGATAACTGGTTGATTTCATAAAACTGATTTTCACTGTTTTTTTAATCATAAAGTTCATATATTCATTTATTCACATTTTGTTTTAGTAGAAATATTCTTTCTTTTTTAGATTTATTTATTTATTTGAAAGGCAGAGTTACAGAGAGGCAGAGAGAGAGAAGGAAAGTCTTCTGTCCACTAGTTCATTCCTCAAATGGCTGCAGAGGCCAGAGCTGGGCCAATCACAGGAGCCAAGGGCTTCTTCCGGGTCTCCCATGTGGGTGCAGGGGTTCTTGGGCCATCTTCTGTTGCTTTGCCAGGCCATAACTAGAGAGCTGGATGGGAAGAGGAGTGAGTGGGACAGTAACTGGTATCCTTATGGGGGTACCACATACAGAGGCTTAACCTACTATGCCACAGCACTGGTCCCAGTAGAAATACTCTATTAGTGATAGTGATTCCTTGTATTTCATTTTTCATTTAGATTCTAATTTCTTCTATTAAAATCAACATACTTATGTAAATTATTTTATCTTTTTTCTATACTACTGAGTCTCAGAAATGGGATTGCTGGACCAAAGGGTACAGCCACTTTTTAGACTACAGACACTGCTAAATTGCTTCTCAGAAGAATCGTCAAATTGCCAGCTTCAGTGCAGATTCTGCACACTGACTCTCCAATGAGCTTTACTAGTAGACAACATTTCACACATGTTGTCACAGTTTATTGCTGGCTGAATGAAGCACAGACTGTGTAACTTCATGGGGACATGGTTCCTGGAAGCTTGTACCTGGTTTTCTCTGGAATTTGCCCATTAGTCTTTCCATGTACTGTCTTGCTTTCAATAATAAACTGTAGCCATGAGTGTAACTGAAAAGGGGGAATTATCAATTAAGCACCATCAACAAGGGGGTATGGTATCACTTGGATTTTAATACTTACTAGTATTGGATGTTGTCATTAAAACGTTTTCTTGGGAGTGGATACTTGGTCTACCGGTTTAGGTGCTAGTTAGGATGTCTGTCCCATATTAAAGTGTCTTGTTTTGATGCCTGCTCCAGCTCCTGATTCCAGCTTCCAGTGCCACAGCACTGGCCCTTAGTATCTTTTGTGTATATTTACTGGCATTTGCTTGTTTTCTGGTTTTTTTATTCTTAAATTGCTTATTATTTTTCCCCTCCTATCTACTGGTGACTGCTTTTTTTCTTCTCTTCAGCTTGACCTTAAACATTGAAAAGACTATGCAATACAACATTTTACTTCTAAGTATTTTCCATCCTGTCCTGTAGTTTTTATTTTTATTTACCTCTTGCTTTTCTCTTTGGTTATATGAAAATTGTTTTCATTTTTGTGTGGTTGAAGGTGTTCACATTCACACTAATTTTTCATGCTGTTTTCATGATTAGAAATTATTCTGCCTTCTAGAATTTTGGATATATTCCATATTATTTTAGTTTGTTTCTAATGGTTTTATATTTTAATATTGAGCTAATTCACCTGGGGTTAATTTGGATGATGTAGTTTAGAGAACTTTCAGATTGAAGACAGGGGGATAAACTAAAGATATTTGTCAGATTTAACTCAGAATGAGTGAGCTCCTGAATAGAGAAAGTTGCAAAGATGAAGAGAAGACAGTAATTTGAGGGGTGTAAAAACCAGCAGAGCTGATGTCACTTTCGAGATATGGAACAGCCAGGATTCTAGAATAAATCATGGATCTCTTATTTGGGAGCTGCCATTAGTATCACTATGAAAACCTCAGTTATCTTTCTTCCTTAATTCTCCATTAGGCCACACTGTGGTATCTTTACTACTAAGAATTATGATTATAGCTACTACTAGATATTAAACAACTGCAGGTCCACAAACCTTCTGTAGAATCCTTGGAGCAAAATGTTTTTTTTTTTTTTAAATTTTAATTTTTTTTTTTTTTTGGCAGCCAGAGTGGACAGTGAGAGAGAGAGACAGAGAGAAAGCTCTTCCTTATGCCGTTGGTTCAACCTCCAATGGCCGCCATGGCCAGTGTGCTGTGGCCGGCGCACCGCGCTGATCCGATGGCAGGAGCCAGGTGCTTTTCCTGGTCTCCCATGGGGTGCAGGGCACAAGGACTTGGGCCATCCTCCACTGTACTCCCGGGCCACAGCAGAGAGCTGGCCTGGAAGAGGGGCAACCAGGACAGAATCCAGTGCCCCGACTGGGACTAGAACCCGGTGTGCCGGTGCCGCAAGACGGAGGATTAGCCTAGTGAGCCGCGGCGCCGGCCGGAGCAAGGTGTATTTCATAATTAATCTGTTCGGATTTTATGAAGGTAAAAATACTGAATATTGCATGATATACCCAGAGAGGCTGGATTAGCACTCCAAAATCAAACACTACTAATATTTCTACAAAAAAAGTATGAGTAGTCTTCATAAGTATGATTAAATTAAGGCTGTGAATATCCTCATTGCAGTCAGAGGGGGTTTGCCTTCAATTTACACACATCAACAAAAGAAGAAAAAAGAAAGCATCAGTTCTCAGAGTTTTGGATACTGGAAAGGCAGATAGGGAAATATAGTATGTACCACCACAGATTTTGTACTTATTATGTGTAATTCTCAAAAAAAAAATACCCTGTGAAGTAAGTACTTTTATTCATTTTAAAAAACATAAGAGTATAGTTAACAGTTTATCACTCTGATATATTAATGGTTAACACTTCAGTAGGTTCCAAGTCTACCTTTACAGCACAGTTGTGCAATAGAAGTCAAATGTGGGCTGGTGCTGTGGCTCAATAGGCTAATCCTCCACTTTGCGGCGCCAGCACACCGGGTTCTAGTCCCGGTCGGCGTACCAGATTCTGTCCCGGTTGCCCCTCTTCCAGGCCAGCTCTCAGCTATGGCCCGGGAGTGCAGTGGAGGATGGCCCAAGTCCTTGTGCCCTGCACCCCATGGGAGACCAGGAAAAGCACCTGGCTCCTGCCTTCAGATCAGCGCAGTGCGCCGGCCGTGGCGGCCATTGGAGGGTGAACCAATGGCAAAAGGAAGACCTTTCTCTCTGTCTCTCTCTCACTGTCCACTCTGCCTGTCAAAAAAAAAAAATTAAAAAATCAAATATGAGCTACAGGGGTCAGTGTTGTGGCATTGAAGGTTAAGTGTCCACCCATATGGCCACTGGTTTGAGACCCAGCTGCTCTGCTTCTGATCCAGCTCCCCGCTAATGTGCCTGGGAAAGCAGCGGAGGATCGCCCAAGTGCTATCACATACCCATGGGTATGTGAGAGACTTCGAAGAAGCTCCAGGCTGCTAGCTTTGGCTTGGCCCAGCCCCAGCCATTGGGGCCATCTGGGGAGTGAGCCAGCGGAGAAAAGACCCCTCCCTTTCTCCATCTCTCCCCCCCCTTTCTCTCTTTTCTTACTCTCTCCCCCTTCTTCCCCTGCCCCCTCCCTGCCTCCCTCCCTTCTCCTCCTTTCTCTCCTCCTCTTTGTAACTCTGCCTTTCAAATAAATAAAATCTTCTAAAAAATGTGAACTACATATATAATTAAAGCTTTTTAGTATCTACATGAAATAGCTTTTTAAAAAAAATTTAATAATATATTTTATTTAACCCAATATATCCAGAATACTATAATATTTAATCAAGATTTTTACAAAATATTTTACATTCTTTTCTTTAATACTAAATCTTCACACTTGCATAGCACATCTCAAACCAGAGCAGTTGGGGCTGGCATTGTAGTACCGTGGGTTAAGCTGCTACTTGGCGTTGACCGCATTCCATATCATAGTAACAGTTCATATCCTGGCTGCTCCACTTCTGATTCAGCTTCCTGCTAATGTGCTTGGGAAGGCAGCAGTTGATGGCCCAACTACCCAGGCCCCAGCCTCCCATATGAGAGACCAGGATAGAGTTCCTAACTCCTGGCTTTGCCCTGGCCCAGACCTGGCTGTGGTGGGCATTTGGGGAGTGAACCAGTGAATGGAAGATATCTCTAGATATCTCCCCCTTGCCCCCTTTTCTTGTTGTTGCTCTGCATTTCAAATTAAATAAATAACTCTTTAAAAAAAAAAATCAGACCAGCCACATTCTAGTGATCAGTAGCTGCACATGCCCCGTGGCTACTGGATTGAATGGCTGAGCTCTGAAGCCTGTTTTGTTTGTGGTGCCCCACACACTCAGGGTGTTAATCATTCTTCCATACCAGCAGGTATTTTAAATCATTAGAGCTTTTATGCTCTACTCGTTTGTCTATTTTGTTAATTAATAGATTCATTCTTTTTGGTCTACTCTTTTTATCTTTTCTCTTTATGGTTTTTTCTTCTCTGAGTTTGATTTTTCCCCCTTTTTTGAAAAAAATTCTTTAATGATTTCTTTATTTGAAAGGAATAGTTACAGAGAGGGGAAGAGAGAGAGTAGAGAGATCGTCGATCTGCTGTTTCATTTCCAAAAGGCTGCAATGGTTAGGACTGGGCCAGGCCAAAACCAGGAGCCAGGTCTCCCATATGGGTGGCAGAGTCCCCAGCAGTTGGGCCATCTTCCATTGCTTTTCCAGGCCATTAGCATGGATTTGGTTCAGAAGTGGAGCAGCTGGGACTTGAACCAGTACCCATATGGGATACCACCAGCGCAGACAGCAGCTTTACCTGCAGTGCCACAATGCTGGCCCCTTTGAAAAATTTTTTAAGATGTATTCATTTATTTGACTGACAGAGAGATGGAAAGATAGAGATCTTCCACTCACTGGTTCACTCCCTAAGTGGCCACAACACCCAAGACTGGGCCAGGCTGAAGCCAGGAGCCTGGAACTCCATTTGGGTCGGTTGGTCTGTCTGTCTGTCTGTCTGTCTATCTATCTATCTATCTATCTATCTATCTATCTTATGCTTTCCTAGGCTAATTAGCAGGAAGGTAGATTGCAAGTGGAGCAGCTGGGACTTGAACCAGTGCCTATATGGGATGTTAGTGTTGCGTGTGGTTTAACCTGCTGTACTACAATGCTGGCCACAGATGTTTACCCCTCTAAATATTTAAATACTCTATATTGGGGTGGATATTTGGCCTATTGGTTAGTGCACCTGCATCATTTAATTGGAGTAGCTGGGTTGCATACCTGACTCTAGCTCCTGATTCCAACTTCCTGCTAATGTGGACAGAGGAAAGGTAGAGGGGTTGGCTGAAGTGACTGGATTCCTCCCACTAATGTGAGAGACCTGGATTATGTTCCTGTCTCATGGGTGTCAACTCAGTCCTTTGGTGTCAACTCAGTCCTGGCCATTGCAAGCATTTGGGGAGTGAACCAGCAGTTGGATGATTTCTCTCTGTCTCTCCCTCTCTTCCTCCCTCTCTGAGTCTCCCTCTGTCACAGTACTCTTGTTTTCAGTGTGAATAGATTTTTTAAGGTTTTTTTAATTTTTAAATTTTATATAAAAATAGGGGTACAAATAAAAAAATTATTTATTTGAAAGTCAGAAAGATTCACTGGTTTACTCCACAAGTGGCTGCAACAGCCAGGACTGAGTCAGTTCAAAGCCAGGAGCCAGGAACTTCATCTGGATCTCCCATTTGAGTGGTAGGGGCCCAAGTACTTGTGCTATATTCTTTTTTCCCCAGGCCATTAGCAGGGAACTGAATCAGAAGTGGAGTAGCCAGGACTTGAACCAACATTCCCATATGGGATGTAGGCATCCCAAGCAGTAGCCTAACCTGTTGTATCACAATGCCTGCCCCTTGAGATTTGATTTTAAGAGTACATTTCTTTTTTTAATACTGAATTTTTCTCTGATGTAGTTTTTTTTTTTAACTTTTATTTAATATAATTTCCAAAGTACAGCTTATGGATTACAATGCCCCCCCCCCATGTAGTTTTTTTAAAAAGATTTATTTATTTATTTGAAGCAGAATTACAAAGAGAGAGGGAGGGAGGGAGAGAGAGAGAGAGAAAGAGAGGTCTTCTATCTGCTGGTTCACTCCCAAGATGGCTGCAGTGGCTGGAGCTGTGCCAATCTGAAGCCAGGAGCCAGGAGCTTCTTTCAGGTCTCCCACACAGGTCCAGGGCCCAAGAACTTGGGCCATGTTCTACTTTCCCAGGCCATAGCAGAGAGCTGGATTAGAAGTGGAGCAGCAGGGTCTTAAACCACATATGGGATGCTGGCACTTCAGGTGGTAGTTTTACCCACTATGCCACAGCGCTGGCCCCAAGAGTACATTTCTAAAAGTTCACAAGTTTATTGAGCCATAATTTATGTATCATAAAATTTCACCCATTTTAGGGGTATAATCTAGTGGGTTTTTTTTTTTCAGTAATTTTTGGTTTACTACCCATATGGCCACAATAGCCAGGTATGGGCCAGGCAGAAGCTAGGAGCTAGAAGTGTGGAACTTTGTCTGGGTCTTGCACATGGGTGGCAGGGCCCAGGTATTTGGGCCATCTTCTGCTGCCTTCTCAGGAGCATTAGCAGGAAGCTTGATCTTGATCCAAAATGGTGCAGCTGAGACTCAGAGTGGCATTCCAGTATGGGATGCTGGCACCACACCACAGCACTGGCCCCTTGTACTTTTTATTTTTTTAAAGATTTATTTATTTATTTATTTTTGAAAGGCAGAGTGACAGAGAGGGAGAGGGAGGGAGAGAGTGAGTGAGAGTTTTAGGGAAATTTTATATAATAAAATAATACAATAAATATAATAATGTAAATGCAAAAAACATTCAATGAACAACCCATGAAATTGAATATGGTAGATGGTATAAAATTTATTCTGTAACTAAAACCTTTATTAATTTTCAAATTGCATATTCTGTTTTAGTTATTAAATATTTCTGTTAAACCCATAATATGACAAAAAACTATGCCAAAACATTAAAATTGTTATGATTGATGATGATGATAATAACTGCATTTATGTTATAAAAAACTTCATTTTTCCAGCACAGAAAAATATTTAGTTTCTTGTTGTCTTTTAGATAAAGGGTCTAAGTGTGAGACCAAGAAGTTTCCTTCAAATCAATGCAATAAATCTGGGCAAAGCATCTATCAGAAACCAGTTTCTCCACAACAAAAAGTTCCTACAGGAAAGAGGAACTGCAACAAAAATTTAATCTTAGTAAAGCCCAAGAAAGAGTGTACAGTGAAGAGATCCTTAAAATGTAATGAATGTGGGGAAACCTTTAGTCGAAGCTTATCTCTTAAACTTCACCAGAACTTGCATACTGGAGAGAGGCCTTATGAGTGCAATATGTGTAGAAAAGCTTTTAGACGGATCTCATCCCTCATTCTTCATCAGAGAATTCATAATACAAGGAAGAGGTATGGATGTGATGAATGTGGGGAAAGCTTCAATCAGAAAGCAACCCTTAGTGTACATCAGAGAATTCATGGTGGAAGGGAGATCTTTGACTGTGGGAAGACCTTGAGCCTGTGCCCATCTCTAAGTATGTATCACAAATTTCACGTTGTTGAGAATGCCCACCGATGCCAAACATGTGGCAGAGTTTTCAGTTGTGTGTCATCATTTTTAGGTCATAAGCAAATGCACAATAGAAAAAAAATAGATAAATGCAATAAATGTAGGAGAGGCTTCAAGAAGAAATCAGTCTTTGTCAGGCATGAAGTAATTCATACTGAAGAGAAAACCTATGGAAATAAAGAGGCCTTAAGTCAGAGTCTGCAGCCCAGAACTCACCATTTAAAGAATCCTTATAAATGCAGAAAATGTGAAAAATCCTTTAATAGGATTTTACCGCTTATGCTTCATCAAAGACTTCACACTGCAAAGATTCTCTACTCATGTGATAAATGTGAGAAGGTCTTCAGGCAGCTTTCAACCCTTATTCTGCATCTAAAAATTCATAACGGGGTAAAGCTATACAGATGCAACAAATGTGAGAGGGTCTGCAATAGGCATTCATCCCTTATTCAACATCAGAAAGTTCATACAAAGAAAAAGAAGCTCTTTGAATGTAAGGAATGTGGGAAGATGTTTTCTGGAACTGCAAACCTTAAAATACATCAGAATATTCATTCTGAAGAAAAACCGTTCAAATGCAATAAATGTAATAAAGTTTTTGGCCGCCAATCATTTCTTACGGAACATCAGAGAATTCATACTGGAGAAAAACCCTATCAGTGTGAGGAATGTGGGAAAGCCTTCAGTCATCGAATATCTCTTACCCGACATAAGAGAATTCATACTGAAGATAGACCATACGAATGTGATCAGTGTGGGAAAACCTTCAGCCAGAGTGCACACCTTGCCCAGCATGAAAGAATTCACACTGGAGAGAAGCCATACACATGCAAGATATGTGGGAAGGCCTTCAGTCAGCGCACATCCCTTATTCTACACGAAAGAAGTCACACTGGAGAGAAACCCTATGAATGTAGTGAATGTGGGAAGGCATTCAGCAGTGGCTCAGACCTTATTCGACATCAGAGAAGTCACTCTTCAGAGAAACCCTATGAATGTAGTAAATGTGGAAAGGCATATAGTCGGAGCTCATCTTTGATTCGACATCAGAATACACATTGTGAAGGAAAAACCTAAGGCTTTTTTATTTTTAAATCTGTAAAGGCAAAAGTAGAAACAAATGTGAAAATATGTACATATTTATGTCCCAATAAATTCATTGTAAGGTGACTATACTTAAGTTGCAAATGTGTATCTCCTAACCCACTGCACATCAGCTTAGCAGTATGGTACACCAAATATCATGTTTACCCCCATGATTACCTGGGTGACAGAGACCTGCAGCTTGTCACTACAGCCCAGCATCATGAGAGAACATTGTACCACATGTTGCTAGCTCAGGAAAAGATTAAATTGGAAGAATAATTTCTAATGAAAAGTGTCACTTTTCTACTACTGTAAATTTAAACAATCACCAGTTGAAACATCCTCAGTCAAGGACTGTCTGTACTTGTCCATAATGTAAATTTTATACATATAGGACTAATTGATGTTGTATCCCACTTTGATAGCCAAAGAACAGAAATCATTGGTTGCTTTGACCTGAGGATTTGAAATCAAATGAGACAAGCTCAGAAGATTAGATCAGTCTTGTGAATGAAAACTTCTCATTTGATAAGAATTACTGATATTTTATTTTCAATGTAGTTTTAAAGATATTTCATTAGCCAGAGCCAACAAAGCAGAATTGTGAAGTCCATTTTTTGTCAGGGGGGCTTTGAGCCTCATGTAGAGTCACAGGAAGAGTGAGTCTATTCCTCAGGACTAGAACTATCAAATAATGGAGCTTCTTGGGAAAACAAGTGTCCCTTTCACTTGAATTTGTGCGTGAGGATAAAGAGTGATTCTTTAGGTGGATAAATATAGCACTCACAATGGTGTGGAGCAATGGAGATATCACTATACTGTCTCCTTGGACATGAGGACATATGCTATTTATGGTGTGAACACCTAACAAGGCCAACATAGGTTAACAGGAAAATAACCAGGATGTGTTGATGAATGACAAAGATTAGAGTAGGGAGAAATTATTTATTTTGTATTTGAAAGTAAATTGTTTATATTTATATAAATACAACTTGATATTTTTTGTGTAATAATACTGTTGTGCAATAAGTAATTGTTGGAATATGTGGCATTATGGACTCCATGTTTGTTACACTCCACAGTTTATATGCACAAGTCCTCCCCTGCAATGTGACAGTATTTGGATATAGGGTTTTTGGGAGACAGGGTTAGATGAGGTCATGGGCATGGGATCTTCATGATGGGAGAAGTGCCTTTTTAAGGAGAGACACCAAGATGCCTGCTGTCTTTCTGCACTGTGTGCAAACACAATGAGAAGGCAGCCATCTTCATACCAGAAAGAGGGCTCTCAAAAGGATCTGACTAGGTTGATGCCCTGATCTTGGACTTCTAGCTTCCAGTAAGAAGTGAAATTGTCTTGTGAAAGCCACCAAGTCTATGGTATTTTGTTGTAGTTGCTTGAGCTGCCATATTGAGAAAACTCTAGATTTATATACTGGGCATTTTCCTAATCAACTGTTCACTCTGTGTAGTAGCTATCAGTCCCTCTTTGCAGCTTGTGTACAATATGTGAGAAATAAAAATCGGAGTTCTTTTTAAAACTTAGAGTATATACAATTGAGCTCTTCTATGTGAGTTCACCTGCAAAAGCTGAATTTGAGAACACGTATGTTGACAATTTTGTTCAATGTATGATTGTGTGGGTTAGATCATTCTAACTTTGGTGAAAACAGAGAATCTAATTGACAAGAAAAATGCTTTATTTGAATAGTCACTAGACTGATGTAGATGTCTATTATGACAATATTTTGCTTTTTAAGAGATACTAAAGGATTTCTACTTCTCCTTTAGCAAACATCTCTCTTGCATGTTTGTTGTATATGTAACTACCTTGCACCAATCAGTAATAAACCTTGAGGACGTACAAACTAATAAGACACAGTTAATAATCTCATTCACCTACAGTTACAGGTAAACAGCCATGTCTAAGATGCACAGGTAGAACCTAGGAGGATGAACTCCATGATATGGAGAGTCTAGGGCAGGGATTGTTTGCTTTAGAGATGGTGATAGCATTACAAGAAGAATAGGAATTTACAAGGCACACAAAAGTTGGAAGGCTATTCAGGGCAGAGAGAAAAGTACAGCTGCATATAATAATGGCAGAGAGTAGTGGAGTATTTGCAGAATTAAAAGTACCAACATTTGGTACAGCAGCTAGTACACAGTTAAGTGGTAAATATGCAAATATCTGAATGAATGAATGAATGAAAATAGTATCTGAAGCATAATCCATAGGAACATTAAACCTGAAAAAGACCCAGACATTGACATAAACTCTGGGAAAACTAGCTTTTCTCCTAAAAATAATCACTAGTGTGTTGCAGTTGATTTCTCAACAATTTTGCAGTGGATTTGTTTCTGAGTGGAAGAGCGTGGAGGGGGCAAGAGGCATGGAGTCACCACACAGACCCCAGGAGTCAGGTGAAAGCAGGCCTGAGGCCAGCAGCCTGAAGACTCATTTATTTTAGTACAATAGCTTATATAGCCAAGACCAGCCAATCCGGTCAAGGGGTGGTCTATGCCCCAACCAATCACAGCCTGTTGCCAGGCAGTATCCGAAGCCATCCAGTCATAGCCTGTTGCTAGTCAGGCTCTTGTCACCAGGCAGTTTCTGAAGTCATCCAATCACGGCCTGTTGCCAGGCAGTTTCTGTTGTCAGTGGCCATCTTGGCATGACCTTTTCACCTCATTGGCCATCTTGGCATGAACTTTTCACCTCTTTCCACCAAGAGGCCTTGCTCCTAATAAGCTATGGCAAGTGGACATCACCCACATTAACTCCTTTGATAAACTTAAGTTTGTCCATGAGGTGGTAGATACTTACTCAAAGGCTGTATTTGCAACAGCCCAATTTGGAGAAAAGGCTAGTAATGTGATAAAGGCGGTTAAATCAGCCATGCTGGTTCTTGGCGTCCCCTGGACCATAAAGACTGATAACGGGTCAGCAGATACACCACAGGAATTTAATTCCTTCCTGAAATCCTGGAACATACAGTCTGCCACAGGTATCCCATACAACCCACGGGGACAGGCAATCATTGAAAGAACTCATAGGACGATTAAAGATCTCTTACAAAGAAAAACTATCTCATGCCCTCAGACCCACAACTTGCTTTGACTGAGGTCCTTTTCACTATCAATTTTCTTACTTTTGATTCCCAAGGGATCAGCCCAGCTTATAAACACTGGGGATCCATTCCATCCCAGACCCCGGCCCCTATGGTTAGGTGGAAAGACCCCCTGACAGGAGAACACCCTCTGCTAACCAAGGGCCGAGGATATGCTTGTCTTTCCAGAGAATGTGGAACAACCCATTTGGGTACCAGCCAGAAACATCGAGCCTGCCAGAACCAGCTGAACAAGACTGAGAATCCACCTTGTTAGCAGATGCACCTGCCCTATTATCCTACCCTGAGAAACTGCCCATAGCCACATCTGTTACTGTTTTGTACCCCACTAGCTCTGGTCAGCCACTCAAACGGCCCACAGCCTGTGTGTGGTCATGCCATTCCTGATAACCATTATTCCTCATTCCTATCCCTATCTGAGCAAGCAATCCTGTGGTCTCTCGATTTGAGCGCTGGTTAGTCAATGACGGGTAAGATCCCCTGGGGGACAACCTAAGACAGGCACAGCTGCATACGGAGACCACATGGAAACGGGGTCAACAATGGTATGGCCAAGAATCATGCCTCCCGTTGCTCAAAAATAAATGAAAAGGGTGGAATGAGGTGAAAAGGTCATGCCAAGATGGCTGCTGACAACGGAAGCTGCCTGGCAACAGGCCATAATTGGATGGCTTCAGAAACTGCCTGGCAACAGGCTATGATTGGTTGGGGCATAGACCACCCCTTGACCGGATTGGCTGGTCTTGGCTATATAAGCTATTGTAATAACTCAAATAAATGAGTCTTCAGGCTGCTGGCCTCAGGCCTGCTTTCACCTGACTCCTGGGGTCTGTGTGGTGACTCCACACCTCTTGCCCCCTCCACGCTCCTCCTCTCAGAAAAGAATCCACTGCAACATTGTTGAGAAATCGACTGCAACACTAGTGGATTTTAAAGCCTATGGGTTAACCATGGCAACAAAAAACCTTAACCCTATATTAAAACACACACACATACACACACAAACACTATAGGTTTAATAGAAGGAAAGACATATCCTCTCAGGACCTACTTAACTTTTTACTGTCTCTGATAAGATACCTGGCGTCCAGAGGAGACAAAAGTAAAATGGCACACAGAAATGCACATAAAAATGTGAGTGGTTTAACTGTTAAGATGCTGGTTAAGACATCTGTGTCCTATATCAGAGTACCTGGGTTTGATACCTGGCTCTGGCTCTTGACTTCAGCTAGATTAATGCTAACACTGGCAGACAGCAGTAATGGCCCAGTAAATTGAGTTCCTGCCACCCAGGTGGGAGACCTGGCTTTTGCCTGACCCAACCCCAGCCATTATAGACATTTGGGGAATGACCTGTCTTGGTCCTTCAAATAAATTTTTTAAAATTTATTTTCAAAATCCAAGAAAACACTTCCCAAGAAACACGGCAATCCTCAGAACTAAATTCAGAAGTGATTTAACCCTTGTGGACTATATGACATGGAATTTTAAATCCCTTTAATGATAAGTTACCAGTTGGATAAAAGTACAAAATAGGCAACATCTGGGGAGAGATACGGAAACTAAGAGAAAGACTGAGGGAAAGAGGAAGGGAGGGAAGTACAGTTATCTTCTTTGAATTGTACCTATGAAATATATTAAATCTGTTCTCTGTATATTAATAAAAACTAAAAACATTAAAATTTTAAAAACTAGAAAAATGTAACCAAATGGAAATATTAAGAAATGAAAAACAGTAATAGAAGCACGGTGTCTCCAACACATTCATCAATATGTTTGGCACACCCAAGAAATAAGTAAACTTGATGCTAGACTAAAAAAATATCCAAACTGAAACACCAGGGGAGGGGGAAATATAAAAACAGTATCCAAGAGCTGTGGGAAAATACTTACTGCTAGAACACACACATAATTGGAATCCCATTAGGCATAAAGAAAATGAGGTAGAAGAAATAGCTGAAGAAGAAACTTCTTTGGCCAAGAAAGTTCCAAAATTAGTGACCCCCAGAACATAAATCTATGAAACTCAGAAACATCAAGAATGATACATACCAGGGCCGGTGCCGTGGCACACTAGGTTAATCCTCCACCTGCGACGCTGGCCTCCCATTTGGGCGCTGGTTCTAGTCCTGGTTGCTCCTCTCCAGTCCAGCTCTCTGCAGTGGCTTGAGATAGCAGTGGAGGATGGCTTAAGTGCTTGGGCAACTGCACCTGCGTGGGAGACCAGGAAGAAGCACCTGGCTCCTGGCTTTGGATTGGCGCAGCTCCGGCTGATGCGGCCATTTGGAGAGTGAACCAACGGAAGACCTTTCTCTCTGTCTCTCATTGTAACTCTACCTGTCAAATAAATAAATAATTTTTTTTTAAAAAAAGTGATACATACCAAAAGCACACTCGTACACTATATACACCTAGCCATAGCATTGTCAAACTGCTGAAAACAAAATACTGAAAGAAGTCAGAGAGGATGAAAAGACATATACAGAGGAACAAAGATAAAAGGACGGTGTAGTGGCATCTTTAAAGTGCTGAAAGAGATAATAATCTATTTTTCATGGAAATATATTGCAAATTAACAGAGAAATAAAGACCTTTTCAGAGAAAAGTGAGAGAACACAGTACTAGAAGAGTCACTTTATGGGAAATAGTAAATGGAGTTTCTCAAGCAAAAGGAATATGAAAAAATTGGTACTTGGATATACTTGTACACAATGAAATGGAGAGACCTAGAAATGGAAAAAGTGAATGCAAAATAATTTTCCTTTTACCTAAAAGACAACTAGCTATCTAAAAGAATACATCATAGGGGCTGGCGCTGTGGCACAGTGGGTTAAAACCCTGGCCTGAAGTACCGCCATCCCATATGGGTGCTGGTTCGAGAGCTGGCAGCTCCACTTCCCATCCAGCTCTCTGCTATGGCCTTGGAAATCAGTAGAGGATGGCCCAAGTCCTTGGGTCCTTGCACCCACTTGGGAGACCAGAAAGAAGCTCCTGTCTCCTGGCTCTGGATTGGTGCAGCTCTGGCCATTGCGGCCATCTGGGGAGTAAACCAGCGGATGGAAGACCTCTCTCTCTGTCTCTACCTCTCTCTGTAACTCTCTCAAAATAAACCTTAAATACATTGTACACATTGAATACACTGTATGTTTATAGCATATATGAAAGTAAAAGATTTGAAAAGCACAAAGGATGGAAGAAAGAAAATAAGAGTATATCTTGTAAGATTTGTATGTGTTAACTAGTATATTGTTTGAACAAATATTCATGGGGCAGGCATTTAGCCTAATGGTTACGCTGATGTACATCCCACATCAGAGGATCTGCGTTTGGTTTCTGGTTGTAGGTCATAACACCAGGATGCAGCAGTGATGGTTCTAGTACTTGGGTTTCTCCCTCCCTTGTGGGAGAATGGCAGTGCATTCCCAGCTCCTGGCAGGACTCCCTGTCTAGTCCCTGCAGGCCTTTGAGGAAGGAACCAGCAGATGGGAGCTCCCTTTGTCTGCCTCCAAAATAATCTGAAAAGAGAATGGAAAGTAGAAGAATGCAAGTCCTCGACTGTCACATTTACTATTAGGACCATGATGACTGCTATGGTTTTTTCCCCCATTTTTCTCAGTAATTGTCTGTCTTTGCTTCTTTTTAAGAATAAAGTTGTCTCCATCATACTACTAAGATACTCCAACTTCATATGAATTCTATTTAATGGAATGCATTCCATTCTTCATGAAAATTCTCTTCATTGACTCCTGAATTCTTAGCTTAGCAAGAATTTGGTCTGGTTGCTCTCTATGCTTGTTGCAGAGTGGTCATCCTAGTAATCCTCAACATCGATTTTGTCTGTTAGATCTACTATTTATTGAAGCCTGTTCTATTTTCTTCCTTTCTGATCCACATTATGCTAGAGCCTACATTTAATATCCCCAAAAAGGATATATGGAAGTAAACTGCATGTTCAAAGATATCAATATTTGGTCTCTAATAATTATTGGCTGGGTAGACTAGGTAATTTTACATCATAACTTGGAAGATACTATTTTGTCTTCTCTCCTACGACTTAAGAAAAACCAAAGCTATTTTAATTCTTAATTCTTGCTCTTTTATTTTTTTATGTGACCCAGAAACTATTTGAAAGCTTTTAGAGAATGTTGTTCTTGTGTTAAATCTGAGATTTCATAAGCATATTTCTGGTTTTTTTTTTTTAATACCTGTTGTGGTTTTCCCAATCCATCCTGTCCAAACATTGAGTTATATTCCAAGCTGACCATTCATACTTTCTTCAGTTTCGAAAGGGTCTTATTCATTTATTTGATACACTCTTGCATTTTCTATTTCAGAAAATAGATGTTAGACCTTATAGAGTCTCCTGTCCCATTTTGTCTGTCATTTTCTTTTATTCTTATATACTTGAGATTTTCCCTTAAATTTCTTTCAAACCACAGCAATGTATTTTTTCAAAACTTAGTTCTGTTACCTAATTTTTCCCTTTAAAAAGATAGTTTCTCGTTGTTTTAAAAATGGAACATGTGTTCAAATATCAGATTGATAAAATTATCATTTTCTTTTGTTGTAACATGATTTCTCCCACTCTATATTTAGTTATCTCTTGAGACTTACTCATCTTAATCACATGACATGGTTTAATTAGGTAAATGATAGGGAATTCTTTGGATACTCTCATTGTAGGTGTTTTTCAGAATGGGAAAATTCACCAGTATCTAGGATTGGCAAATCCCTGAGAGGGTCCTCCAAATTCCAAAAAGGCTTTAATTTAGGCAGCCAACTCTTCACTTTAGTTGACCTAGTTCTCCACAAGTTCAATTTGTTTTCATATTTTAAACAATTTAAAATTACATTATCATTTTCTTTGTTTAGACTTCGACAGTATAGATACATTAGGTCTCCCTTTGACTTAGCAGCCAATCCCAGTTCCCTCTCCAGAAGAAACATTTAACATGTTAAAAAATCTGAGCATTTGCATAAATGCTATATGGGCACTGGTTGTAGTCCTGGCTGCTCCTCTTCCGAGCCATCTAGGAAAGCAGTAGAAGATGGCCCAGTGTGGAAGACCCGGAAGAAGCTCCTGGCTCCTGGCTCTGGCTCTCTGCAGCTCCAGCCATTGCGGCCATCTGGTGAGTGAACCAGCGCATGGAGGACCTCACTCTCTCAACTTCTCTAACTCCGCATTTCAAATAAATAAAATAAATCTTTTTTTTAAAAAAAAGGTATCCTTAAGGGAAAATTAAAGAAATGTATTTTTAAATATACCATGTTCCAGAATATTTTCTTTTTCAACCAGTCTTTTATTCAAACCCATACCAAAGTTATCAGTCCATTTTTTAAACTGTTGCTTAGTTTAGTCATGATTGCTAAAGGAAATTTAAAAAAAAATTGCTTCCAGTGTTTCATGTACTAACTATATTGCCCTCTAAATTGTCTATTTTAAAAAATCTCTCTGTCTCGGCCGGCACCACGGCTCAATAGGCTAATCCCCTGCCTGTGGTGCCAACACACCGGGTTCTAGTCCCGGTCATTCCTCTTCCAGTCCAGCTCTCTGCTGTGGCCTGGGAATGCAGTGGAGGATGGCCCAAGTCCTTGGGCCTTGCACCCGCATGGGAGACCAGGAGAAGCACCTGGCTCCTGGCTTCGGATCAGCGTGTTGTGCCAGCCACAGCGGCCATTGGGTGGTGAACCAACGGCAAAGGAAGACCTTTCTCCCTGTCTCTCTCACTGTTCACTCTGCCTGTAAACAAACAAACAAACAAAAAAAACAAAACCACCTCTCTGCCTCTACAGTAGCTGTGATGTTAGTAATCATTTCCCTGCATCACTGCCAATATTTGACATTACACTGTTTAACTTTCTCTAAATACTGTTAAGCTTCCATTGATACTAAGGTTAACCTTTTAAACACTGAAGGGGAGGTTAAGCAGGTGTTTGTTTTTAGCCATTTGTACTTTGTGAGTGAACTCTAGTTTCCTTTTCTTTTACAACATTTAACTCATCAACTGATGA
>CM027395.1:1428622-1447033 GCA_015711505.1 Sylvilagus bachmani | reverse complement strand
GGTGTCACTTTATGATTTGTAGGAGCACTTTTATGTTGAGGATATGAATTTTATAGGTTATGTGTTGTAATGATTTTCTCCCATTCTGAAGTTAAAAGAATCTTGTAACTCTTTGAACATTAAAAAATGTTTCTTATGCAGTTAACCTATGAATCTTTGTGTATGAGAGGAGAGGAGGAGGCTTCTAGATCTCATGCCATTTTTAAGACTGTTCTTATCCATCACTATAAAATGTCAGTATTCTCTAATTTTTCCTTTCCACATTTAGGTAAATCAACTTTCAAGTACAGAATAAAAGGCTTGTTTTTATACAGAACAGAATCAATTTTCCAAGTACTATAAAATCACTGATGTGAAGTCACTTTTATTCCGTATTTTATGTGTATATCTATATGAATGTGTGTTTATGTTCACATGCAATGTTTCAAACCTTGAAACATTTTTTTGGATTTTGTTAGGTACAAAGAATCTGTAGACTAATCTGTGAGCTCCTAACATCTGTGTAACAGTAAGTCTTCCCACAGAGAAGAGCAAAGTGTCTATTCAAGTATTCATTTTCATCCTTCATTAAACTTTCATCATTTTCCTTGTATCTGTATTCATATATGAACTGGTTACTGTATTGATTGCATACTCAAAGCCGCCAGGAGTTAGAAAGTAATACAAATAAAGAATAAAGCACACTAGATAGAAAGAAACATGTAATGGTTTGAACTTTGGAGAACTGGAAAACAAATGCTCTCCCAAAGGTATTCCTGTTCATTGAAAACTCAATACATACCAAATCAAACGTGTTTGAGCAGCAGTTTATGAGTACTAACCTAACGTTCTGCTTTCTTTTCTCCTGTAGTTATGGAACCTTGGAAACTTTTTCTAATTTAAATGTTTGATACAATTTTTCCAACTGGAACCAGGAAAGGGGGTCAAACGTACACTTCATTTTAAATTATTGATTAGCTATTTATCTTTTCAAATTTCTGTTTTGCCTTTGTTTACATGTTAATAATGAATACATCTCTATTAACTCTGCCTGTTCTAAAAGAAAGTCTCGCTTCTTAAAACTGTTGAATATCTAATGAGGTTGCTCTTCTTGTCAATGAATCATAGAGTATCTATATATTCATTTTGAAATAGAAGCCACCATCTACCCCATATCGTCATGGAAAGTAACATCAGTACACTCATCACTATCTGCAAAAGAGTTACTGCTGTTCCTTTTCAAAACTCCTCCCAATTTCTTTCCTTAGCGATAAAAAAAACCCAAAACTTCCTACCTTTCTGACCCTAAGTTGCTGCTTATTTCTCAGGTGAGTGGCTGAGATATCAGCTCTTCTTTTTATACATGGTATCTTTTTCTTTACATTAATATTTATTATTTTATGCTAGGCACTCTGCTGAGTTTACATGCATTATTTACCTTTCCCACTAACTTTTGAGGTAGTACTATTATTATTTCCATAATATAAGTAAGAGGATTGAAGTTTAAAAGAACAAAATGGACCCCCTAATAAGAAGGCTACAAAAATGGAAGAGGAAGGATTGGAACCAAAATCTATTTGATGTTGGAATAAGCTCTTAATTTTGGACGAGTATCCAGAAAACAAGATGGATACTTACTTGAAAAAGGGATTTAGAAGGTAGTCCAACAAAAAGGTATTGGAGGATATTGGGGATCTTTTAGCTATTTTGAGGAATGTATGCTTTAACCTACAACTAAGGGATGCCACTGAGGGATTTTAATAAGAGGGAAATTATAAGATCAGAATTACTTTTTAAAAATATAAGTTTGATGCAATGTGGACAACTGACAAAGAATTGTGAAAGTACAGAGACCAAGTAGAATGTTATTTCCATATTCCATATCAAACAGATTAATATGTATTAGACTAGGATGATAAAGTGGAAATGGAT
Source organism: Sylvilagus bachmani (assembly GCA_015711505.1). Classification (NCBI taxonomy): domain Eukaryota; kingdom Metazoa; phylum Chordata; class Mammalia; order Lagomorpha; family Leporidae; genus Sylvilagus; species Sylvilagus bachmani. The sequence continues at coordinate 1,445,122 of CM027395.1, read as the reverse complement.
TAAAGGGGTCAGATTCTTAACAGATTTAAGAGATAAAACCTACAGGTCTTGGTAACTGATTGGATGTGGCAGGCGAGGAAAGAGTCAAGAACGACTCCATAGTATGAATTCTCTCATGGTGAGCGAGGTGTGCACGCTGCCTGAAGGATTTTCTACAGTCTTTACATTCATAGGGCCTCTCTCCAGTATGAATTCTCTGATGTAAGGTCAGAGATCCACTATAGCTAAAGGCTTTCCCACAGACATTACATTCATAAGGTTTCTCTCCCGTATGAATTCTTTGATGCTGAGCAAGGCCTGCATTTTGGCTAAACGTTTTTCTACATTCCTTACACATATAGGGCTTTTCTCCAGTGTGACTTCTCTGGTGTTGTGCAAGTGATGAACTATTGCTAAAGGCCTTCCCACATTCAATGCATTCATAGGGTTTCTCTCCAGTATGAACCCTTTGGTGTTGATCAAGATATGCAATCTGGCTGAAGGCTTTCCTACACACTTTACATTCATAGGGTTTTTCTCCAGTATGAACTCTCTGATGTTGTGCAAGATGTGCATATTGGCTGAAGGCTTTCCTGCATTCCTTACACTCATAGGGTCTCTCTCCAGTATGAATTCTCTGATGTACAATTAGGTACCCACGATGGCTAAAGGCTTTTGCGCACACATTACATACGTAAGGTTTCTCCCCTGTGTGAATTCTCTGATGCTGAGCGAGAAATGAACCATTACTAAAGGCTTTTCCACATTCAATACATTCAAAAGGTCTCTCTCCAGTATGAACTCTCTGATGTTGAGTCAGGTGTGCAATCTGGCTGAAGGCTTTTTGACATTCTTTACACTGATAAGGTTTCTCTCCAGTGTGAACTCTCTGGTGTTGGGCAAGGTGTGCATTCTGGCTGAAGGCTTTCCTACATTCTTTACATTCATAGGGTTTCTCCCCAGTGTGTATTCTTTTATGTTGAGCTAGGTTTGCACTCTGGCTGAAGGTTTTCCCACATTCAACACATGCATAGGGTTTCTCTCCAGTATGGATTCTCTGATGAAGAGTAAGGGATGAACTCTGGTTGAAGACTTTCTCACATTCATTACATTTCAAAAGTTTCTTTTCTACATAGGCTTTCTTGTGTTTCATTTCAACAGATTTTTTTCGGTAACTTCTTTTTTGTGGCACATGCTTAAGTACTGTTTCTTTGGTGGGAAAATTCTGTTGAATATCTAGTATTGCAACCTGATGGAATGTTTGCCAAGATTTATTATACTTATTACTTTGATCTTCAGAGAGGATTTCTTTATTGGTGATGATCAATTGACTAGAATGTGGCTCCTGACTTCCCAAATGTTTTTTACACCAGTCCAAACTTTCAGAGTCTTCTTTCAAACTTTGGCAGTCAAGGCTATGACTAAGATGGCTTCTTCCCATTGTCATTAGTTTGGATGAGTCTTCAAAAATATCTTGATTTGATGAAAATTCACTGCTTTCAAATACATACTCCCAATCTAAAAGATATCAAAAACATATTTTATATTTATTGATTATAATATAATAAACTTCTAAAATACAAGTGAGTGAATAAAGTACATGTGAAGTTCAAGGACTTAATAGCTCTTAATGCAATCTAAAAAATATGAAGTTATAACCAATGAGAATGCAAATAGTTGATTAAGGAAATAATCATGTAAAACCAGTAAGATAAATGTCAGAAAACATTTGAGAAATCATCTAAAATCACATTATTTTATATTTGTTAATATAATAATCCTCAACATCATTCCTCCTTTGCTGCAGGTTATCCTGCATTCAAGCTGAATTATCTTTATAAAGCCAATTTTAAAATATTGGTAATTTAGCTTTAAAATCCTCCATTGGATACCTATACCTAAAGATACACCAGATGGCCTTAGGATGCACATGAGACTCTATGGTTAAACTTTTGCAGTTAGAAAATAAAGTCTTCCTGAAAACCTTTTCTATGTGGTAAGTTCCACTTAAATGTAAAATTTCAGTTGATCCCTGAAGCTAAATTGCCCTCATAAAAAAATAATTTTGTATCAAGCTGCTTGCTTTTATTAACTTACACAGGCTTTAATCTGGCTTTCCCATTCCATTCCCAAATTGGGTCACATAATTCTTTGGCTCAAGTGGTTGTCAACACATTTATAATAGCAAAATTCTTGTCAAGGTTTACAAAATGACAATGATTTGGTACTCTCTGACCTTATCTTTCTTTTTTTCTTTTTCTTTTTGTAGAGATTTATTTTTATTTCAAAGTCAGAGTTACAGAGAGAGGGAGAGACAGAGAAGCAGAGAGAGAAAGAGATCTTCCATCCACTGGCTCATTCCTTAGATGACCAGAATGGCCAGGGCTAAGCCAAGCTGAAGCCAGAAGCTAAGGAGCTTCTTCCAGGTCTCCCCATGGGCCATCTACTGCTGCTTTTCTCACATGCATTAGCAGGGAGCTGCATTAGAAGTGGAGCAGCTGGGATATGAACCAGAGCCCATAGAGGCTGTGGGCATTGCAGGCTGCAGCCTTATCTGCTAAGCCACAACACCAACCTCCGATTATTTATGTATTTGAAAGGTAGTATTTTGGGTCCAGCACTGTGGCGCAGCAGGTTAAGGCCCTGACCTGAGGCACTGGCATCCCTTGTGGGCACCGGTTCTAGTCCCAGCTGCACCTCTTCCAATCCAGCTCTCTGCTGTGGCCTGGGATAGCAGTAGAGGATGGCCCAAGTCCTTGGGCCCCTGCACTCGTGTGGGAGGCCCAGAGGAGGCTCCTGACTCCTGGCTCAGATATTACGGCCATCTAGGGAGTGAACCAGTGGATGGAGGACCTCTCTCTCTGTCTCTACCTCTCTCTGTAACTCTGTCTTTCAAATAAATAAAATAAATCTAAGGACTTGGGCCACCTTCCACTGCCTTCCCAGGCACATTAGCAGGGAGTTGGATCAGAAGCAGAGCTGCCAGGATTTGAACCAGCATTCCCACGAAGGATCCAGCATTGCAGGTGGTACCCTAACTTGCTGCACCATAACACCAGCCCTGACCTCATTTTCATTCATCTCTCGCTTGCCTACTCCTCTTCAGCTATAAGGGTTAGCATTTTTCAGATGTTAAGAATAGCACACTTGCTGTTTCTCTGTCTACAAAACATATCCCCCAGATATCTGCTGGACCCATTCCTTTAATACATTTCTTCACTTGAGGTTCTGCTCACATATTACATGTTCATTATGGCCTTTTCGACCATCTAAGATAAAATATTACACCTGACCTGTTTTTCTATCTTGCTCTTCATTACTTGTTACTTAATATTATATTACATATTAATTTACTCTTATATCCTCACTAGAATGTAAACTTTCACATGTAAGACTTTTTTTTAAATTTTTTTGTAACTTAAGGATACCCATTGCCTAAGACAGGCTTGGCAGATAGAAGGTATTTAACAATTTAATGAATAATGAATCAAGAATACATTATGTAAAACACTAATTCATCCTCTCATTAGAATCATCTGCTTACATGAATGGGGTAAATGGCTTAAATCAAGTATAAAACCACCATTGTACTGGACATATTAACTAGGTAGATAGCCAGATTTGGTAAGAAGAAAAATCTAAAGACAGGATATTTGAATTGAAGCTGTTAACTCTTGATGCCCTACCTCAATGCCCTTCCAAACTCTACCCTCCCTTTAAACAAATAATTACAAATCACTTTCAAGAATCCCTCAAAAGAAGGTCAACATGCAGATGAAATCCTAGAGCTCTTTGGGCAGGGAATATGAAGTGAATGACAGGGTGCACTGAATCTAATTAAACCCAGAAGCAAATTTATAAAAGTGTGATAAGAAAGTAAAAATGCAGGTATGTTTTTTATTATATTAATTCATCTTAGATAGAAACATTCATGCTGTAATATTACAATCATTACAGCCGTGATTCTCAAGTTTTAGAGTATCAGAATTACAGATTGCTGACCTTTGCAGTCTCTGGTTAATTAGATCAGAAGAGGGGTAAGAATCCATCATATAAATTGAGGTAGAATTCTCAAAAATATTCAGACAACCACAGGGAATACAGGAAAGTGGGAACCAAGCCACAAAAATAAAAAGCAAAGAAAAAACTGAATGATGGACTCAAATAAAATTATATGAATAATTATATTAAATATTCATGGTGTACACATCCAAGAAAAGGCCAACTTTGTAAGAACTGATAAGAAAGGAAAGCCAGGCCCCTACAGAAAACATTAACTATAAGGATATGGTAACTGGAGAAAGTTGTAACATGAAAACAGTTAAGTGTAAGAAGGGTACAAGACTATATTCATATTAGATAAAATAGATTTCAAATAGAGTATTATCAAAGATTAAGAGAATCATGTCATAGTTATAAATAGATCAATTCCTCAGGAAGACATAATAACCAGAAGTGTGTAGGTGGCTAATAGAAAGCCTCAAATACATAAAACAAAATGGTTATAAGAAATAGGCAGGGTCGGTGCTGTGGCATAGCAGGTAAAGCTGCTGCCTGCAGTGCCGGCATCCCATATGGGCACCGGTTCTAGTTCCGGCTGCTCCACTTCTGATCCAGCTTTCTTCTATGGCCTGGGAAATTAGTGGAGGATGGCCCAGGTCCTTGGACCCCTGCACCCAACATGGGAGACCAGAGGAAGCTCCTGGCTCCTGGCTTTAGACCAGCGCAGCTCTAGCTGTTGAGGCCAATTGGGGAGTGAACCAGCAGATGGAAGGTGCTCACTCTCTTTCTCTCTCTGCCTTTCCTCTCTCTGTGTAACTCTAACTTTCAAATAAATAAATAAATCTTTAAAAAAATAAGAAATAGGCAATTGTATAATCCTAATGAATGATTTTAATATGCTTTGCTCAGCAATTGACAAAAAGTAGACAAAAATTAGTTAATACCTAGAGAATCTCAATAGGATTAACTACCTTGATCTAATATATTTTTAGAACACTGTACGCTACAGTGGTGCAACTTGCATTCAAGTGCACATGGTGCCTTTAGTAAGACGACCACATGCTGGGCAAAATAGATCAAGTCTCAAGAAAATGAAAACCCTGGAATCATAAAAAGTATGTTTTCTAACCTTAACAGAATTAATTAAATTAAAAATCGGTAGTGAGCTCTAATAAATTTGAAATCTCTTGGAATTGAAATACATATTTCTATATAATCTATGAGCTAACGAGTATAACAAGAGAAATTAGAAAATACTTTGAATTGATTAATAATGACAGTACAACATATCAAAACTTGTGGGATACAGCTAAAAACTGTTCTTTTTTAAAAAAATAATTTATTTTCCTTAAATCCTACCACCTAAAACAGTTCTTAAAGGAATATCCCAGATGTCAGCAACATTAGAACTGAAAGAGGAATTATTATTCAACATCCCACAGACACTGAAAAGATAATATTATTCATAACTCATATTAGACAACTCGTTGCCTCGGATTTCTTGAAAGCACAAATTTCTTGAAAGATATAGCCTACCAAAGCTGATTCAAGAACTATATAACTGTGAAACCTATTACATAAAAAACATTTTAGGCACAGATGTCTTCACTGGTGATGTCTGCCAAACATTTAAAGAAGAGATAATACCATTCTATCCAAACTTTTTCAGAAAATAGAAGAGGGAAAAATATTTCCTGTTTTCATAAGACTGGTATTACTTGATAATAAACCAGATAAAGAAATTACCAAAGTAAACCTACAGCTCAATGTAGCACATGAACATAAATGCAAAATTCCTAATAAAACTGCAGCAAATCAAATCCAGTAACATATGAGAAGCACAATCTTGACCATGTAGGGTTTAATCTCAGAAATGCAAGGTTGGTTTAATATTAGAAAACAAGTCAATGTAATTCATTGTATTAACAGATTAAATGAAAATCACATGATGATTTCAATAGTTTTTGACCTATTTATTATAAAAATTTTAGCAAACCAGGACAGAAAGGAATTTCTTCAAACTGATCAAGAGCATCTAAGAAAAACCTACAGCTTACATCTGTGTACTAATGGAAGAATGTACGTCTCTTAAGACTGGGATACATGGTTTTTTTTTTTTTTAAATTCTTTTTTTTTTTTTTTGACAGGCAGAGTGGACAGTGAGAGAGAGAGACAGAGAGAAAGGTCTTCCTTTGCTGTTGGTTCACCCTCCAATGGCCGCCGTGGCCGGTGCACTGCGACCGGCGCACCGCGCTCATCCAATGGCAGGAGCCAGGTGCCAGGTGCTTTTCCTGGTCTCCCATGGGGTGCAGGGCCCAAGCACTTGGGCCATCCTCCACTGCACTCCCGGGCCACAGCAGAGGGCTGGCCTGGAAGAGGGGCAACCGGGACAGAATCCGGCACCCCGACCGGGACTAGAACCCGGTGTGCCGGCGCCGCAAGGTGGAGGATTAGCCTGTTGAGCCACGGCACCGGCCTGGAATACATGTTTATCTGCTTTTACCACTTCTGTTCAACACTGTACAGGAGGTCCTAGTTATTGCAATACGTAAAGAAAAAGAAGTCATAAAGATCATAAGTAAAGAAATAAAACTGTATTTGCAGATGGCATGGTTGCCTTAGACAAAAATTCTCAGGAACCTACAAAACAATTACTAGGGAGGATAGTGTTGTGGCATAGTGCTTAAGCCACAGCTTGCAATGCAGACACCCCATCAGAGAGCCAGTTTGAGTCTGGCCACTCCAATTCTGATCCAACTTCCTGCTAACGTACTGGAAAGCAGAGGAAGATGGCTGAAGTACCTGGGCTCCTGCAACAAACATGGGAGACCTGGATGGAGTTTCAGGCTCCTGGCTTCAGCCTGCCCGAGCCCTGGCCACTATGGCTATTTGAGGAGTGAACCAGCTGTTAGGATCTCTGTGTGTCTTCCTCCTTCTCTGTAATTCTGCCTTTCAAATAAATAAATAAATCTTTTAAAAAAGCAGCTATTAGAACAACTACCAAATGAATTCAGAAGGTAATAAGATATAAAGTTAGTCTTAAAACTAATTAATATTTTTGCATACAGGCAGCAAGCTATTGGAAAAATGTAATGTTAAAGAATTCTATTTATAATAGCATTCAAAATACCATAAAATAACTTGGGAATAGATTTTTTAAAGACATATAAGCCCACTCTACTGGATACTACAAAATATTCCTAAGAGAGGAATTTCTTCTAAAATGTACATGAAATACAAATGATCTAAAATAAAATAGTCAATTTTACAAATTGTCCTTGTTATGATAAAGCTACTGGATTCAAAACTGTGGTAGTAGTGAAAGATAGACATAGGTCATTGAAACAGAATAGAGTCAAGAACCAAACTCATGTAAATGTAATCAACTAATTTTGAGCAAAGGCACTAAGGCAATACGATGGGGAAGGAAAGTCCCAACAAGGAGTAAAGAGGCAACTGTACAGATATGTATGTACATGGAAAAAAATGAACCTCAAGCTTTGCCTCACATTAGGACACACAAATTAGCTCAAAATGAATCACAGACTGTATGTAAAACCTAAAAATACATAACTCCTAAAAGAAAACCTTTGTGACCTGTCAGTAGCAAGAATTTCCTAGATAGGAAAAAGAAGCTCCAACCAAAACCAATGAATAAACTGGATTTGAAAAATGTCAGGGCTGGTGTTGTGGTGCGGCAGGTCAGGCAGCCACTTGGGATGCCAGCACCCCGTGCTGGAGTGCTGGTTCAAGTCCTCCCAGGGAGCCTCTATCCAGCTCCCTGCTACTGCACCTGAAAAGGCATCAGAAGATGGCTCAAGTGCTTGGGCCCCTGTCCTCTCTGCGGGAAACATGGATGTAGTTCCTGGGTCCTTTGGTCATCTGGGGAGTGAACCAGAAGATGGAAGACCTTTCTCTCTCTCTAGCTCTGCCTTTCAGATAAATAAATAAATCTTTTAAAAATGGAAAACTTTGGCACTACAAAAGAGAGCAGTGTAAAAACGAAAAGGCAAGTCATAATTGGCATACATATATCCCAATATACATAAATAACAGAGAACTTATTTTAAGACTATCTACAGGTTGGGGAGGGCAGGGCATTTGTGTAGTTGTTAAGACACTGCTTGGGATTCCTGGTTCAAGTCCCCACTCTGCTCTCAATTCCAGCTTACTGCGGACATGCACCCTGAGACGTAGCAGGTGATGATTTTTAAGTAGCTGGGTCCCTGCCACCCACGTAGGAGACCCAGATTGAGGTCCCTGCTGTTTTGGGCTGGGCCAGTCTTGTCTGTGGTTGGCATTTAGGAAGTACACCAGTACATGGGAGATCTTTCAAATAAATAAAGAAAAATTTTATAACAACTATATACGCAGCTCTTGTAACTCAATAACTAGAAGGCTATCAACCCCATAAAACTGGGACAAAAGATACAAACACTTTATGGAAGATATATGCATGACCAATATGCTTAAAAAAGATGTTCAACATTATTAGTCATCACAGAGATGCATATTAGAACCACAATATGCCACTAGAATGACTAAAATTAGAAACACTACTGAAAATTACTAAGATCTGATGAAGATATGGAAACAACTGGAATTCTCATATACTGCTAGAGGGAATGAATATATGTTACAATCCCTCTGGAAAACTACCTGACAGTTTCTTAAAATAGTAAACATATGCTTAATATGACTAGTTTTTCCACTCTTGGTTATTCACTCAAAATAAATGAATACGTATGTTGACACAACGTCCTCAGCATACTTCATAGCAGTTTGCTTTATAATAGCCAAAAACTGGAAACAACCTAAATGTCCATCACCAGGTTAGTGGATGTATAAAACATTTTGTTGTGAATGGATACTATTTAACATAATACAGCTCAACTTGCATACATGCCACAATACAGATGAATTTCAAAATAATTATGCTGAGTGGAATAAGCCAAATATAACAGAATAGATACTACGTGCTTCCCCTTAGTTTCAATGCAAACTAATCTAAAATGACAAAGATCAGATTAGTGTTTGGAATTAGGTATGGAAAAGAGGATGGACTGCAAAGAGACAAGCAATGTTATGTTATGATGGAAATGCTGTATCTTGATTGTAGTGATTTCAGGGGTGTACGCAAATGTCATAACTCATCAAATTGTATAATTAATATGGATATAGTTTACTGCGTATAAATAATTCTTTAATAATCCTATCTGTTCAAATATAGTAAAATAATCTGATCAAAATACAATAAAACCAGAAAACTCTATTATAGACAACTCTTAGATACAATGTAAATTTTAAAAATTGTAAATTTAAAAAATTCCTCTGAGATAAACTCAGAGGAAAATTAGTAACACTTAGTAATTTCATTACTTAAGAGAGGATGAAAAGAATAGATTAAGGTTTCATTTTAGCAACATGGAGAGCAAAATAAAACTAGAAGAATTAGTTAAGAGAAAAGCAAAAATAGTGAATTGGAAAAGAAAGAATGGAAGCACTAGGCCGGCGCCGTGGCTCAACAGGCTAATCCTCCGCCTTGCGGCGCCGGCACACCAGGTTCTAGTCCCGGTCGGGGCACCGGATTCTGTCCCGGTTGCTCCTCTTCCAGGCCAGCCTTCTGCTGTGGCCCAGGAGTGCAGTGGAGGATGGCCCAGGTGCTTGGGCCCTGCACCCCATGGGAGACAAGGAAAAAGCACTTAGCACCTGGCTCCTGCCATCGGATGAGCGCAGTGCGCCGGCCGCAGCGCGCCGACCGCGGCAGCCATTGGAGGGTGAACCAACGGCAAAGGAAGACCTTTCTCTCTGTCTCTCTCTCTCACTGTCCACTCTGCCTGTCAAAAAAAAAAAATGATTTATGACAGGCAAACCCAATAAATATATTCTTCTAAAATAGAATTATTATATAAAATAAATTAAAATTGGAAACCATTATAGATATAAAAGAAATAAAAATAATTATAGGTTACTTTGCCCAAGTTGATGGAAATATGATAACCAAATGAATAGGATAATTACCTAGAAAAATATAGCATTTACTCAAAGCCATAAACTCTAGAGAACACTGAGAAAGTTTTCAAAGACCCATTTCCCCATAAACGCCGAAGCATCAGGCTTTGTCTCGCAAACTCTTAAGACGGGTGATCACTCACTCACACTGATATCCTATTTTATTTAATTTTATTTATGTATTTTTGACAGGCAGAGTGGGTAGTGAGAAAGAGAGAGACAGAGAGAAAGGTCTTCCTTTTGCCATTGGTTTACCCTCCAATGGCCGCTGTGGCCAGTGCATCGCGCTGATCCAAAGCCAGGAGCCAGGTGCTTCTCCTGGTCTCCCATGCGGGTGCAGGGCTCAAGGACTTGGATCATCTTCCACTGCACACCTGGGCCATACCAGAGAGCTGGCTTGGAAGAGGGGCAACCAGGACAGAATCTGGCACCCCGAATGGGACTAGAACCCGGTGTGCCAGCGCCGCAGGCGGAGGATTAGCCTATTGAGCTGTGGTGCCGGCCTCACACCGATATCTTTAAATCACACTTTTTTTCTGAGCCTCTGTTTTCCAACCCAGTAGCATATTGCTTTTCTTCCCTTGGGAATCTCCCCATCTCATAAAAATAAATCTCTCATGTTTCCTAGTAAATTCATCATCTTTCCTCCTATCATTTTATTCTGGTTATTTCTACTAAGTGCTATCACCTTCCAGTTATCCAGTCCTGAAAATAAAACTAGAAACACCTTTTTTTCTTTGATAGTTTAGAAATCTCTGAATAATCTTGGCAAAAGAATATGTGAATAAGTACATGCATTAATCTTTGAATCTAAAAGGAATGAGTAACACAGGATCCAGAGAATGAAAAAATGGGTCATCAGAAAAGACAGTAACTTAGGAGATAAACTACACAGAGAATAAATTAGGGGAGCTCATGCTAAAATTACCTCAATGTTTCTTCCCAGGCCTTGAGCCTTTAATAAAATCTATCAGGAAGAAACAATTATAAGCTGGAACCTTTCAGAATACCTGAGCTTTTTCCAGGAAATGGCTTCCACTTCACTAGTTCACTTTCACTCACCAGGGCATGTGCCTCTTGTTCCCTCCTTCACCATCCAGGGTTCTTTTCCTTGCTCCAATAATGAGATCACATCTGGCTTAGCAGAAACTCCTGTGTAGAAGAAATGAAGGGAGAATGAGCCATGTGTCAAAATCAAGAACAGTCTCTCAGACATTAGGAAAGTGGGGCATTACAAGAGGAAGTTGACGAAAAGAACGAAGAGAGAAAGTATTCTGAAGACTAGGGAAGATGAAGTTGCAGAAAATAGTCTAATAAAGCTTACCAATTCTATAAAACTCAACCTATTCTGGGGACCACAAGAAAGAGAGATTGCGGTAAAGCATACAGAGGCTTCCAGCTACAGCACTGAAAGTTGCAGGGCAATCCTCTCACCTAGTGAGGCTAGGCTCCTGTAGTTCTCCAGCATCACCTTCCTGTACAAGTTCCGCTGAGCAGGGTTCAGCCATTCCCATTCCTCTTGAGTAAAGTTTACAGCCACATCCCCAAATGTCACCAAATCCTGAAATAACATAAACATGTTCTGGCTCAATTAGGGTTCAGATCCTCACATAAGCCTAGGCCAAAGAGTCATACTGACTTCACTTTTAGAGAGAAATAATACATAGAGTGAAATTATCTGATGGCATCTTGGGTTTTATCAACATATGACAAGTAATTGTTAGATGTCTTCTCTATGCTTAGTTTTGATATTTTGTCATAGGAAGTGTACCATTTCAGAGAGAATTTCTACTGGTGGAGAAAATAGAACATACACAATTATAAAATAGTGCAATAACCCATCACTCTAAACAATCAAGAATAAAATAATCCATTATTCAAATGAATTGCCAGAGCATTTTTCAGTATAGGGAAATCAAGACACAATGGACAGTAAAGAAAGAGTGTGGGGGCAGGTCATGAGTTAAACCTTCTAAGATGTAAGCAGTCTAAACTGGTATTTTTCCCAGCTGTACAACAGAATGGTCAGTGTTCTGGTAATATCAATAGGGTTATATGTAAATATATTTAATGCTTATAATGTTGGCTTTCTAACATTACATATATGTAATAGACATAGTAAACAAGTGATTTTGCAAAACTATGACTTACACAGATGTAAGCGATAAACAAGCAAGCTGAGTGACAAATCCCCCACTGTTACCCCTACTCTTATATGACTCTTCGCAGTCTTCCCTTTGAAGGTATATTCAAATATATTGGTCATCTTAGGCAGAAACAATTTTAATGAAAAATGAGTCAGTATGTGAATTGCTAGTGTCTGAGCAATGCAAAAAATGCTAAGGATGTGGGGCAGGCAGTTGGCATAGTAGTTAAGATACTACTTGGGATGCTGCATCCTGTATCAGAGTGCCTGGCTCCACTCCTGATTCTAGTTTCCTGCTCATGCACATGGTAGGAGGCAGCAGGTTATGGCACAAGTGGTTGAGTCCCTGCCACCCCTGGTTCCTCATTTCAGTTTGGCCCATTGCCGAATGTTGTGGGCCATGATGGGAGATCTAGGACTACCTTTCAAATAAATAAAATAAACAAATGTTTTTAAAAGTTGCAACTATCCATTAGGGGCAGAAGAGTATAGTTCCAAGAAACAGTTGCATGCATCAGCTGTTTGAAAAGCTGAACTACTGAAACATCTCTAAAACACTTCTGAAAGCAGAACAATCTGAGAAAGAAAGGCCTTTGAGAAAGGATGGAAACAGGAGTCGGGTCTGAAAAGACAAAAGGGCACTGCCGATTATCAGTTGGACAGAAACCCCAACACTTCCATAGGATTTTATAGGCTACAGGAAGGATGCTGCATTTCATTCCCAGTAAGATAGAAAGCCAGTGAAGTTTCTGGGAAGTGAAATGATGGCCCCCCAGCAGAGTTTCTTCAGTGTCTTTCATTATTTTTTACTACTCTCTTCAAATCACTAACCATCATCTATGCTACTAACTCTCAAAGTATTTTACAACTTCTTAAATCTGACTCAGTCACTAGCTAGTAACACAGACATATCACTTTCCTTCCTTCACCTCTTTTTCCTTGTCTGTAAAATGAGTAACTCGGATAAGATCATCCATAATCTTCCTCCTGGCCTTTTCATTTTATGAGCCTAAATTTGTGCAGATACAGTAGCTACTAGTCACACAAAACTATTTAAATCAAAATTAATCTACATGGAAAATTCAGTTCCTCAGTCAGGCTAGCATACACAAGTGTTCAAAGCCACATGTGGCTAATGGCCACTGGACTGGACAGTGCAAATATAAAACATTTCTATCATCAATCATTGTAGGAAATTATGTTGGACAGTGTTGTTTTAGCTGATTTCTTTATTTTCTTTTTATTTGACAGGCAGAGTTAGATAGTGAGAGAGACAGAGAGAAAGGTCTTCCTTCCATTGGTTCATCCCCAAATGGCTGCTACGGCCGGCACGCTTCGCCGATCCAAAGCCAGGAGTCAGGTGCTTCTTCCTGGTCTCCCATGCAGGTGCAGGGGCCCAAGCACCTGGGCCATCTTCCACTGCCTTCCTGGGCCACAGCAGAGAGCTGGACTGGAAGAGGAGCAACCGGGACTAGAACCTGGAGCCCATATGGGATACTGGTGCTGCAGGCGGAGGATTAACCAAGTGAGTCATGGCGCTGGCCCCCTAGCTGATTTCTGCATCTGACTTTCTTCTTTACAATCATTCTGTATATTTTAACTAGGAGTTTACATGTTTTTTTTTTTTATTTAACCTGTAGAATCTCTATTTAATCTCTAGGTGTGAGAAAAGCTGTTTTCTCTAAATGAATAACCCATCCCTTCCCCACTGATTTAAAACAGTATCAGTACGTTATCATATAATAAGCAAGTTAGTAGATATTAAATTCTATGAAGACAACCGTCTATTTACCATAGTGCCTTTTTTTTTTTTTGACAGGCAGTTAGACAGTGAGAGAGAGAGAGAGACAGAGAGAAAGGTCTTCCTTCCGTTGGTTTACCCCTCAAATGGCTGCTACAGCCAGCGCGTTGTGCCAATCCGAAGCCAGGAGCCAGGTGCTTCCTCTTGGTCTCCCATGTGGGTGCAGGGGCCCAAGCACTTGGGCCATCCTCCACTGCCTTCCCGGGCCACAGCAGAGAGCTGGACTGGAAGAGGAGCAATCAGGACAGAATCCGGTGCCCCAACTGGGACTAGAACCCAGAGTACCAGCGCCTCAGGCGGAGGATTAGCCTAGTGAGCTGTGGTGCCAGCCTATTTACCATAGCACAAAAAAAAAAAAAAGATTTATTTACAGAGAGAGAGAGAGGGAGAGAGAGAGAGATAACTGGTTCACTCCCCAGATGGCCCCAATGGCCAACACTGGGCCAGACCAAATCCAGGAGCCCAGGAGCTTCATCCAAGTAACCCATGTGGGTGGCAGGGGCCCAAACACTTGGCCACCTGCTGCTGCTTTTCCTAGGCCATTGGTAGGAAGCTGGCCTGGAGGTGGAGCAACCAGGACACAAACTGGTGTCCATGTGGCCTGCCTGCATCACAGGAACAGCTTAACCCACTAGGCCACAGTGCTGGCCCCTACCACAGTACTTAGTACACAGTCTTTAATAACCATACGCAGTGAGTGAATAAATATTTTCCTTTCTTATACTTGTATTTATTTCTGGACATTATATGCTCTTTTGGTTCATTTCTTCTGGTTCCTATTCCATGTATTTTTGGTGTTTTGTTATGGATTTATGTAGCTTTTTAAAAACATGGGACTGTATGTTTTTCAAAAAAGTTCTTCTATTTTCTGATATTAATCCTACTAATCTTAATTGGATGACCTAGAATATCAGAGCTGTAGCCTGCTGCTCAGAAAGTCCCTTAAATGGTACCTCACTACTCCCCTGGAAATTTACTCATCAAAGCTCAGAGCACGTGGAAAACATCTCTCCTAGCTGATTCACACTTTAATACTCAAGACTCAACACATCCCATTCCTCAGAATCATACTGAGCAAGAGACTCTGCCTATGATATGATGAAGACTGTGCAATAAGGGGGCTGGCACTGTAGCATAGCTGGTAAAGCCTGCAATGCCGGCATCCCATATGGGAGCCAGTTTGTGTCCTGGCTGCCCCACTTCTGATCCAGCTCCCTGCCAATGCACCTGGGAAAGCAGCGGATGATGGCTCAAGCACTTGGGTGCCTGCCATCCACGTGGGAGACCCAGAAGAAGCTCCTGGCTTTGGCCTGGCCCAGCACTGGCTGTTGCAGTCATCTGAGGAGTCAATCAGTGGATGAAAGATCTCTCTCCATATATATTTCCCTCTCTCTCTAACTCTGACTTGCAAAATAGGTAATTCTTAAAAAACAAACAAAAAAACACTACCCACATCCCTCCTTTCTTGCCTTCCTTTCAAATCCAGATCTCTGGAAAAGCCCTCTGCTAGCAGTCACAACTGAATACACCCCTCACCGACAATGAATAAAGTCCTCATAGTGAAGCCTTTTGTGTCACACAGGAGTATGCATCTGCCTGACAAAACACTGAACTCACACAAAGTGTTGAACTATTTCTTGAATGAAGATGAAAATGCTGGCTGGGAGAAAAAAGATCACTGGACTTTTTAGGACTTCCTTTTACTGGAATGGAAGACATGAGGAGCAGTTTACTCAATAAATGGACTTTGTTAGGCTGGGGAATTTGGAAAGAAAAGCAAAATGTTCACATAACCTGAAAAGTGAAAGGGCAACTCAGAAAAGAAATGCGTCCTTACCTTGGACATGGCTTTACGACTAAGAATTTATGACAGTTCTTCGGTCCTCCTTCTTCAGGCTCCTCTGTGGAGAAGGGAAGAATCCTGAGAAACAGCTGGGAAAGGGAACAAACCATAAAACACTAGGCCTTTCCTGCAGCTCCCAGCATCACGAGCCTCCCATAGCTCCTTTCCTTCTCCTTCCGTTTCTCTCCCCACCGCAGAAGCAGATCTATGTGTCACTGAAGAAGTAATTAATATATAAAGTTTATGTTTCCTAATGCTTAGATCTCAAGAATATACATTTTCTGTGCTTAGGTTGTCTATTTATAAACAGTAATGCAATTACGGAATGGCATTATCAACTAAGGGGTTTGCAAACTTTCACACAGGAAGACTGTTGGTGAAATTACCTGAGGGGTCATGGTAATATGTAATTAACCAAAGTGGAAACCAAGTCTGGCTTGTTAGTCTTCACCAGGCGGTGATGTTGACAGGGCGTTTGTCCCTACCCTTTCTGCAAGGGCAGGAGGAAAAGCCACAGAGCGAATGCCTTGGAGAACCAGAGGGGCCCATGTCCAGAACTAGGACAGGCCGGATCTGCTCCTGGCTTAGGAAACTCTAACTGGAAATCCACCTCGGCTTCTCAGGGAGAGGAAGGGGGCAGGAGCGGCTGCCCGTGCGAACAGCCAGCCCAACTTGTGCGTCTTGAGTTCTCTTCCACCGGATCACACTGCCTTGAAA
>CM027395.1:1387572-1428122 GCA_015711505.1 Sylvilagus bachmani | reverse complement strand
GGGGGGGGGGGGGGGGGCAGTGGTGGCGCATGCGCAGGGGCCCGGAGCGCTCCGCCGTCCCGGAGCTGCGTTCGGTCGACCCGCTGCGGGTCAATGTTGCAAAATAGCCTCCGTGTAAGGAGTGTACAGGAACACAGTCCGCAGACACTGTAGTTGGTTTTGTGTGAGTGTTGAAATAATTGCTGCTTCCTTTTGCGTGTTTCTTTTTTTCCTGTTTCTTTTTCAGACTAAAACCCTATGCAAGGTAAGACATCAAAGTTCTAGGTTTTAGTGTTTTTTTTTTTCCCCGTATTTCACAGACATATAAAGAGATTGGGTATCTGTAACCTGAAGAAGCCAGGTGGTAATTTTTTTTTGTTTTCTCGTAAATTTCTTCTGTTTGTAGAACCCTCTATGAAGGTTGGTAGTCACAGGGTAATCATTGTATCTGATTTGCATTAAAACATTTGTCCTTAAATGAGTAATCACTGGTAGATGTCTGCCTACCATGGCCAAGTTTAATAGAATTTCCTAAGTGCAGAATCTTGAGTCTTAGAGATAAATCATGGCATCTTCGGGCAGAAGAGGCATCATTTATTTCACCATCAATTATAATAAAGCCTTGTTTAATTTTTCACGGGATAGTACTGAAACAAATCTAAGCCCACCATCCATTTTGAGTTAACTTTTGTATGAGGTATTTAATGTTTAGGTCAGTGTTCTCTCGTTTTTTATGGATAGATGTGCAATCGCTACAGTAGTATTTGTAGAAAAGGCTAAACTTTCCCCTTAGAACTGTTTTTGTGCCTCTAAAAGAAAAAATCAGTTGAGATATCTGATGAGGACATGCATCTAGAGCACGTAAAGACCACTTACAACTCATTGATAAACATATAGATACTACAGATTTTTAAGTTGACAAAGATTTGAATAGACATTTCTCTAAAGGAAATATATACATGATTCCTAAGAACTTGAAACAATGTTTAACATCATTAAGTCATTGGAGAAAGGCAAATGAAAACCACAGTGGCATACTTCAAACCCACTGTGATGGCCAGGATAAAAAAGATAGTAAGTGCTGGCAAGAGTGTAGGAAAATTGGAATCCTCATACATTGCTGGTGAGAATCTAAAATAGTGCAGCTGCTTTGGAAAGCATTGTGGAAGTTTCTCAAAAGGTTAGTATGGAGTATATTGATTTTTTAGGGTTGCCATAACAAAATGCCACAGACCAAGTTTTTTTTTTAATTTTTAGAATTATTTTATTTGAAAGGCGGAGTTACAGAGAGAGGTAGAGCCAGAGAGAGGTCTTCCATTCCACTGGTTCACTCCCCAAATGACCACAACGGCCAGAACTGAGCCCATCCGAAGCCGGGAGCCAGGAGCTTCTTCCCTGTCTCCCACACAGGTGCAGGGGCCCAAGGACTTGGGCCATCCTCCACTGGTTTCCCAGGTCATAGCAGAGAGCTGGATCAAAAGAGGAGCAGCTGGGACTCAAATTGATGCCCATATGGTATGCTTGTGCCGCAGGCGGGGGTTTTAACCCACTGAGCCACAGCACTGACTCTACAGACCAAGTATCTTAAGCAACAAACATTTATTTTCTCAAAGTTCCAGGGGTGAAGGTTCAGGCCTAGGTGTTGGCAGCTGTGGTATTTCCTGAGGACCCTGTTGTTGACTTGTGATGGCTGTCTTCTCCCTGCTTCTCCACCTGCTCTTCCCTCTCTGCCTGTGCATCCCTGGTGTCTCTACCCCCCTGCAAGGACACCAATTACATTGGATTAGGATCTCCTATGAACAGCCTCATTTTAACTTAATTATACCCATTAAAGACTTTATTTCTAAATATAGTTAAAGTACTAGAACTGAGACTTTGACAAATGTTGGGGGAGGCCCAATTCAGTCTATAACCTAGAGTAACTATGATCCAACAATTTCAGCTTTAGGTTTATAGCTAAGAAAAGTGAAAAAGGGCCAGCGCTGTGGCATAGTGGGTAAAGCCTCCACCTGCAGTGCCAGAATCCCATGTGGGCGCCAGTTCGAGTTCTGGCTGCTCCACTTCTGATCCAGCTCTCTTCTATGGCCTGGGAAAGCAGTGGAAGATGACCTATGTCCTTGGGCCCCTGCAACCACATGGGAGACTCAGAAGAAGCTACAGCCATTGCCGCCATTTGGGGAGTGAACCAGAGGATGGAAAACATCTCTCTCTCTCTCTCTCTCTCTCTCTCTCTGCCTTTCCTTCTCTTTCTTTATAACTCTGACTTTCAAATAAATAAATCAATCTTAAAGAAAAGTCGGCGCCGGCACACTGGGTTCTAGTCCCGGTCGGGGCGCTGGATTCTGTCCTGGTTGCCCCTCTTCCAGGCCAGCTCTCTGCTGTGGCCCGGGAGTGCAGTGGAGGATGGCCCAAGTGCTTGGGCCCTGCACCCCATGGGAGACCAGGAGAAGCACCTGGCTCCTACCATCAGATCAGCGCAGTACGCTGGTTGTAGTGCGCCAGCCGCGGCGGCCATTGGAGGGTGAACCAACGGCAAAAAGGAAGACCTTTCTCTCTGTCTCTCTCTCTCACTGTCCACTCTGCCTGTCAAAAAGTAAAAAAAAAAAAAAAAAAAAGTGAAAACATACAGAGATTGCTGGTGTGGCACAGTGGGTTAAGCTACCATTCGCAAAGTGACATCCCATTTAGAAGTGCTGTTTCAACTCCTGGCTGCTCTGTTTTCAATCTGGCTTCCTGCTATTGCAACTGGAAAGGCAATAGAAGGTGCCTTAAGTGTTGGTCCCCCATGTGTGAGATCTGGTGGAGTTCTGGTCTCCTGGCTTCAGGCTGACCCAGCCCTGGCTATTGTGACTAGTTGGGGCATGAGCCAGTAGACTGAAGTTCTTTCTCTGTCTCTTCCTTTCGCTGTCACTCTGGCTTTCAAATAAATGTTTTAAAAAGTGAAAACACATAGGGCCAGCGCTGTGGTGCAGTGGGTTAACGTCCTGGCCTGAAGCGCTGCCATCCCATATGGGTGCCGATTTGAGATCCGGCTTCTCCACTTCCCATCCAGCTCTCTAGTATGGCCTGGGAAAGCAGTAGAAGATGGCCCAAGGCCTTGGGCCCCTGCACCCATGTGGGAGACCTAGAAGAAGTTCCTGCCTCCTGGCTTCAGATTGGCACAGCTCTGGCCAGCTGTGGCAGCCAACTGGGGAATAAACCATCAGATGGAAGACCCCCCCGCCCCCCCCACTGCCTTGCTTCTATCTGTGTAATTCTGACTTTCAAATAAATAAATAAACCTTTAATAAAAAAAAATAAAAAGTGAAAACACAAACATGTAAAAAGTGGTACATAATTATTCACTGCAGCTTTATAATGCCAAAGAGTGGTGATAATTCACATGTTCATATTAACCATAGAAAAAGTGCTGATACATACTACATGTATTAAACTGAGTACAAGAAACTAACCTTTAGAAGACCACATTTATATGAAATTCATTTATATGAAATGTCCAGAGCAGATAATGACACAGAGACAGAAGGTAGATTAGAAATTGCTTATGGTTGGTAAGAAGGGCTTCAGATCGGCGCAGTGTGCTGGCCGTAGCAGCCATTTGGGGGGTGAACCAACAGAAGGAAGACCTTTTTCTCTTTCTCTCACTGTTTAACTCTGCCTGTCAAAAAAAATTAAACTAAAAAAGAAAGAAAAAACTACTAAGAACTATTGTCAAAGGCCAAGTAGTCATTATCCTCCTTCAATGCATTCCTAGCAAACAAGTAACAAAGCATATTTTGAAGAAGGGGATTCTGACGTTTTGGATATTGGAAATAGAAGAACTTTGTTATAAGCCCTGATGATTATATTTAAATATCATGTGTAGATAAAATAATTTGCTTAAAAAAAGAAAATGAATGAAGTCCTTTAAATTGCTCAAATAGAATCTTAAAAAAATTTTACCCACTTTAAAGTGTGTAAAAAGACTTGAAGTGCACATCTGCAGAGATTTACCAAACCCTGCATTTATCATCGTGTTTTCCTTGCCTTCCTCCCCCTCCCCCACATCCATCTATCTGGCTGTCTTCCCCTCCCCCAATCCACCCATCTGGCTGTCTTCCCCCTTCCCCAATCCATCCATCCGGCTGTCTATCTGTATCTCTTACTCACTTGGCTGAGATATGAAGACAGCAACAAAGAAGTCAGTGATAGCCACCAGAGGGAAAGGGCCGTCAATGACCACATGTCCTGACCTCCAAAACATGACCGAGGTGCCCTGGATCTGGGTGGGTGGAGCCAGAAAGACAAGAAAGCAGAGGACTAAGGGGCTGGGGAGCATCCGCTAGCCTGCAGAGAAGGGCTGTGTGGGGACTGTCATTCCTTCCTGAACTCTAAACTTCTCACTTTAGCTTTGAGAAATACAATGTTTCCCCTGTTTCGACTGCAGGTGCTACCGTGGAAGGATACTGCAGAAGGAAAGGGTGACAAATCTTTATTGTCATCTACATTAAATTATAAAAGAGGCAAGATCACCTGCTCTCATCCCTTATAATAGAGGAACTGAAGAGAGAAAAATTTTAAATGTTATGAGAGGTAGAGTGTGTGTGTGTGTGTAGAGAGAGAGAGCGAGCTCCTCTCTAATGGTTCACTCTGCAAATGCCTGTAACAGCTGAAGCTTAGTGAGAGTCAAAGCCAGAAGACAGGCACTCAATTCGGGTCTCCCATGTGGGAGGTGGGAACCAGTTATTTAAGCCATCACCACTGCCTATCATAGTCTTTATTAGCAGGAAGCTGGAATTGGGAGCCAGAACTAGGAATCAAATCCAATCTCTTAATCACTAGATAAACACCCACTCTGAACCACCCACTCTGAGTTTCTTTAAAATTCATGTATTTTTCCACCTCAAATTGGAGACAGTTTGTGATATAAGGTATAGGTTCAATTTCATAAGTTTCTGTATTTTTTGCTTTACCCATATGAAAATAATATGCCTTTTCTTTGGCCTTTTTATAAAAGATTTATTTTATTTGAAAGGCAGAGTTAGAGAAAGAGTGTGTGTGTGGGGGGGAGAATTAGAATATTCCTTCTACTGGTTCACTTCCCAAATGGCAGAAACAGCCAAGGTTGGGCCAAACTAAAGCTGGATCCAGGAGCTTCATCCAGTCTCCCATAAGGGTGCAGGGGCTCAAGGACTTGGGCCATCTTCTGCTGCATTCCAAGGTACATTATCAGGGAGCTGGATCAGAAGTGGAGCAGCCAGGACTTGTAACAGTATCCATATGGAATGTGAGCAGTGCAGGCTATGACTTAACCTGCTATGCCACAGCACTGGCCCCTGAAGAAGTTTTCTTTGTGTTCATCTTGATTGGTGTATGCTGAGTGTCTTGAATCTGTGAGTTTATAGTTTTCAATGAATTTGGAGAATTTTGGCCATTATTTCTTGAAATTTGTTTTTCTCAGTACTTTCTTCTTGAACTTCGATCACTCATACACATGTTAGATTACTTAATAGTTTTTCCATGGGTCATCGAGTCTCTATTCTTTACTTTTGCAGTCTGTTTCCCCTTCTCCTTACTTCATTAGGATACATTATTGCTGTATCGTTATTTTATTCATTTATTTGCATTTTACTCAAAAGGCAGAGTGTCAGAGAGACAGAGATCTTCCATTCACTGGCTCATTCCCCAGTGCCTGCATCAACCAGTGCTGAGCCAGGCTGAAGATACAATTCTGGAACACTCCGTCTGAGTTTCCCACATGGGTCACAGAGGCCCAAGTACGGAGTCATTATTTGCTGCCTCCAAGGATGTACATTGGCTGGAAACTGGATTGGAAGCAGAGCATAGACTCCAATCCAGGCATTCTGATGTGGGATGTAGGTGTCCCAAGCTCCATCTTAACTGCTGCACCACAGTGCTTGGCCTCAAACTAGCCAGCTTTCACAGTTGCTATAGTGTCATTTTCCCCTCTTGTGATCACTGATTTTAAAATGCCCATTGTACTGGGCTGAGAGATGCCCAGGTAGTTGGTAAAACATTATCTCTGGGTATGTGAGGGTGTTTCCAGGAAAGAAAACATTCAAATTGGTGGGTGGGTAGCAGCCAGTCCATCCAGGGCCTGAATACAACAGAAACATGGAGGTAGGGCAGTTTCTCTCTCTCTGAGCAGGGACAGCCACTTTTCTTCTACTCAGCACATCAGCACTCCTACTTTATACAACAAAAAGGTGGAGGTAGGGCAGTCTCTCTCTCTCTGAGCAGAGACAGCCACTTCTATTCAGGACATCAGCACTCCTGCTTTATTGGCCATTGGGTTTGGACTAGCACTTAACACTATTGACCCTACTGGTTCTCCAGGTTTTGGGTTTGGACTAGAACTGTGCCACCAGCTTCCCTGGGTACCCAGGTTGCAGACAGCAGATCATGTGACTTTTCCATAATCATGTGAGCCATTCGCTCATAATACATCTGTCTGTATATGTTGATGTATTTACTCTTAGTACCACATCACTCCTGATGTTAACCTCAGTAACCTGTGTTGAGGTATGCACACTTCTTCTTCTTCTTTTTATTTTTGACAGGCAGAGTGGACAGTGAGAGAGAGAGAGAGACAGAGAGAAAGGTCTTCCTTTGCCGTTGGTTCACCCTCCAATGGCCGCCGCAGCCGGCGCGCTGCGGCCGGCGCACCGCGCTCATCCGATGGCAGGAGCCAGGTGCCAGGTGCTTTTCCTGGTCTCCCATGGGGTGCAGGGCCCAAGCACTTGGGCCATCCTCCACTGCACTCCTGGGCCACAGCAGAGGGCTGGCCTGGAAGAGGGGCAACCGGGACAGAATCTGGCGCCCCAACTGGGACTAGAACCTGGTGTGCCGGCGCCGCAAGGCGGAGGATTAGCCGAGGTATGCACACTTCTAGCACGAATTTACATTGATCCCACAGCACAGGATTCTTCCTTGCCTTTCCTCATCCTGTATTTATTTCTCTCCTCTCCACCAGAAGACTGGCTCTCCAAAAACTAATATATTAATTTGTTCAATTTTATTTTATATTAAATATTTATTTATTTGGAAGTCAGAGTTACATAGGAAGAGGAGAGGCAGAAAGAGAGGTCTTCCATCTGATGGTTCACTCCCCAATTGGTCGCAATGGCCGGAGCTGCGCTGATCCGAAGCCAGGAGCTTCTTCCTTGTCTCCCACGCGGGTGCAGGGGCTCAAGCACTTGGGCCATCTTCCATTGATTTCCCAGGCCATAGCAGAGTGCTGGATCAGAAGTGGAGCAGCCGGGACTAGAGCTGGTGCCCATATGGGATGCCAGTGCATCAGGCCAGGGCGTTAACCTGCTGCGCCACAGCGCCGTCCCCAATTTGTTCAATTTTATAATGAATAGTTTCCACATCACTATTCATGCTTTTCTGAGTGATCAGAAGTTGCTTATGGCTTCTTGTTTGTTTTGTTTTCTTTATATAAAATTGCTAGCTTTTATCTGAGGTATGTAAAGGTGTTAATATTTTTTTCCAATTTTTTGTTTGTCTTTTCTTAGAGAGTATTTTACTTTGCCTAAGTGGTTTTTTTTTTTTTTTTTTTTTTGGACAGGCAGAGTTAGACAGAGAGAAAGGTCTTCCTTCCGTTGGTTCACCCCCCAAATGGCTGCCACGGCCTGAGCTATGCCAATCTGGAGCCAGGAGCCAGGTGCATCTTTCTGGTCTCCCATGCGGGTGCAGGGCCTAAGCACGTGGGCTATCCTCCTCTGCCCTCCCGGGCCACAGCAGAGAGCTGGACTGGAAGAGGAGCAACCAGGGCTAGAACCCGGGGTTCTGGCACTGCAGGCGGAGGATTAGCCTAGTGAGCCGCAGTACCGGCATAAGTGCTTTCATGTTCTAAAAAATGTCTTTTCATTTACTAAGTCTAGAGTTTTCAGCCACAATTAGAAAGAATTTTCACACATACAGCTTATAACGGAATTACCTCTAAACCTTCTAGTATTTCTAAAGCTTCACTTAGACCTCAGGTCAAATTTAGAATTTTTATTCTAATAGAAGAAGGTATGAATACAATTGAATCTTTTCTAAATGACTCTCCCAGTTACTCCCCAATGTAATTTATTAAGAACATCCATTTAACCTGATTTGTCTTCTTTATTGTACACTAAATTTCCTCGTTTGAAAGTATTTCTAGACTTTGTATTCTATTCTATTGGTTTAACAATTCATAGGTCAATCCCATACAGTTTTAACTGAAAAGTTGATCAGAATGTTTTAACATCTGATGAGGTTAGTATATCCTCATAGCTTTCCTCTTGGGGTATTCCTAGACATCCATGCATGTTTTCCACCCGTCTATTTTCATGGGGCAATATAGTATTGGAGAACTGATGTCCTTGAGATGTACAACACAGACATGAACAAATTTCAAATAAAATGTTGGAGGAAGGCTGACACATATTTTAATTCTACTTATGCAAAGTTCAAAACTGGTAAAGCTAGTCTGCACTAACATGTGCAGTAAGGAGATTGTAGGGTATGAGTGAGACTTCTTGTCTGATCAGGAGCTGTTTTTACTTTTTATAACAGACATTTTTTTAAAAAAAGATTTATTTATTTATTTGAAAGGCAGAGTTACAGAGGCAGAGGCAGGAGCAGAAGCAGAGATTTTCCATCTGCTGGTTCACTCCCCAGATGGCTACAATGGCCAGAGCTGTGCCGATCAGGAGCCAGGAGCTTTTTCCATGCCTCCCACATGATGTGGGGTCCCAAGCACTTGGGCCATCTTCTACTGCTTTCCCAGGCCATAAGAGGGAGCTGGATTGGAGTGGAACATTGGGGACTCCAACTGGCACCCACATGGGATGCGGGCGCTTCAGGTGGAGGCTTTACCTGCTACTCCACAGCGCCTGCCCCAGAATCTGTTCTTCAACATGGTTACAGGTTACAAGGTTACAGCAGGTGAAAATTAATCTTTTGTAGTTGAAGGAGTTTTTAAGATCAATGTCTTAAGTGTGAAACAGGTGGAAATTCTCTCCTAAACTGAAAGTTTAAATATATAATAAATACATTGTATGAACCTGAATCAGAGACTGGATCAACAGTTGAAAGTGGGGCTGGCGCTGTGGCGTAGTGGGCAAAGCCACTGCCTGAAGCGCTGGCATGCCATCCATATGGGTGCTGGTTCTAGTCCCGGCTGCTCCTCTTCAGATCTAGCTCTCTGCTATGGCCTGGGAAAGCAGTAGAAGATGGCCCAAGTCCTTGGGCTCCTGCACCCACGTAGGAGACAAGGAAAAGCTCCTGGCTTCAGACTGGCACAGCTCTGACTATTGCAGCCAATTGGGGAGTGAACCATCGGATGGAAGACCTCTCTCTCTCCCTCTCTTTCCCTCTCCGTCTCTCTGTAACTCTTTCATATACATAAGTAAATAAATAGTTAAAAGTTAAAAAAAATATTGGGGTAGTTGGTCACACAACTCAGTAAATTATACACTTAAAAATTAGAATCAAGCGTGGAAAACCTGAACTTGGGCTGTATGTATGTGAATATTACGACTGTTAATTTCTTCGGATGTGACAATGGGACTTAAAACCAGAGAGCAGGGGAAAAGAGGATGGGGACTTTACACAGGGCAATACTAAGTTTGTCCAACTGGAGCTTAACCGTACCATCCTCCACAACATGGCGATCCCCTCACAAAAGTTAACAAGTGTCTTTTAACAGCATCAGACTAAACATATAAAAACACGAGACTTACAGTAAGTTGAGATTATGCCAGCTTGGGAAAAACCATTTTTCTTTTTTGACAGGCAGAGTTAGACAGTGATAGAGACAGACAGAGGTGTCTTCCCTTGGTTCACCCCCCAAATGGCAGCCACGGCCGGCGCGCTGATCAGGAGCCAGGTGCTTCTCCTGGTCTCCATGGGGTGCAGGGCCCAAGCACCTGGGCCATCCTCCACTGCACTCCTGGGCCACAGCAGAGAGCTGGCCTGGAAGAGGGGCAACCGGGACAGAACCAGCGCCCCGACCGGGACTAGAACCCGGGGTGCCGGCGCCGCAGGCGGAGGATTAGCCTGGTGAGCCGCGCGCCGGCCAACACCTGCACCAAGTCGATCTCTTCATTCCATCCGGAATCCCGAGTTTCCCGTGTCAGCTCCCGCCAGGCGCCTCGCTTCCCGCCTTCCCGTCCTCCGGTGCACTCGTACCTCACGGGGCCGGCGATTTCACGGCTGAGGCGTTTCAGGCCACCCCCACGCCCCGGAGACGCGGACGCCGCGGACCGCCGGGGTCCCGCACCGGCCAAGCCGCGGCGACGCGAGGACCGACTCGCGGGACGCGCGCGCGCATGCGCCACCCTCGCGTGGCGCGGCCTCGAGACTTGGTAGAGAGACTACGTTTCCCAGAAGTCACTGCGGCGCCGCCGGTGTGTTGCGCGTCCGCGCCATCTTCCGGCTCCAGGCGGCCACGCCACCGCTGCCGGGGCGGGAGCGCTCGAGGAGGCGGCGGCTCCTGGGCCCGAGGCGGCGGCGCGTGAGGGCGTTGCGGGCGTTGCTGGGATTCAGCGGGAGCGCGACCGGCGGCCAGGCAGGCCTCGGACCTGAGAGACGCCGGGACGTCCGGCGCTCAGGACTTCGTCTCCCGCCGGCCCCTGAGGCAGGGCCCCGCCAGCGCCCCCTCTGCGCCCAGCGCGGTAGCCCGGGCCCCTGGACCTCGTAGGTGGGTGCGGAGGGGTCCTTGGCCCTTTCAGGTCGCTAGTGTTTGGTTGAAACCGCGGTGAAGTGTTGTTCCATGCGTCCGCTGACGCACGGGTGCAGTAACTGCCTCCGGGACTCAGTGACGTGATCCCAGAAGGTTTGGAACCAGTAGTTTCGAAGCAGCCTGGCACTCGGGGACATTTTGGACGACCTCGTTCGAATTCCATGTTTAGCAGTGGAACAGTCGGGTAAATCCAGGCCCTACGTGTGCGAGAGTGTTCTGCGGCGATTCCAGTAATACTGACAGACGTCGTCGTGACGTCATGTTCAGCAGCTCCAGTGGCTATTTCGCTTACGCATTACTTAGAATTAAATAGTTGTGACGTGCAGGGTGCTCTCCTGTGCGCCTTTACAAAGTGCCACACACTTAACGATAAACCAGAGAAGTGGTTTAAATGAGAACGCTCTAAATACTTAGTATCTGCCGTTCGGGTCGGTGGATGCATGGGCTTGGCTTTTGTGTTGCTGACTGATTTCATATTGTACAAAGGATACATATTGCGAACATCTATTTTTTTTGTCAGTTAACATTGCCCAACATCGTTTCTGAGAGTTGCTTGGCATTGCATACTAAAGCTACCTCAGAAATAACCCAGTCATTTGGCACCAGAAGTGCCTGGTGTGTACTGATTTCCAGTTTTACGGCAGGTAACACTGTGCAGTTTTGTACACTGCTGTGTCTTAATGGAAGGGCATATTCATGTGCTGATAATGGAGCACTGGGCCTGCTCCATCTAAGTTGTCCACTTGTCCTCTGCAGCCCCACCCTGTTTCTTAACTCAGGGCAGAACCCGTAAAGCCTCAGGTTGAGTTGTGGGGTTCTTTGTGAACTTGGAAGTGCCAAAAAGAGCCAGGTAGCTTCCTGGTGTGACATTTGATATGTGACAAAGTCAAATGGCTTGGTCCTGGCAAGGCTTTATTTTGGGCCAAGGATGCAAATTATGTGGGTGCTCTGTGTTCCCTGGGCTGCTGAGAGCCCTCCTTGTCCTTGAGGTGGGATACCGTGAGAACAGGTCTCAGCGTTCCTCTCAGATTTGCCTCTGCAGAGAAGGCAGAACTTCTGAGTATTTAATAGAAACAGGACAGAAAGAACCACGGTTCCCTGTCTCTTTGCCAGCTAACGGTGATTTCCTGAGGTTGTGTTAAAATGACAGTTTGTCCCAACGCTGTTAATTTTTGTGGTTGGTGGAGGGCCAGCAGGCAGGGACTTGAACCTTGGTGTTCTGGGAGCCGTCAGGCAAGCCTAGCCTCTCATGTTTGCTCTTTCCTCCCCCAGCTCTGCCACCTCAGGAGTCTACCCTTCCCCAAGGGAGGATCCAGGAGGAGAACTCGTCAGCCCTTGAAATTCTAAAAGTCATGTCCCTCGTGAGTTTTAAAATCATGTAAATATTTGCTTATCCTGAAACTTGGCACGTGGGTTCCACGTAGGAATTCTGTTCTCGGAGGTTCCCACTTTAGGGAATTGAAAGGTCTGCACAACCAGTCCCTCTCCCATTGCTCCCTCCTCATGGATTCATGCTGTATAGCATTCTGTATCTCCTCATGGTTCGGTCTTCTGCCAGGAGGCTAAGTGGAGCTGAAGTCCATTACCAATTAGGAATCGAGAGCATCCCTTGTAGGAACTGAAGTTTGAAGAGATAGAAATCAGCACTTACTATTAGTGATTACGTGGGGAAGTGGTGTTGGTTGGACTCAATTCAGCCTTGTGGCAGTGTTCTGCTGTGGGAGTTATGTTTCCTTGTGTAATTGAGGCTTAGCTGGGACTCTGAGAGATGAGGTGTTCAACCTCTAGTTTGAAGTTGAAAGGTGTTTGATGCTGGGTCACTCTGCGTTAGCTTCCTCAGCTTATGAGCAACAGCTGTGCAGAGCTATGGCTGGGAGGTGATAGCAAGGGAGACAGTCAGATGGGCGCATGTTTAGAACTTGGAAGAGCTTTGGAGATCTGATCCAACCTACGAATATAAAATAAACGAATGAGGCTTTATTTTCACTTGATAGGAAATTGCACATTCAATAAAAGTGATCCTCATGTTTTTCTCATAAAAAATACTTGTGATATGTTCTGATGTAGCAGTGAACTTAGCTCTTCAAGAAAGTGTTGACATACATGAAAATACTCTTTGTAAGATAGAAAAAAATTGAAATTCTTAAAAATTTAATTGAGAGACAGAAAGACCGAGCTCCCATCCATTGGTTCCCTCCCTAATGCCCAGAATGGCCAGGGCTGGCCTTTGGGATGGAAGCTGGGACCTGGGAACTCAATCCAGGCCTCCCATATGGGAGCAGGAACCCAGTTATCTGAGTCGTCATTGCTGCCTCGCAGAATTACATTACCAGGAAACTGATGTGACACATGGGCACCCTAACTGCTAGGCTGAATACCCACTCTTAAAACAGTTCTTATGGAATATTTTTATTTTTAAAAAAGATTTATTTATTCCTTTGAAAGAGTTAGAGAGAGAGAGAGAGAGAGAGAGGTCTTCTGTCTGCTGGTTCACTCCCCAACTGGCCACAATGGCTGGAGTTGCGCAGATCCGAAGCTGGGAGCCAGGAGCTTCTTTGGGTCTCCCACGAGGGTGCAGGGGCCCAAGGATTTGGGCCATCTTCTTTTGCTTTCCCAGGCCATAGCAGAGAGCTGGATCAGAAGTGGAGCAGCCAGGACTCGAACTGGTGCACACATGGGATGCCAGCACTGGTGGCCTTTACCTGCTGTGGCACAGCGCTGTCCCCTATAGAATATTTTTGAACAGAATATTTGAAGGTAGTCCATCAAAAAGCTTTGTATTATTATTATTCTATGAAGATAAAAATGATAAATCTGTCACTTGGAGAATTTATTATATGCCAAGCAGAGAAGACAACATGTTTAATACACTGTTTCTTACAGTAAGGAAAATTGCATTTGCTTTGATTTTAATTGTTTAATCCCATCCCATATCTGTGCACAAGAGCTTTGATTTGCAATAAAATGGAGTGTTTTGGAATGTTTGAACATTTTGTTTTTCTCAGGCCCGTAGTCCACTATCATCTGCTCACAACCAGCCCCTGCTTTCTTTTCATTGGAACAACCCCTTCCTGCAGAAGCTCCTGCAGCTGCTCTCATACCACAGTGAAACATTGAAACACACATATATCATGCATGTCTGTTGTTTCAGGGGTCAGAATTGTTCAGGGATGTGGTCATAGTCTTCTCTCAAGAAGAATGGCAATGGCTGGCACCTGTCCAGAGGGATTTGTACAGAGACGTGATGCTGGAGACCTACAGCAGCCTGGTCTCATTGGGTAAGGTAATCTGGTCTATGCTCATACCTTCCTGATCAGTTTCTGAGTGCCTTCATTTTGTGACTAGATGCTCATTTTTGAGGTGAAAGTGCAGCCCATTGGCTGAAGCTGCATCTTCCCACCCTCAGATGACTGCCATGTCTTCCCCTGGTGTTCCTGCAATGCCCCTTTTGCTCAGTGACCAAGCCCTGGTTCTGCTTCCCTACCTTATCCTCCCTCACCCCACCCCTCACACACACTATAATAAGGAGGCATGTTTCATCTCCAGGTCTTTGCATTTCCAAACCTGATGTGATCTCCTTTCTGGAGCAAGGCAGAGAGCCCTGGATAGAGGAGAGGGTGACGGTAGGAGACCTGTGTCCAGGTGAGTGAGACATCAGTGGGAAGGGAGCAGCTACTGCGGGTTCACATGTTAGCTGATTGGCAAGGAAGTAGGCTCTTTCATTGGAAAATCTTCCCTCCAAGTTGCCAAATTCAGAAAGTGTAGCTTATCATCTTTGTTGGTTTGTCAGTAGCATATGACTAGAGTAGTTGCTCTTTCTTTCCTTGAACATTTGAAAATTCCACTTGCATTTTAGGGCTACAGTACAAATATGGTGGTTCCTGAGGAAAGCATTTTCTCTTTAGGAAAATGTTTCTATCTTTTGACCACTTCTCTTTTTCTATCCAATTAGCAATTTTTTTATTATCTGAAAGGCAGAAAGCAGGATCTCTCATCCAGTGGTTCACTCCCCAAATGCCTGCAACAGCCAGAGGTGGACTTTGCTGAAGCCAGAACTCAGTAAAAAGTTTCTCATGTTAATGGCAGGGACCCAACTACTAGAGCCATTGGAAGCTAGAATCAAAAGTGGAGTTGGGACTCAAACGCAGGCACTGTGATATGGGATATGGATATCCCAAGGGATTTCTTAACCCCTGTGCCACTCACCCCATTTGACTACTTTTCTAAAGGAAAAAGTTGGTCAGCAAATACTTATTGAGCCTTTATTATGCACCATAGAATGTGCTACAGTAAACTTTGGTAAGGTAGGCAGACTTAATCCCTGCCTTCATGGAACTGATACTGTAGGGAGGATTCGACATTTACACACACACAGACACGAAACTTATACAGTGGGGAGAAAATAGGCATTCACATACATGCATGTGTATGCAGATACATGAAAGAAAAAGAGCCGTTTCTATTGGGGTGCATTTGGGACTGGTGGCCTCTCCAAGTATCCAACAGTTTAGCTGAGACATGGTAGTTGAGTTGTAGTTGGGAAAATATCAGTTGTAGCTGGTGTGTGTCAAAGACTTGCTCAGGGGAGGCACTGGTACCTCTGAGAGACAGGATAACTAATGTGGCTGGAGTTGGAAGCAAGGCAAGGAGCACAAAGGAAAAATAGTTATGGCAGCCATGTTAAGGGGTTTGCATTCTGTCTGTGGGCAGCCACTGGAGAGGAGGGCCATGCTAGGATTTGTGGGAACTTTAAGAACATATAAATGTCCTCTCAACAGAATTTTCATTTGCCAGATTCAGAATCCATTGAGAGTTCTCTCTGTCAGATCTTGCCTACGATGACTACAAAATAGTGATTTTTTTTTAAAAAAAACTTTATTCTTCCTCATTCATTAGTTAGCTTATCTATAAAGAAGAACTTTTTCCTTCTCATCATTTATGTATTTATTTTTTATCAAATAGATTAGTCAATCTTATATCACTTAAATTACAACCTATCACCATTATTTATCATCTTGTTCATATTTTCCCAGATTTAGCCAGTGAGAACCCTTTCATCCTGGTTGCTGGGTTCTTTAGACAGAATCCCCATCATTTTTTCTTTTTTGTAAGTACATATTTAACTTCTAACAATTTAAATAAAAGTCATCTAGTTCAATATGGAGCAAGTGCACATGATTTACAGCCATCCACATAAGTGCAAGAATAGCAAACCTCACATGAATCAGAAGATACCAACTCTTAAGAACTTGACTTTAGTTATGAGTGATAGGCCATTATTTAATTCTTTATATATGCAGTGGTTATCATTTAAATAATCTAGCAAAAGCTAAAGTAAAACAATTTAGATCTCTTAAAAGATTAGTGTAAAAGTCATTAATCTATACAATGATTAATAAGAAATACAATGGCATGATGAGGAAGAGATTTGAATGGGCAAAAAATACATTGTCTAAAATACTTTTTAAAAATGCAATTTATTTTTTTTTAAGATTTATTTATTTATTTGAAAGTCAGAGTTACACAGAAAGAGGAGAGGCAGAGAGAGAGGGAGGTCTTCCGTCTGATGGTCACTCCCCAATTGGCTGCAACAGCTGGAACTGTGCTGATCTCTGCTGATCCGAAGCCAGGAGCCAGGAGCTTCTTCCGGGTCTCCCACATGGGTGCAGGGGCCCAAGCACTTGGGCCATCCTCTACTGCTTTCCCAGGCCATAGCAGAGAGCTGGATGGGAAGTGGAGCAGCCAGGTTTCGAACTGGCGCCTATAAGGGTTGCTGGCATTTCAGGCCAGGGCATTAACCCTCTGCGCCACAGCGCTGCCCCCCCCCCCTTTTAAGATTTATTTATTTATTTGAAAGAGTTACACAGAGAGAGTAGAGGCAGAGAGAGAGAAATAAAGAGAGAGAGAGAAATGCAATTTAAATCATTGTTAAATATCAGGTGTCTTCAAAAAGTTCATGGGAGATACATATTATGAAAAAACTGAATGGATTCCAAAATATTTTTGCAGGAAAATAAAGTTATCTTTCAATTCAATTTTGTACTCTCATCCTTGAAACTGGTTAACTTATAAAGAGGTTTATTTGGATTGTGATTCCCAAACAGGATGGCACTGGAGTCCTAGTAAGGGCCTCATGGTGATTTCACAGTGGCAGAAAAGCAGGAAGGGAACTGGCTGCTGCGCAGGGGCCCTAGCACCTGGAGTGGTCTCATTCTCTCAGGGGAGCTGACTCAGTCACATGATTCCTGCCCTCCTCTGAGATGGTCATTAGTCCCTTCCAGTGGTGGTCACTACCCCTCCCTCTGCCCCCATCCTCTAATCACTCCTTTTTAAAGGTTCTGCCACCTCAATATTGTTACACTGGGAGCCCAGCTTTCAGCACCATGCTAATTTTACTGTCCCACAGTCTACTGCAATCACTTAGTTTTCTTTCTTTCTTATAAGATAACAACTAGGTGTCTTTAACCATTGAGTAAATAATACATAGGTAGCCATCATAATGGTTATGTTTGCAGTTTATATCACCAGATGAATAGTTGGACCACAGCAAAAAGACCCATAGACTTGCTCTTGAACATCCAAACACAGTATCTGAGTTAATATCTTTGATGTCCTTTTTATATGATCTTGTTGTAGTGATACATAAATGCACAATAGTTGTGACATAAAATTTTAAAGTGACAGCCAACATCATTCCCACAAAAATCTAATGCCTTTTCAGTCTTCAGTATTTTCCATTGTAGAGGCAATCCTGTATTTCAGTAGTTTTTGCTTAGCATTTTCACAAATAATAAAATGAGTTAATCTTTGATACACCACCGTGTGCAGCAGACATGTGCCCATGAAGTCCTCTAAGGCCACCCATCTGGTAAACTTTATGGCCACAGTCAAAACCATTTATTTGCTTTCTGCCATGGATCCTCACATCAAGCTTTAAGGAGACTTTTTAGTTCACGTGGAGTTACGTACTGTAACTGAGATAAACTTGCCACTGTAGCTACAGTCATGCCCCGTGTGTCAAGTCAGGACCACATACCCCATTCAACTTGTCCTAGGAATTTGAATAAGCAGTGAAGTTTGTTGCTTTGCAAGGGTGCCCATTTCCAGTAAACTGGACCTAATCCTTTAAACAAGGAACAAGAGCCTTCTTTTACCAAGGTTACCTTTAAGCAGTGGAAAGATCCAAGGGAGGCTTCTGCTCAGTTGGTGCTCAGCTCAGTGTCGGGTACAGGACCTGTCACAGAAGGTAGCAGCAGCATACCCATAACTTCCAGTGGGTATGTGAAAATAACTGCTACCATACTGCCATATCACTGGCAGACTCTGGCTCGTTCCTTCTCCCACATGTCCTCTGGCCACTGAGGCAGGGTGTGGATCCAGCTCCACAATCATTCTGTTGCTTTTATTTGCATTCTTAAAAGTTGTAAAATACTCATAAAATATATCATTTTAATTAAGTGTACAATTTAATAATATTATATTCATGTTATATAAATGTCAACTAATTTCATCTTGTGAAATCCTCATTTAAAAATGTATTCTATTAGGTATAACTTAAATTAATAAAGTACATGTTTTGAGTATAATATTGATAAGTGTTGACAAATTTCTACATTCATGTAACCACCAACACAATCGAGACAGAATATCTGCTTTGCCCTGAGTAGTTCTCTGTGTTCCTTATTGCTCAGTTTCTCAGCCTCAGGCAACCAGTGATTTCTTTCTTTCTTTCTTTTTTATTTAGTAAATATAAATTTCCAAAGTACAGTTTATGGATTATAGTGGCTTCCCCCCCCCATAATTTCCCTCCCACTCGTAACCCTCCCATCTCCCACTCCCTCTCCCTTTCCATTCACATCAAGATTCATTTTTAATTCTCTTTATATAGAGAAGATTTATTTAGTATATATTAAGTAAAGATTTCATCAGTTTGCACCCACACAGAAACACAAAGTGTAAAATACTGTTTCATTACTAGTTATAGCATTACTTCACATTGGACAACACATTAAGGACAGATCCCACATGAGAAGTAAGTACACAGTGACTCCTGTTGTTGACTTAACAATTTGACACTCTTGTTAATGGTGTCAGTAATTACCCTAGGCTCTGGTCATGAGTTGCCAAGGCTATGGAAGCCTTTTGAGTTGGCCGACTTCGATCTTATTCTGACAGGGTCATAGTCAAAGTGGAAGTTCTCTCCTCCCTTCAGAGAAAGGTACCTCCTTCTTTGACGGCCCCGTTCTTTCCACCAACCAGTGATTTCTTATTGTCACTGTACAGATTTATTTTTGTCTTTTCTAGAGTCTCATAGAGACACTCATTTAAAAAAACATGGTTCAGAGATGAGTGAGTCACACTAGCATTTTAGACCTGTTATCGGTTCTCACTTGGTTACCTCCCTCATCTCACCTCATGGTATTTCCCCTTTCTCTCTTCTGCCTGTTCACTTTGTAGTTGCTTAACCACAGTAAGGGGCTGTAGCTGTTTTCAGTCTACACCTTCAGTTTTGTCTACAGTCTTCTTTGCAGGGAAGGGAATAAACAAAACACTTGCCTTTTTTTTCTTTTTCAGTGTTGGAGTCCCAATATGATACCAGAGTATCATCTCCAGAGCAGCCTGTTTGTGAAATTGAGGTACCCCGGTGGGGGATAAGGGAGCGTCTCATAAGTAATGATCTTGAGCATTCAAGTGTCCAAGATGATTGGGACTGCAGAAGCCAGTTTGACAGACAGCCAGGAAATCCAGATAGACCTTTCAATCAAATGTTAATCAGTCATGAAGAAATGCCCACTTTTGACCAGCAGTCATCCCTTACTTTTTATCAGAAAATGCATACTGAAGACAAACATTTTCTATATAACAAATGTAGAAAAAACTTCTGGCAAGAGGATTTTCTTATTAGTCATCAAGGAATTCATACTAATGAGAAACCCTATAAATGTAAGGAATGTGGGAAGGCCTTTAAATATGGCTCACGGCTAATTCAACATGAGAATATTCATTCTGGAAGGAAACCCTATGAATGTAAGGAATGTGGGAAGGCTTTCAGTTCTGGATCAAATTTCATACAACACCAGAGAGTTCATACTGGGGAGAAACCTTATGAGTGTAAGGATTGTGCAAAGGCCTTTAGTCGAAGTTCACAGTTGATTGAACATCAGCGAATTCATACTGGAGAGAAACCATACCAGTGTAAACAATGTGGCAAGGCCTTCAATCGGATCTCACATCTTAAAGTAC
Organism: Sylvilagus bachmani; assembly: GCA_015711505.1. Taxonomy (NCBI): domain Eukaryota; kingdom Metazoa; phylum Chordata; class Mammalia; order Lagomorpha; family Leporidae; genus Sylvilagus; species Sylvilagus bachmani. The sequence continues at coordinate 1,408,183 of CM027395.1, read as the reverse complement.
ATTACAGAATCCATACTGGTGAAAAACCCTATGCTTGCAAGGAATGTGGGAAGACCTTTAGTCATCGGTCTCAGCTGATTCAACACCAGACTATTCATACTGGCAGAAAACTCTACGAGTGTAAGGACTGTGGGAAGGCTTTTAATCAAGGCTCAACTCTTATTCGACATCAGAGAATTCATACTGGTGAGAAACCATATGATTGTGAAGTATGTGGAAAGACATTTAGAGTGAGTTCACAGCTTAAGCAGCATCAGAGAATTCACACTGGAGAGAAACCCTACGAATGTAAAGTATGTGGTAGGACCTTCAAACGGGTCTCACACCTTACTGTGCATTATAGAATTCATACAGGCGAGAAACCATATGAATGTAAGGAATGTGGGAAGGCCTTTAGTCATCACTCACAACTGATTCAACATCAAGGAACTCATACTGAGAAAAGGCCCTATAAATATAAGGACTGTAGGAGGACCTTAACTCACGACTTAACTACTGTTCAATGTCAGAAGCTGCATAACAGAGAAACACATGTGAATATAATAAATGTACAAAGGCCTATCAGCACGTATCCCTTATTAATTATCAGAGAATTTATGTTGGCAAGCAGCCATATGAATGGAAGTAACAAGGAAAGCCCATTAGCTTAGGCTGATCCAAGCTAACACTTGTGTCTTGGAGAAAGTCTTCAGGACTCTACTACAAGTGAGAAACATTTGCTTAGAGGTTATCCGATGTTAGAAAATTTCTATCCCAAGAAACATTTTATGCTTGTAAATGGTTTAACCCATCGCTGCCTAAGAAGCAGAGGAAGAAAGGAAAAAGATGTTTAACACATTTCAGAATCACATTTTCTCACCACATTGTAATAATCTTAACAAAAGCCTCAAGTTTTCCTTTTCTTGGATAGAAAACAAAAAGCCAAATTACTCTCAGGTTTATTTAAAAAATCAGAATTACCGGCCGGCGCCGTGGCTCAACAGGCTAATCCTCCGCCTTGCGGCGCCGGCACACCGGGTTCTAGTCCCGGTCGGGGCGCCAGATTCTGTCCCGGTTGCCCCTCTTCCAGGCCAGCCCTCTGCTGTGGCCCGGGAGTGCAGGGGAGGATGGTCCAGGTGCTTGGGCCTTGCACCCCATGGGGAGACCAGGAAAAGCACCTGGCTCCTGGCTCCTGCCATCGGATGAGCGCGGTGCGCTGGCCGCAGCGCGCTGTCCGCGGCGGCCATTGGAGGGTGAACCAACGGCAAAGGAAGACCTTTCTCTCTGTCTCTCTCTCTCACTGTCCACTCTGCCTGTCAAAAAAAAAAAAAATCAGAATTACCATGGATGATAATGAATAGCTGGCAAAAGATGCACCCAGAACTACCCCCAGAGGAATCTTTACAGCCGAGGTCGTGTATCTACATGAAACCTGAAAGACTATATCAAATACACATTAAATGCATTATTCAAGACTGCCAAGCACCCAGAAAATGGAAGAACGAAGTAGAGAGAGAGAGTGAGGGTAGTCTAGGAATCTCAGTTTTAAGTACTTTGTGATTCAGGAGTGGTGTAAATTCGGGAATGTTTCTTAATTGGGGTTATCTGTTAGGAATTCCATGACAGACAAATGCTGGTTGCCTACCCAGCACCCATGCTCTCTTCCCCTTGATGGAAGCCTTGCCTTAGAGTCTGAAAATATCAGATACTAACTTTTTAGCGTGTGCAGCTTTGGGTGGACATTTCCCCCAGTGTTGGCCAGTGTTGTCTGCTGGGGCTTTGGGGAAAGAGTTTTCTCATTCAGGAGAGATGTATTGTGTGGTGGAGTGAGAAGGCCGGGCCAAGATAGCTGCTGACAAGCGTGCTTCAGTTACTCAGGAATGACTTTGAAACCCACCTGGCAACCAAGCCTGCCTGGCAACAGGCTGTGATTGGATGGCTTTGGAAACCACATGGCAACAGAGCCTGCCTGGCAACAGGCTGTGATTGGTTAGGGCATAAACTGCCCCTTGACCGGATTGACTGTCTTGGTTATTTAAGCTGCTGTACCAACTGAAATAAACGAGTCTACGGGCTGCTTGCCTCTGGCCTGCTTTCACCCAACTCCCAGGGTCTGTGTGGTGACCCCGTGCCTCTCGGCCCCACCCCACACCTCCTCTCATAATGAATCCACAGCAACAGTATTGGAAGACTACTTTTCTCACTTCTTGCTTGTAAACATCTTGCTATGCAAGTGTGATGCCTGCAGTTATCTTGGAACCAGGAGGAGGAAACAGGATTCAGACAAGCTGACCCAGATCAACAACACTCAACTAGAACTGCTTCTTTGATGCCTTGTTATAAGAAAACTAAACCTTTATTGGTGAAGTTACTGTTAGTTGTGTATTTTGTAAATTCCTAACCAATAGCATACTAAGTAAAATTTTACTTTATTATGATTGATAAAAGTGGCCTGCAGATACCTACTGTTTTGAATTTTACATTTTTTTCTTTGTGGCTAAATACAGGATTGATTTTTGTGTATGTCCCATGAACATTGAGAAAGTACATATTTTAGGGTACACATTTCTAATAAGTATCAAGCCAATGAATTATAATGATAAAATTCTCCCATGTTTTACATAATTTGAATTACAGGCTCAGAATTATTTAAAATTGATGTTTTTTGAACCTAGAGCTTGAACTTCCAGAGACATTTGCTTTTTAATTTATGTTCTTTGCCTTTAAAATACATTACTAACCCTTCATTATGAATTGTAGGTTTTATAATTACATAATAACCAATTTTGCCTACTGCAGAGGTTTACCAGCCAAATCTAGCCTGCTGCCTCTTTGATGAACAAAGTCTTACTGGAACAGAGCCATGCTCATTTGTTTATCGTCTGAGTGCGTCTGCACAGCTACATCAGAAATGAGTAGGCACAGCAGTTTACATGACCACTTCGTCTTGACTCTTAGTTTGCCAACCCTTGGCCTAGGGCAGTTGTTTTGGTACCTGATGTTTGCCTGGTACACTTGCACTTGCCCATCCATTTGTTTTCAGCCTGTCACTTGATCTGAGTTCTCTCTTATTAAAGAAAAAAATTAGCTGAGTTTAAAAACTCAAAGGATTAATTGGAATTTCCACTGTGCCCTTAGGATAGTAGTTATCTCTGCATCTTAATAGTCATTATTTGATCAGAATGACCTCACCTTTTTTTTTTTTTTTTACAGGCAGAGTGGACAGTGAGAGAGAGAGACAGATAAGTCTTCCTTTTCCATTGGTTCACCCCTCAATGGCCGCTGCAGCCAGTGCGCTGTAGTCGGCACACTGCACTGATCCAAAGGCAGAAGCCAGGTGCTTTTCCTGGTCTCCCATGTGCTTGCAGGGCCCAAGGACTTGGGCCATCCTCCACTGCACTCCTGAGCCATAGCAGAGAGCTGGACTGGAAGAGGGGCAACCGGGACAGAATCCGGTGCCCCAACCAGGACTAGAACCTGAGGTGCTGGTGCTGCAGTTGGAGGATTAGCCTATTGAGCCACAGTGTGGGCCTGACCTCACGTGTTCTAACACAATTTTATTGGCTACTCTCTTGCCAGAAGAAACCAATCTTAGGTTTTCCTTTCCTTCTATCACCAAAAGTTTCGTCCCTGTCAATGGTGCCAATTCAGGATAAATGAGGAAAAGGTTAAAGGACAAATGAAAGTTAACCTACAGGTGGGTGAGGAGATGATCAGACTAGGCTCTCAAGAAGTACAAAAGGGAGTTTGGGCTGCTGAGGATGTGCCTAATGGCAAGTCCAGATAGATGCTGGAACTGGTTGTGTGCCTGATAATGGTATTTTTTAATCACGGATGTCAGCATAGTTCATTGAAAAAGCTGCTTGATGGTTTAATCGTTAGGAGGCAACAGCAGGATATTATTTGGCTGGCATCTGAACGATAAAAAATACTGTGTTAGGAGCTGTCAGTGTTGTGTTGACTGGGACGAGGCCTGTTTAGCCTTTGCTCTTAGTTATTTGCTCCCCTTTATAGTCTGTTACAATAAATTCAGTCCTCTGGTCATGCTGCCTGCACTAAGTCAGATTAGTTTCCAACTTGAGCTGGCTTTCCCAAGGCCAGGCAATATTGATGTGTTAAACACTTTAGTCTGTTACAAGCTCTGTAGTTAGCTTTTGTTTGTGAGATATGAAAGGAAAAGAAAGATGTATTCAGTAAGAGGAGTGCACTTAAAAGCTCACTTTTAAATCTTTGAAAACTAGTGAAAACTGAACTAATAGGTCTCTGAGTTCAATGTTTTGATACTTCTATTACTTCTCAGACTTACCCATATTGCCGCTAAATTTCCACAAACCCAATGATAATCATTGCTGGTCCCATTTTTCATTGTTTTCCAGTTTCAGTTCATATGCTATTTCCTGGACTGTTTTCTTAATTATTCATAGTTATTCAGTAAATGGTCATTTGTGACTCTATATTCCAGAAGTTTCTTGCACCATCATAAATTATATCTTAGGTGAGAACAACAGTCTTGGACTGCAGGGTTTTTTTTTCTTATTACTCTACAGATGTCAAGTCAGTGAAGTCAGGCTTCTGGTCTTGGAGAAACCCAGTACTGGTCTGGTTATCTTGGCCTATGTAGGTGTATTTGTTTCCTGTTGCTTCTATAACAAAGAATGCAAATTTAACAGCTTAGAACAGATTTATTGAGGATGGCGCTGTGGCATAGGAGGCTAAGCTTCTGTCTTTGTCTCCAGTATTGCATGTGGGTGGGGGTTTGAGTCCTGGATGCTTTTCTTCTGATCCATCTCTCTGCTTATGGCATGGGAAAGCAGTGGAGGATACCAAAGTGCCTGGGTCCCTGCACCTGTGTGGGAAACCCAGAGAAAGCTATTGGCTCCTGGCTCAGATCTGCTCAGCTATGACCATTGTGGCCATTTGGGGAGTGAACCAGTGGATGGAAGACCTTCCTTATCTCTTCCTCTCTCTAGCTCTACCTCTTAAACAAATCTTTTTAAAAATACTATTTTTTAAAAAAAGATTTAGCTGGAAGTCAAAATTCTGAATAGGTCTCAGTAGACAAAAATCAAGATATTGGCAGGTGTGAGTTCTCCTTAGGAAGTAGAATGGGGGAATCCTTTTCCTAGGCTTTTTCAGCTTCTAGAGGCTAACCCCATTTCTTGGCTTGGTGTCACTCTTTCATCTCAAAGCCAGAAGTTACCAGACAAGTCTGATGCTGACCCTTCTGCCTCTTTCCCACTTTCAGGGCCTCATATGTGTAACTCAGGATTATCTGAGCTTAAAAGTCGTCTGATTAAGAACCTTATTTCCTTTAAAAAAAATGTGTCCATTTCTAAGGCAGAATTAGAGAGGGGGATGATAGATCTTCCAGCACTGGGTCACTTCCCAAATGACTACGATAGCTGTGACTGGGCCAGTTTGAAGCCAGGAGCTTCATTCAGGTCTCCCACGTAAATGGCAGAGGCCCAAGAATTTACTCCATCTTCTACCTTCCAGGTGCATTAGCAGGGACCTGGATAGGAAGTGGAACAGCCAGAACTGGAACTGGCACATATTTTGGGATACTGGCATTGCAGGCAGCAGTTTAACCTATTATGCTACAACGCTGGCCTCAAGAACCTGAAATTCTTATCTGCAATTTAATTCTTCTTTGCCATGTGGCATATTTACAGATTTCTGGGATTAGTTTTGTATTTGGCTGGCTGTAATTGGCTATCTCATTAAGAACATATTTCTGTCTGGCACTTGACAAAAGTTTATCTTTGAAATTTAGGATCATAAGTTTGTAGTTTGGAGCCTTTTTAAAATTTTCATTTCAAGGAACTTTTTTCCTACATATTACTTCAGTAGTACTTCTCAATTGTTTCACTTCTATTTTAAAATGTTAATATTTGGATTACCAGTGTGACCTCATCATTCAAAAACTTGAAGATGTAAAAAGATGTGCAGTAAAAAGAATTTTTCTGTTTCTTTTATTATAGCAAGAAAAAAGTATCTCTGTTTCTGATTCTTGAGGTATGAAATTCAGCCTCTGCCAAACACCTCTCTTAATCCCACTAATCAAAATTCCTGAATACAACCCTGTGGTTAGATTTTTTTTTAAAGATTTATTTATTTGAAAGGCAGAGTTACAGAGAGGCAGGGAGAGAGGCGTTCCATCTGCTAGTTCACTACCCAAATGGGTGCAATGGCCAGAGCTGGGCCGATCAGGAGACAAGAGCTTTCTCCAGGTTTCCCACATGGGTACAGGGGCCCAAGGACTTGGGCCATCTTCCACTGCTTTTCCAGGCCATAGCAGAGAGCTGGATCAGAAGTAGAATAGCCAGGGCTTGAACTGGCGCCCATAAGGGATGCTGCCACTGCAGGCAGTGGCTTTACCACTATACCACATAGCCAGCCCCTAGATGATTTTTTTCTTTTTTGTAGGAGAAAAAACCACAGAAGAATTAAGAGACTTGCTGAGGAGTTCCAAACTGGCTGAATAAGGAAAAGATGCACTGATTTTGATCATGAGAAGATACTAGTAAAATGGAAGGATCTGCTTTCCTAGGAGACAGTTGGAGAGCAGTTTTGAGTGAAAAGTCTGCAGAAAGAAGGGAGCTCCCAGGAGCAGCAGAGATTGTAGAAACACACAGCAGCTCACAGGATGCCAGCACTGACTCCTGTGGCCAGCAGCAGGCAGGGGAGCCATCTTCCCAGAACAAGGTAAGAGGCAGGTACAGAATCCAGTGTCCCACTGGTGATCCTGTCTGGGGGAGAACCTTGTGAGCCCCACTAGCTGAGCCCAGACAGACGAGTTGGCAGAGAGCAGGGTGCCACTTAACAGTGAATGGAGGGCACTTGGCTCCCCTCCCCCCCTCCCAGCAAGGTGCCCAGCAACCAGAGTGGGAAGCACCACTTCCAGAATAAGGCTCGTGGAGGCTGCTGCAGCCAGCATACCTCAGGTGAGTTTTGTCACAGGGAGAAATTCGAAGTCCCCACTGACTTTGTGTCTGGGCAGGTGACTGGCTGGGGGCAGGGTGGCCACTTGACTCTGGACAGAAGGCACATTGTTTCCCTTCTGGCCTCTGATGTGCCTGGTGACCAGTGGGGTAAGCACCACATTTGCAGAAAAGGGTGAGTGAAGACTGTGGCCTGTGCACTTATGATGGGTGTTGTCAGAAATCCACAGTCCCCACTGACTTTGAGTCTGGCCTGGAAAGTTGGGCATGGGGTAGGTTCCCACTTGGCACATTGCTCCCCTCCCCCCTCCCACCAAAGTGTCCTACTCAGCTTGCCAATGTGGATCACCTGCCACCTCAGTTGGGCTGTTGGCTGGCTTCAGGGATGGGGTGTGGGGTGATTATCTCTGGACCGATAGGCTCAAAGGGCAGAGAGTAGATCCCCTGCATCTTGCGACTGTGGGAACCCTGCACCTTGTGACTGCAGCAGTCCTGTGACTGTGCGATAGGCTGGGAAACCAATAAAGATGTGAGGTGTTGCCGGGTCTTTGGGCAATTACTGAGTCTGAGCCCAGAAGCTCAGAATTCCCTGAGGGCCGAGAATGGACATGGTGGAGGGCTCCATGCTCACACTATGCACCTGAGGTGAGTTGGGAAGGGGGTGGTTGCAGCCACAGTGAGCTCACCCTAGGCACTTGTTTCACCTTGGCATAGAGGCAGTGATCATGCCAGCCAGAGTGATCATCCTATCTTCTCTACTGACTATAGAGATCTACCACAAATATCTTGGGTGTCACCCTGGGCTCTTCCTCCCTCAAAAATGCTGGCCAGAACTCCTTGGTCCCACCCAACACACACCTCTGGATATCCACTGAAGGTGCTGGCATTCCACTGCATATAGCTCCTTCCCCTCAGAAGAGATATCAACAAGTGTTTCTCGAGATGAAAAAATAAATATAGAAATAATAGGAACATGAACAAAGAAGACAATATTACTCCCCAAAATGATCACAATAATACTTCAATATTAAGTTGTGAAGACAAGGAGATTGATGAAATGCCCGAAAAGGAATTCAAAAGAATGATGGTAAGATTACTCAAAAACACTGAGTAGTTATATGAATTAAATAAATCTGAAAGTGACATGGATAAGAAATTCTCCTTGGAAACACAAATTCTAATAGAAAACTGAAATGCTAGATTTGAAGAATTAATATGATAAATAAAAATACAGTGGGAAGCCTCAGCAACAGACTGAGTGAAGCAGAAGAAAGAATATCTGAACTGGAAGATAAGCTTTTGCAATAGACCAAAAAGAAGAAAAGGAGAAGGAGATATTTGTCCCTTTGGGACTGGCTTAATTCACTCAGAATGATGTTTTCCAGATTCCTCCATCTTGTTTTAAATGACCGGATTTCATTGTTTTTGACTGCTGTATAGTATTCTATAGAGTACATGTCCCATAATTTCTTTATCCAGTCTATTGTTGATGGGCATTTGGTTCCAGGTCTTAGCTATTGTGAATTGAGCCGCAATAATCATTTAGGTGCAGACCGCTTTTTTGTTTGCCAATTTAATTTCCTTTGGGTAAGCTCCAAGGAGTGGGATGGCTGGGTTGTATGGTAGGGTTATATTCAGGTTTCTGAGGAATCTCAGGACTGACTTCCATAGTGGCTTTACTAGTTTGCATTCCCACCAACAGTGGGTTAGTGTCCCTTTTTCCTCACATTCTCACCAGCATCTGTTGTTGGTAGATTTCTGTATGTGAGCCATTCTAACCAGGGTGAGGTGAAACCTCATTGTGGTTTTGATTTGCATTTCCCTGATTGCTAGTGATCCGGAACATTTTTTCATGTGCGTGTTGGCCATTTGGATTTCCTCTTTGGAAAAATGTCTATTGAGGTCCTTGGCCCATCTCTTAAGTGGGTTGTTTGTTTTGTTGTTGTGGAGTTTCTTGATCTCTTTGTAGATTCTGGTTATCAACCCTTTATCTGTTGCATAGTTTGCAAATATTTTTTCCCATTCTGCCAGTTGCCTCTTCACTTTCCTGACTGTTTCTTTTGCAGTTGAGAAACTTCTCAATTTGATGCAATCCCAATAGTTAATTTTGGATTTGACTGCCTGTGCCTCCGGGGTCTTTTCCAAGAAGTCTTTGCCGGTGCCCCTCTTGCAGGGTTTTTCCAATGTTCTCTAGTAATTTGATAGTGTCAGGTCATAGATTTAGGTCTTTGATCCATTTTGAGTCAATGTTTGTGTAAGGTGTAAGATAGCGGTCTTGCTTCATGCTTCTGCATGTGGAAATCCAGTTTTCCTAGCACCATTTATTGAATAGACTGTCCTTACTCCAGGGATTGGTTGTAGATCCTTGATCAAATATAAGTTGGCTGTAGATGTTTGGGTTGATTTCTGGTGTTTCTATTCTGTTCCATTGGTCTGGGGAGTGAACCTGCAGATGAAAGATTTCTCTCTTGTTAATTCACGAATGTTGAGAAACATGTGGAATTTTATGTGAAAGGGAATATAGATGGAAAAGTCCCCTGCAAAATACTAGATTCAGTAGTATACTAAAAGTGTGCACTTGTACATCACGAACAAGGGATATTTATTCCAGGAATGCAAAGGAGATGCAAATGCACCACTTTATAGAATATAGAAATAATGCGCTACATTAGCAGATTAAAGGAAAAGACATCATCTCTATTGATGAAGACACTAAATTGCTAAAATTCCCTCCCCTTTCCTGAAAAAAAGTGCTCAATAAGCTGGAGATAGAAAGAAGCTCCAGCCACATGGTAAAGGGGATGAGTATGCGAAAAACTGAGTGCTTTCCCTGTAAGGTCAGGAAAAAGACAAGGATGTTCTCTTTCAACTCTTGTACTTAACATTTCATTCAAAGTTCTAGCCAGAATGGTCATACAACAAAAATAAATAAAAGCCACCAAGATTAGAAATGAAGAAATGAAACTATTTTAGGTGGCAAGATCATATACATCAGAAATCCTAAAGAATCCACACAGAAACCATTAGAACTAATAACAAAGTTCAGCAAAATTACAGGATATAAAACCAAAACACAAAACACATCGCATTTCTGTAACAACGATGAATACAAAACATAAATTAAGAAAGCAGTTCTATTCACAATAGCATCAAAGTGGATAAAATCTTGGGAATAAACGAGAAGGTACAAGACTTCGACATTGAAAACTACAAATCATTGCTGAAAGTAAGTGAACTTACATATAAAAGAGACCCCAATATAGGGATTAGAAGATCTAACATTAAGATGACAAATACTCTCCAGAGTAATCTACTGATTCAATATGATTACTATAAAATTTGAAATGACCTCTTTTAACAGAAATAGAAAGGTGTTCTAAAATTCATTTGGAAGTGCAAAAGATCTCAAGAAGTCAAAACACTCTTCAGAAATTGAAGACCATTTCCATATTTCAAAATTGGTTACCGACATAAAGACATACATACTGCAAATGGAATGCAATTAAGAGTCCAGAGGTAAACCCATAGCTCTATAATTGGTTGATTTTCTTTTTAAAAATATTTTATTTATTTATTTGAAAAGCTGAGTTAGAGAGCGAGAGAGGGATAGTGAGGGAGAGGGAAAGAGGGAGAGAGAGTGAGAGGGACAGAAGGATAGAGGGAGAGAGGGATAGAGAGGGAGAGGGAAAGAGGGAGAGAGAGAGGGAGAGAGAGGAAGAGGGAGAGAGAATGAGAGGGAGAGAGGGAGAGAGAATGAGAGGGAGAAAGAAGAGGGAGAGAGAGTGAGAGGGACAGAAGGAGAGAGGGAGAGGGTGAGAGAGGGAGAGGGAAAGATGGAGAGAGGGAGAGAGAATGAGAGGAAGAGGGAGAGAAAGGGAGAGAGAATGAGAGGGAGAGGGAGAAAGAGAGGGAGAGAGAGAAAAAGCTTCCATCCACTGACTCACAACCCAAATGACTGTAGCAGCTGCGGCTGGGCCAGGCTGAAGCTAGGGACCAGGAGATTTTTCCAGGTCTCTCATGTGGGTGGCAGGGGCCCAGGGACCTGGGCCATATCTTCCATTGCTTTTCCAGGCAGAATAACAGGAAAGTAGAACAGTCAGGACTCAATTGCACATATAGGATGCTAGCATTGCAGGTGGTGGCTTTACCTACTATGCCACAGTTCCTATTCCTCTCAATTGTTGCAACAAAGGTGCAAGACTAATGGATGAAACATCTTCTCAAAGACTAATGCTGGAACAATTAGATATGCACATACAAAAAATGTTCCCTTACCTTATGGCACATGTAAAAATTAACTCAAAATGGATCAAAGATCTAAATACAAGGGGTAAAAATCAGGATAAATCTTCCCTTGGATATTGCAATGGTTTCTGAGACATTACATCAACACTTAACTACAATAAAGGATTAAATTGGACTTCTTCAAAATTAAATGTGTTTTTTTTTTCATCAAAGACACTATGAAAAGTGTGAAGAGGAAAACTCTAGAATGAGATAAAATATTTGGAAATCATTACCTCTTACAGGTCCAGTATACAGAAAATAAGATGACTTATGACCCAACAATAGGGGACAACCAGTTTAAAGAATGGCAAAAGAATTAAGCCAGAATTTCCCCAGTGGAAAAAACCGAAACATCCAACAAGAACATGAAAATATGATCGGCTCCATTAGTTACCATGGAAATGAGTATCAAAACACAATTAGATACCACTTCACACCCTCTAGGATGAATATACTGAAAAATACACAAAGAAAACCCAAAATAGAGAAAATAACAGCATTTGACAAATATATAGAAATGTCTCAGAAAGATAAACAGAGCTAACAACTGGTGCAGAAATTCCATTGTTACAGTTTACCCAAAGGAACTGAAAACTGGTGTTCACACCAAAGTTTGCACTGAAATGTTGGTAGTAGTACAGAAGAACATAAATTCTATGATCCCCTTAATGTGAAATATCTGAATAGGCAAATCCATAGGGATAGAAAGCAGTTGCTAGAGAGAAAGGGGATTGGAGAATGGAGAGTGCCTGCTTACTGAGTATCTGGTTCTTTTTGGAGTGATGAACTTTTGTAAGGATTCCTAATATCACTGAATCACGTATCTTAAAATGATGCCTCTTCTGTGCTGCACCATTCTGAGCTGTAGCACTAGCACCTGGATACTTCATGCTTAAAATTTAGATGGGACACCGTGTGAAAGAAATCTAACCATATTCAAACCCTACGTAGTCATGGGGAGAATGGAAAAAACCCCAAATAAGCAGCAGTTAACAAAAGGATGTGTGTAGAGGACCTACATTCTTTACAAACAATGTCAAAGACAGAGATGATTAACAGAAAATGGAGGGAAAGTGTTGTTTCTTTCCTCACTGATCATGGCCCACTGAAATTAAGGGGCCAGAAAGCCCAGTGTGTGTGCACATCAGCAGGCCGGCTATTGAAGCCAGGATTCTGGGAACCTAGACTGGGAGGATCTTTGTGGTGCTTCAGTGAGTCTTGTCTGAAAGGTCCTGTCTGCCACATTTATATGTAGAAATTCTAACTTGCACAGTACTGGTGGTAGGCTATGGGGCCCCTGGAGAGGTGTCCTGAACACAGGGTTCACGGCAGCTTGTTCACCCCTTCCACCATGTGAGGACACAGAGAGAAGGTGCCATCAATGGATCCATGCGTGGAGCCTCATAGACCCTGGACCAGACACTGAGCATGGTCTTCCCATCTTCTAGAACAGTGAGCAGAAATTGTGTTTTATTTAAGCTTCCCTAGTTTATGGTATTTTGTAGTAGCGATGTGAGTGGACTGAGGCAGTGTGTTTGTGTGTGAGGCCAGCCTTCCCTCAGACATGCGCTCTGCTTGGCCTTGGAGAATGAGATGCTGGAAAATGGTTTGATGAGCCAGGAACCTTCTGACCTTGACCTCACCCAGGTCTCTAAAGGGCCAACATCCAGATTTGCCCTGTTAAGAACACAAAATGGCCAGGAAGCCTCTGCCTCAGTGGAACTGGGCCCTGGCGTTTGCTGTCCAAGGAGTGTGACGACATCCTCGCATCTGGGCATCCCATGGGGCCTCCAAGCATGTTTTTCCACTTGTGTTTTTCACTGATCTGCAGGTGCATGACCTCAGGGCAGAAATGGTCCCTAGGTCTCCTAACTGGAGAAAGGGCTGGGAGATGCCTTGCTGATCCACAAGACCTTGATGGTGCTCAGACATTTCAAAAGCTTAAGTCCATGGGCCTCCTGCCTCAGGTTGTCCTGGTCCTGGACATGGTGTGAAGCACACTGTTCTGTATTTTATGAGAGAGAGGGGCGGAGGGGCGGTGCTTCTGCTGTTTCCTCCCAGCCCAGGGAGATCCTCACCGGCCCAGCCTGCACTCGCCTGCACAGCCCATCTGGACGTCTGGCTGTAGTCTGTGCAGACCCCTAGGATACTGCCTCGGGTTTTCCTTCTTCAGCTCCTGCATTTTCTACTCTTGCTGAGAGGCTCTGAGGAGCTCTGCGTGGAACGCATGAAGCCCAGCCTGCTCAAGGACGGGGATCTGATTGTTGGAGGGTTTTTCCCACTTTATGTCTTTCAAAATCATAATAATCACAGTGCGTCACTGTTTAAACAAAATCCTTTTGTAGAGTTACATTTCCAAAGGTAAGCTTCTTTTCCTTCTGTTATTACAAAAAGTATGCATGCACCCTGTTTATATCTTGAGGTCCTGGTGTTGGACTCCATTGTCTAAATTCTAAACATTGGATCTAGTGAGTAGCCATTTTCCCTTCAAAGGAGAGGAGAGAAATAGAGTATTTCCCTTTGGTTTTCTTTCTGGCTTCTCCTGCAGCCGCCCACACAGGAAAGGGGTACACCCCCACAGTTTTTGCTTTCCTCTACAGCTGGGTGTAAAGAGAGAGAACTCAGCCTTCATTATTGAGCCCTAGCCTCCCTTCTCTGATTGTACTAAAATTGGGGAGAGGGAGAGGGCGAGGGATCTTCCATCCAATGGTTAACTTTCCAATTGGCCACAATATCCGGAGCTGTGCCCATCTGAAGCCAGGAGCCAGGAGCTTCTTCCGGGTCTCCCACGTGGATGCAGGGGCCCAAGGACTTGGGCCATCTTCTGCAGCTTTCCCAGGGCACAGCAGAGAGCTGGATGGGAAGTGGAGCAGTGGGGTCTTGAACTGGCGCCCGTATGGGATGCTGGTGCTTCAGGCCAGGGCATTACCAGCTGTGTCACAGCAATGACCTTGTGACTATTCTTATCAATGTTTATTATTGGTGCATCTCGAGAGATATTTTCCCCACTTAACTATTATCCAATTTTCTTAACAATGTCCTGAATATTGAATTTCTAGATTGCATGTGAAAATTTTTGCTATTCTGATTAGTTGGTTGGACTCTGGACCATGTTAATTTTTATCATCTTATTGGAGTTTAATTTTCAAGCACTTCTCATTTCCCTCAGTGGAGGTTACCTGTGTTCTCTTTGCTCATTTTCAGTTAGATTGCTTGTTTTTTAATTGTTGAGTTCTGCAAGGTCTTCAGATGTTGTGAGTCTCAACCCTTAATGAGATTTATTATTTGCAGCTATTTTATCCCATTCCATTGGCTGTCTTTTCGCAATATTGATTGTGCCCTTTGATGTACATAGGTTTTACATTTTGGTGTAGTACAACTTATCTAATATACCTCCCCCTGCTTTTGATGTCATGTCCCAAGCAAATATCAAAAGGCAAATTTGTGGATGTGATTGATGTAAAGTGAAGTTATATAACTATGACTGCAATAGGTTGAGATGACCATGAGACAGCTGAACCTGGGCAGTGGTCAAGCCTTGAACTGCCTGCAGCCAAAAATCCAGAAAACAAACCAGACATTACAGATTGAGTGGGAGAAGGGAAAAATAGCTGCTGTCCATTGCATAATTCTTAATATGGTGAGTGCGAGGCTTCCTGTTGTTGTTGTTGAATCTGGCATTTCAGGATTGGCATTCGGTTCTTAGAAATCAAAGTTTTACATTTCCATGCCTCTCATTTTTCTTTGTCAGTTACATAAGATTCAGCATTCATTTCTCCTACTGGTAGAATCAGAGCTGTACCCTACACCTGAAGTTAGAATATACATCGAAACAAATCTCAGTATTTCTCAGCATCGCATTCTGTGAAGCTGAAGAATATTAAAGAACACTCTTTCACATCTGTGATCCCATAATTGGTGAAGCAACAGAATGGCAAAATCTCACTCAGTGTTTTCATTCTGTGTTCCTGTATACGTGAGTGTCTTTACAGATGACATGGAGCTGGCCTTGTCTTTCCATGTAACAGTTCCTTTCCTAAGACAATCGATGGTCGTGCAGTAAGGAAAGGAAACCGTATGCATTCATTGACAAATTGGAACCACTTACACTTAACTGAAAAATCACATCAGTACACACACTACTTACCAAGCAGTATGACTTAAAATAATATCGGAACTGTAATTAAGATTATAGGAGTATCCGTTTGGATAAATTCTCTGCTTTGTGAAAACAAAGTTTAACACCTTTTTCCTAATTATTCAAAAGGCTTTTGTGTGGTGTTGTCATTGAATTGAACCTGATTTGTAGCCTGTACCCTTTTAAATTTTTCAAGGAGTCTTCTGTAAGAAGAAATTACATATTTGGACTCTCTGATGGAAAACTATATCAGAAAAATTAAAGACTTAAAAATTTGTAGAAACATTTAGGGAACTGGAAGACTAAATATATAAAGTTCACTTTATGACAGGTTTCTATTTCATGTTAAATAGCTCAAGAAAATATTCATAGTACTATTTAATATTAACTGAATAATAGAAATATAAGCTTTCAATTTTACCTTGATTTTGTGAGGACAATGTGACACCCAATGTACACCAACTACCTTGGCTAAACCCAACATCATACATTTTTGAGGGCTAATGGGATGCAGCTCCACATAGTTTAGAGAAGGCTCTTCCTCCCCTAGAAACCCACTTTGAGTATAATCTGATTAGTTAATCCCACCTTCCTTTGGATGCTGATTTTACTCCATATGAGAGTCTTCTGGAAGCTAGGGGTCTGTTTCCATAAGCTCTACATTCTAAGATTGAAGGACAGTCAGGGAGGTCCCTCCAAGGAATGAGTTGGCTGTGCTTTTGTTTTCCAACATGGATCTTATTTTTGGACAAGGGAATATTCCTAAGGCACAAGGTATGGCCTTGTTTTTGAGGACTGGGTACGTCTTACCTACAGGTTTAATTCCAAACAGTACCAGTATCTTCTGGCCCTTATATTTGCCATTGAGGAGATCAACAGGAATCCACACCTGTTACCCAACATGTCCCTGGGATTTGATCTCTACAGTGCCATCCGTAGTGAATGGAAGACCCTGGAGAGCACCCTGACCTGGTTGTCTGCCGTTGGCAAGGCCATTCCTAATTACACCTGTGTGAGGAAGAGCAAGTCTGTGGCAGCCATTACAGGAAACACAGGGGCGATTTCAGCTGTTGGAACTCTACAAATTCCCTCAGGTAAGGGGAGAAAAACATCTTTCCTTCTTTAGGTGACTGTGTTAAGTTACTTGAACAGTACAAGGAGGTGACTTGGTTTATGCATCTCTCATCTTTTATACTACCTGAACTATGTATGTACATATCTGCATATATATATATATATATGAACAAATATATGCAGGGTGTGTGTGTATGTCTGTATCTGTGTTGTGTGTGTGTGTATGTTGCTGGTCTCTTTGCTTGTGGAGGAAAGCAGATAAGAGAGAAGAGTAATGCCTATAAGTTGTAATTCACTTAAGATTTGCACTGTCATACCTCAAAGTGCTGAGTTTGCATAGCTCTCTGAGGTTTCCAGAGAGATCTCCCAGGGTCAGAGATGACTGGGAAGTTGTTTTTCTCTGTTTCTTCCATCCATTATTCAGCAAACTGCGTGAAACCCTTTGAGGGGTAAGATGGGGAAGCAGTGTGGTTCTTCATTGCAACCTGGTTCAGTCTTTTACTTTCCCAGGACTCATGTTGGACCATATCTTTTTTTTTTTGACAGGCAGAGTGGACAGTGAGAGAGAGAGAGAGAGACAAAGAGAAAGGTCTTCCTTTGCTGTTGGTTCACCCTCCAATGTCCGCCACGGCCGGTGCACTGTGGCCGGCGCACCACACTGATCCGAAGCCAGGAGCCAGGTGCTTCTCCTGGTCTCCCATGGGGTGCAGGGCCCAAGCACTTGGGCCCTCCTCCACTGCACTCCCGGACCATAGCAGAGAGCTGGCCTGGAAGAAGGGCAACCAGGACAGGATCCGGCGCCCCGACCAGGACTAGAATCTGGTGTGCCGGCGCCGCTAGGTGGAGGATTAGCCTGTTAAGCCATGGCACTGGTCTGACCATATCTTTCTATTCCAATTTAGCTCACTTATGGAACTTTTTACCCTATTCTGGGAGATGATACTAAATTTGTCACTGTATATCAGGTGGCTCCCAGGGAATCCTCTCTTGCCGTGGGCATGGTGTCCTTGATGCTGCATTTCCACTGGACCTAGGTGGGGTTGGTCATCTCTGAGGACACCAGGGGCATACAATTCCTGTGGGATACAAGAGATGAAATGAACAAGAATGATGTCTGTGTGGCCTTTGTGGAAATTATCTCTGTCACAGACAGGATGTATTCATCACCTGAATGGCAATATCACCTTAGAATCCTAGAATCAACTGCAAACGTGGTAGTCATTTATGGTGACACAGACTCATTAATGGTCCTGAGTTTCTCAAGATATGAGCTCCTCGTGACTTGGAAAGTGTGGATCACGACATTGCAATGGGATTTCATCACCAGTGAGGATGAACTCATGATGAACACATTCCATGGGACTTTGAGTTTTTCACACTCCCACGATGAAATCCCTGGTTTCAAGCATTTTCTCAAGACAGTGAATCCTTCTAAGTGTGCAGAAGACTTTTACCTCAGTAAATTTTGGTTTCTCTATTTCCCCTGCTTGATTTCAATGTTTAGATATCCCATTCTGTGTGCAGTGAGAGCTGTGGCCCAGGATTCAGGAAAACCCACCAGGATGGACAGGCTGCCTGTTGCTTCAACTGTACCCCTTGTCCAGAGAATGAGATTTCTATTGAGACAGGTACAGAATTTAAAATTCTCTGTAGTTTTGGTTTATTTAAATTAAATTTAATTGGGCTTATGACTTCCACAACAGCACAGCATGAGATGTAAATTTGAAATTTGTTGGGTTCTTGAGACAAAGAGCTTAGAGTAGATCATGTGTTGAGGGCTTGAAGGCTTCGCAGAACCAGCTCAGCCTGACTGTCCTTGGCACTTCTCATTCATATTGGTCATGAGGGATGCAAGTGAATCTAAACTCTGGCCTGTTTCATCCTCATTGTTCACCTCTGTGTAGTCATGACTGTAGGCACTCACGTACAATTGTTCCTGTTTTTATTAATTTATTATTTTAAGCAGCCTATCCCAGCACTCCTCTTTTTCCCCTACAACAGGGCCCAGCACTTCCCACAGGACACATGTAAGCTTACCTGAATGGGAACAGAGAGTGCTGGAGACTGCTTACTCTCCCAGTGTCCACAGCTAGAAATCATGATGTAGTGATTGGCCACAGGAAAATAGTCTTAATGAAAGTATTGCCAGAGAATAAATAGACCTCCAGTGGTTGTCAGACACAGCTGCTAACTCATGTTGATATGTCTGCAATTCCACCAGAATCTTGGTTCCAGTCTCAGCTTCTCCACTTCCAATCCAGCTCTGTGCTGCTGTGCATGTTTCAAGTTTCTTTATCTACTGGAACAGAGGGAGAGGGATAGAGGAGAGACAAAGAAAGAAGTCTTCCATTCATTGATTGACCTAAACACCATAATGGCCAGGACTGGGTCACGCTGAAGCCAGGAGGCTGGAACTTCATCCAGGTCTCCCATGCAGGTGCCAGGGGCCCAATACTTGAGTCCTCTTCCTCTGATATTCCAGGCACATTAGCTGGGAGCTGGATTGGAAGTGGAGCAGCTGGCACTGGTAAAGGCACTCATATAGCATGCTGGCATTGTGGGCAGCAGCTTGACCAGCTCTGGGACATGGTACCCCACCCCACCCCTGCTTCCTATCGTGCCTGCCTGGAAATAAGTAGATAATTACTTGAGTACTTGGATCCCTACCACCCACCTGAGAGAAATAGGTTCCTGACTTTGGCCTGGCCCAGCCTTGGCAACTGTGGGTCTATGGAGAATGAACCAACAGAGGGCAAAATCTCTCTTCCTCCTTATTTTTCTATCTCTTCCCATTTCTTTGTCTCTTGCCATCTCTTTCTCTCTCTGCCTTATAATTAAGTACCATTAAATATTAATATTAGACTTCAGTAAGGTTGCCAGGTAGCTAATCAGTATAGTAAGAGTTTCAATTTATGCAAAAAATACACTTGATATTAATTATAGCAGAAAGCAATGATTCCACTGACACCAAGAAACATTCCTATAGTAACTTCAAGCATGAAATGAAGATTACCAAAATTTGCTAATGCCTACAAAAGATTAGATTAAATGGAAGTGAGTGAAACAGGGATGAACTGCTAAAATGACACTCTATTTAGTGACAAGAAGACTCAAAATTAAATGTTATCAGTTCCTGTCATCTGTAAGGAGTCCACTGTGACATTCTAACAAACATTTGGAACTTAACAAAGTGTTCAGAAGGTTTATCAGAAGGATAACAAGATGACTGGATTCCAGACCACATTCACAGAGGGGACATTGACTATCACGTTTGAAAATGTATGTTAAAACTGAAACAGTGTGTTTTCATAAAAAAAAAAACCTGAAACAGTGTTTCTTTCTTTGCCTTTTGACACTATATGAGCTCTGTATTCATATTCTGAAATGTTTAATAGTTACTATAAATCTCTTCACAAATATCAATACTCTTACTGTTACATACTAAAACCTGGAACTCCATGGAATATCTCTGTAATTTCTATAGTTTGCTGAACTAGACTATTTTAGGAGAAAATTTATGGGTTTTATTGACTATAACAAAGGTGTTGGAGGCCAGAAATATCCTAGGGTTTCACTCACATTCCCTTTCATCTGAATCCTAGTTCTTCCAGGACATCAGATGAGTGGATTACAATCTGTGTTGCATTTTCCTTTTCTGAAAAATGGGATATCTCAGTGGGTAAAAATGCAATTCCAAAGTTCTTCAAGTCCACATTCTATGTCTTGATCATGTAATATCACCCATAACCTAGGCCCTTTCTTGCTAGTTCCTTATTTTTTTGCATGCATGAATAAAAAATATGGGAGAATGATGTATTGAGTTAATATAGTATAGATGATGGTTTCATTGTAATACAGAACTACACTTTGAACATAAAAGCTAATCAAAAAGGGGAAATATGAATTTTATTGCTATTCCCAAGCCAGGGAGAGAGAGAGTACATGCATGTGCTCAATAAGAGAGCGAAAGAATGAGAGAGAGTGAGAGAAAAAGAGAGAAGAGGAAGAAAAGGAGAGGGGGATAGATATTGCCTTGGAAATATACTCCATGTTATATTCCTTGGTTGGTGTCTAACTATGGCAACACAGCTAGAGAGAAATATTTTCCGTGGAAGGGGTCAGTGAATGCCGAAAATCACTGCCAACCTAATAATGCCCTGCCTGTCTCACCAGATGTGGAGCAGTGTGTGCA
>CM027395.1:1371152-1382045 GCA_015711505.1 Sylvilagus bachmani | reverse complement strand
TTTTTTTTTTATTTTTTTTTTTGACAGGCAGAGTGGACAGTGAGAGAGAGAGACAGAGAGAAAGGTCTTCCTTTTTGCCGTTGGTTCACCCTCCAATGGCCGCCGCGGTCGGCGCGCTGCGGCCGGCGCACCGTGCTCATCCGATGGCAGGAGCCAGGTGCTAGGTGCTTCTCCTGGTCTCCCTTGTGGGTGCAGGGCCCAAGCACCTGGGCCATCCTCCACTGCACTCCTGGGCCACAGCAGAGGGCTGGTCTGGAAGAGGGGCAACCGGGACAGAATCTGGTGCCCCGACCGGGACTAGAACCCGGTGTGCCGGCGCCGCAAGGCGGAGGATTAGCCTGTTGAGCCACGGCGCCAACCACAAAATGGATTCTCTTAAAAACAGGGCATTGAGGACCTGCCGCTCTACATGGTATGTCATTACAAAAATCAACAAGGAGGGATATGCCCAATAAATAAGGGTGCTATAAATGTGGGCAGCAGGGACATGTACAAAAATTGTCCAAAAGTCAAAAATCAAAATAAGGCTCCTCCTAGGATTTTCCCCCCGTGCTAAAGGGGAAGGCATTGGGCCAATGAATGTCACTCCAAAACTGATAACGAAGGTAATTCATTAAAAAACAGAGTTCAGGGAAACTAAAAGTGGGGCCAGCCTCAGGCCCTCCCTACAGGGATCAGTGGACCATCTTGCTATAGTCTTATTAAAGCAATGGAGCCATGTTTATTCCAACATTCTGTTAATCTATGCTCCTTTACCATCTTTTCTCTAAATAATTTTAGTGTGCACTACAAGGCTTGCAGCGTATTTCTTGCTGATTAAACTAAAAGTAACTAAATCTGTGAACAGCAGACAGCTGAAAAATAATTTGCTGTCACAAATTGGCGTAGTCAGCAGGATCCGCAACTATACAAAGCAACGCCTTTCTTTAAAAAGAAGACTGAAGTTGCATGCGTAACCTGTGATGTTCCTTGCTGGAAAGACCCTCAGTTTGCCTCTTTGGTGAAGGAATGGGCTCTCTCTCAGGATTGAGTGAGAATTGGGATGACAAGTTAAGGAGTGCACAGGCTCCACAAGTTATTGAGGTTTTGCCATCGGTGCTGGTAGAAAAGGCGGATGAACTATAGGCTTTGGGGAGCTGAGGATGGATTTTGTTATCTGCATACTGATGCATGTGTAAGCAATTAGAAAAAGCAGTACAGGATAAATGTAAATTGGGAAACAGAAAATGCTGCCCTTTGGAGTCAAACTGCTAGGTAGTGGTAAAAAAAATTATATCAAGCTCCTGTACTGCTGCCAGAGACAACTAAGGTCATTCAGTGTAAACAATACAGAATTCCAGGTGGACATGAGAAAATATCTGAAACAGTAAAAAATCATATTAATGCTGGAATGATGATTCCCATAATCACTAAAAGGAATTATCTAATTTGGCATGTTAAGAAACCAGATGAAACCTGGAAAATGACTGTGGATTACAGGGAATTGAACAGTTACTCTCCCATTGACTGCTACTGTCCCAGATACCATCACATTGATGTAAAAGGTCACAAGTATAAAAGCGTGTTCTTGATAAGCAAAGTTAAAAGGAAAAGAGATTTTTAAATAAAGGACATGGTTTGTAAAAATTGTTTATCTTAATGGCTAGTTTACTCTATACTGGAATGAAAAAAAAAGGTTTGAGTAAGTACAGAAGGTGTGGGAAAGTTATACAATGTTATGGGAAGAAAACATTTTTGCTTACAAAACTATTAGTCTATTTTCTTTGACATAAAATCAAAATCTGATCCTCTGTTAAAGCAATGAGTTAAAGTAATCTATTATGTTCTCTTGATTTCTCTGTTAAATTCTAATTGTTTAAAAACATCTGTGAAAAGAACAATGGTGAAATGGAGGGGTCCTATCACCAATCAATGGAATGGACCTGATCTGGTACTGGAATGGGACACGGGCTCCTAAGGGATGGATTTTTCTATGTAACCAACATGCCTTTACGTCATTAGCCTCAGATAACTTCCGCAATTGCTCCCTGGGCCGTGTGGCCCTGATGCTAACATCTATATTTACAGCGGTGGACAGAGCATGTCGGTGGCTTACTTTACCTGAAGACTGTAATGGCAACACCGTCCTAATAGGAGAGGACACTGCCCTTGCCATGGCTGTATCGGTAGTCAGTGTTCCTGGACTGGCCTTTGGAAATAACTGTGGACTGCGAAGGCTTGCATGCCTAGTGACCAGAACAATTAATCCTACTGCTACTGGACTGTTCAATATAGCCAAAGAATTGGATCAAGTTCACTCAGGAGTGCTTTCAAACCATGCAGCTAACAATTACTTGCTGTTTGTAAATCTGTACTTGGGGGATGTTGTTTTAACATTACTAACAATGTCCCATATATAGAGTCTGTCATTGATAAGAGTGAAATGCAACATATGTTTGTACTAACCCCTATCATTTGGAGGGTTTCAATGGATTCATTGGTTATTAATGTTGGCTGAACCACTACTGCTTTTCCTACTTTGTATGGGATGTTTTCCGTGTGTTTTACAACTCATGTTAACTTCGCTACAGTCTGTATGGACTGAGATTCATCATTTAAAACTTCGTACCAAACCTCCTTTGTAATAAAAAATAATTGATATTTGGCTGCATGTTTTATCTCTCACCTAATGTCAGGTTGGAATGGTACTCAGAGACGGGTAAGACGCTCAGCATCCTGTACCAACCTAAGACAGGGCTCTAGGCCAAGCTGCCAGAGTTACCGATGATGGGTAAGGACAGAGATGACTGAGGGCAACCTAAGACAGAGGCCATTCTCAATTTAAAAAAGGGGGAGATGTAGGCAGCCCATAAACAAGTCATAGGCAAGTCAAGGTCAGTCTTGGCTTGTGGAATTCCTGGGATGAAAAAAAGTCACCTATTCCCATGCTCTAGGAGAATGATCAAACAGGAACACTGCTAAAATTCACTATGTTGTGACTGTGTTGTAGAAAGCCTGATAAGTTGCTTGCATGTGTTGTTAACTTCTGTGTTGCCTTGAGCTGCAGCTGGTTATGTATAAAATATCACTGAGATGCTGGAATAAACAAGCCTTGATCACAGTTTTGTCTTGGCTCCATTCTCTGTGCCCTTGTCCCTCTTTTCATTCCCACTCCCTCCTTCAGTTTCCGTTCGACAGGTGCAGCTGGCCCGCTTCAAGCCACCACCTTCTTTAAAAACAATGTGAAGGGACAGAACGTTAAAATTAATGAAGAGAGAGTTATGCTGTTTTCCTCACTGGTCATGGCCTATTGGAAGCCCATTTCCTTACATCAACGTGGCAGCTCAGGAACGTGAACAGTGAGGATTGTTGTGGGGCTGCAATGCATCCTGTGCTACTGTCTGAATGATTGTGTCCCTCAAATCCATATGTAAGAATCCTAACCTGCACATACTGGTGGATGTCCCAGGGACCTCCTGTGGAGGTGATTAGTCATGAGTGAAGGTCTTGAAGAATGGAATACCTGCCCTGAAAAACCAGGCCTGGTGGCAATAAATTTCTGACTTTCTAAGCTTTATGTTTCCTGGTATTTTCTTGTAGAGACCCAGTGGACTGAGACACTTTGGATGTGAGGCCACTTTGGCTCAGAGATGCTCTCTACCTTGACTCAGAGAGTGGGATGCTGGGACGTGAACCACAGTCCTGGAGTCTTGATGCCCAAGGGTTAAGACATTGACACATGGGGGTGTGATGTGGCAAACTCCAAACATGTTTTTTCACTTGTTTTTCACTGAACTGAGACATAGGTGTATGACCTCAGGGCAAATATTGTCCCCATGTCTCCTATCTGGGGGATTGCTGTGAGATGACTTCCTAATATCAAGTGCCATTAATGTGTTAAGAAATAGTCACATCTTAAATACTCCTGAATCCTGTACTCAGGACTGCCCAGACCTGGACAATGGTCTGAAACACATTGTCCTCTTTTTCCACAGCTGTGTGTTGTGCACCTGCTGCTTCATCCCTGCCCAGGGTAGTCAACGTGAGCTCCACCTGCACCTGCTTGCTCCACATGTCTGCATCTCTGGCTGTGGTCTCTAAAGACAACTTGGGCATGCTGGCTGGTCCTTTCCTTCTTCTGCTCCTGCATTTCCCACTCTCTCTGGGCAGCTTAGACATGCTCTCCTGCGTTAACCGCATGAAGCCCAGCCTGCTCAAGGATGCGGATCTGATTGTTGGAGGGTTTTTCCCACTTTATTTATTTGAACATAATACAGATCTCCATGAGTTCGCTATCAAACCAAAGGCATTGAAAGAACTGTATTTTGACAGGTAAGTGTCTTATCCATTTTTGATTATTTTAGGAAACCCAGCTCTACTTAACTCCAGATGATTCTGTCAACAGAGACAGTGTGGTTGGTCAACTATGCTATGAATCTGCATGCACCTTTCCTACCCTTATGTACCACACTGCTAGAGTTTAAATATTGTGGCTGCTGCCAGTAGCTGGCGGCTCCTAAAAGCTGAAGAGAGAGTAACTCCTCTTGCTTAGATTCCATCTACCTTCTACTCTTGCAACCCTCTCCCCTTAGCCTGGAGTCTGTGCCCACAGTTCTTGCTTTTGCCCATGGCTGGGTATAAACAAAGAGAGACTCAGACCCTGGTATTTGAACTGTAGCCTCACTTTGGTGGTTATCTCTGAAATGGTGTCAAGTCAAGTACTTCAATGCCAGACTTTGGCTGATAGGATAGCAGAAGAGCCTGGAGCAAAAGTTCCCTTCCATTGGATATCACGCAATTGTCAGAGTTCCCTTCTCACAGGTGGTCAATGCTCTCACCTAGCACAGAGAGCAAGACATCCCAAGTCTTGCCCCTAGCTGGAACAGATGCCTGCTAAGATCCTTTGAGCTGTGAAGCTCTGGAATCCATTTACACACTTCCTGCTGAGGTCTGTGTACCTGCAGTGCTGGAAGTCCGGCTAGGACACAGCACTGCTCCCCTAGCTGTTTCTTATTCCCTCCATGAGGCTGCTCTCAGAGTGCTGAGGACTTGAATTTCTACTCTTTTGTATTTAATTAAGTGTGTGTCATTCCTGTATCCCTGGCCTTTGAATGTATCCCTGATATAATTATGGGGGTGTTTCCAGCTATCCTTTTTTGCTGCTTTTATATGGGTTGTGGTTTCATACTTTGGCCATCCCCATAAGAATTCTCCATAGGACACAATGAATGTAATTTGGGGGAGCATGGAGAAGCAGCTTTGCAAGGAAGAGCTGCAGTGTTTTTGGTTGCATGACATGCTCTGTTCCAATGTGCTACTATGTTCTCTAGGTTTCCCTTTATGGTTCATCAATCATTAGCTGTGTTTTCCATGTCTTCCTATCCTTTCTCCTTCCTGTATCTCCCAGAGGGCCCTTTAACATAACGTTGTTCTTGTTGCTGTTACTACTGTGTGGAATTATGTCTAAATACCTCTTAGGTTGTGTTGTGGCTGCTGATGCTGGCATTTTCCTGGGGTAGGGTTGAGGATCTGAGAAAGCTAAAGCAGAGAGCTTTCCTGTACTTGTCTAAACTTGGACAGGATTATACGAAAGCAGAAGAGAAGAGTGACTTGTCCAAGCCACCTGAGAGACTTAGGATGCTCTCCCCATGGTCTAGGAGGATGCCTGAGAAAGGGACATGTGCAGCTCAGGGCCTCCTTGAGCTCAAATATTCTTCCTGAAATTACAGGAAACTTTTATCTAATTTCCTCATATACAATAATGAACCAAAACAGGTGGCTTTCTATGCAATCCTCTTTAGTATGGATTTCTTATCTCACATCACACTGTAAATATGTGTTCTAACAATGAATGTCAACGTTATAGTCTTCCATTGATGGGCATTTAGGTTGACTGCATGTCTTGGCTCTTGTGAATTGAGCTACAACAAACATAGAGGTACAGATGACTCCATTATTTGCCAATTTAATTTTTAGGTAAATTCTGATGAGTGGGATGGCTGGGTCTTATGGTAGGGCTATATTCAGATTTCTGAGGTATCTCCAAGCTGTCTTCCATAGTGGCTTTACCAGTTTGCATTCCCACCAACACTGCATTACGGTGTCTTTTCCCCCCACAACCTCACCAGCATTTGTTGTTTTTTGATTGCTTTATGAAAGCTGCTCTGAGGTGAGACAAAATCTCATTGTGATTTTGATTTGCATCTCCCCAATAGCTAGTGATCCTGAGCATTTTTCATGTGTCTGTAGACCATTTGGAATTGCTATTTTTGAGAAATGTCTATGTAAGTCCTTTGATCACTTCTTAACTGGGTTCTTTGGTTGGGTATCATTGAGTTTTTTTTTATCACTTTATATATTCTGGTTATTAATCCTTCATCAGTTGCATGGCTTACAATGAATTTCTCCCATTCTGTTAACTGTCTCTTTCCTTTCCTGATTGTTTCCTTTGCTGTACAGAAGCTTCTTAGTTTTATGTAATCCCACTTGTTAATCTTGGATTTTATGATCTGTGCCTCTTGGGTCATTTATTGAAACTCTGTTCCTAGGCTGATGTCTTGCAGGGTTTCCTCAATGCTCTCTAGTAATTTGATGGGGTTGGGTCCTAGATTTAGATTGTTAATCCACTTTGAATGGCTTTTTGTGTAAGGTGTAAGGAAGGGGTCTTGCTTCATGTTTCAGCACTTGGAAATCCTGTTTTCCCAGCACAATTTGTTGAAGAGACTGTCCTTGCCCCAGGGAATGATTTTAGCTCCTTGGTCTAATATAAGTTGTTGGAGATGTTTGGAATGATATCTGGCATTTCTATTCTGTTCCATTGGTCTATCCATCTTCTTCTGTACCAGGACCAGGCTGTTTGGATTATAGCTGCCTTGTAGTATGTCTTGAAATCTGGTATTGTTACCCCTTTGGCTTTATTTTTGTTGTATCAGATTGCTTTAGCTATCCTAGGCATCTTATGTTTCCTAATGAATTTTAGCATCATTTTTCATAGATCTGAGAAGAATGTTGTTGGTATTTTGAATGGTATAGCATTGAATCTGAAAATTGTTTTTGGAAGGATGGACATTTTGATGACATTGATCCTTCTGATCCATGAACATGGGAGGGTTTTTCCATTTTTTTAAAAATATTTTTTATTTAGTAAATATAAATTTCAAAAGTACAGTTTATGGATTACAGTGGCTTCATCCCCCATAATTTCCCTCCCACTCGTAACCCTTTCATCTCCTGCTCCCTCTCCCATTCCATTCACATCAAGATTCATTTTCAATTCTCTTTATATACAGAAAATCAATTTGGTATATATTTAGTAAAGATTTCATCAATTTGCACCCACACAGAAACACAAAGTGTAAAATACCATTTCAGTACTAGTTATAGCACTACTTCACATTGGACAACACATTAAGCACAGATCCCACATGAGAAGTAAGTACACAGTGACTCCTGTTGTTGACTTAACAAATTGACACTCTTGTTTATGGCATCAGTAATCACCCTAGGCTCTTGTCATGAGTTGCCATAGCTATAGAAGCCTTTTGAGTTCACCGACTCTTATCATATTTAGACAAGGTCATAGTCAAAGTGGAAGTTCTCTCCTCCCTTCAGAGAAAGGTACCTCCTTCTTTGATGGCCCCATTCTTTCCACTGGGATCTCACTCGCAGAGATCTTTCACTTACATCATTTTTTTTTTGACAGAGTGTTTTAGCTTTCCATGCCTGAAATACTCTCATGGGCCTTTCAGCCGGATCTGAATGCCTTAAGGGCTGATTCTGAGGCCAGAGTGCTGTTTAGGACAACTGCCATTCTATGAGTCTGCTGTGTATCCTGCTGCCCATGTTGGATCATTCTCTGCCTTTTGTGTTCTATCAGTTAGTATTTTCAGACACTAGTCTTGTTTATGTGATCCCTTTGATTCTTAGTCCTATCATTATTATCAATTGTGAACAGACATTGATCAAATGGACTAGTGAGATGGCATTGGTAGAATCTTTTCTTTATGTTTCAGTGTGTTGAGTTTGATTACAACGTGTCATGGTGAGGATCTCTTTTGGTCATGTTTACTAGGGGTTCTATGAGCTTCCTGTACTAGGATGTCTGACGTTCTCCAAACCTGGGAAGTTCTCTGCAAGTATCTCACTAAAAAGGCCTTCTAATCCTTTCTCCCTCTCCATGTCTTCAGGAACCCCTAGAGCCCGAATGTTGGGGTTTTAATAGTATCCTATAGATTCCCAATAATATTTTTTAGATTTCTGATTTCCTCTTCTTTTCTTTGGTTTGACTGTATACTTTCCTGTGCTCTGTCTTCTAAGTCTGATATTCTCTCTTCTGTTTCACTGACTCTGTTTTTAAGGTTCTCTAATGTGTTTGTCATTTGATCTATTGAGTTATTCATTTCATTTTGATTTCCCTTTGCTATCACACTTTCCTGTTCTACTAGTTTCTGCGTTTCATTTTGATTCCTCCTTAAGATTTCATTTTCTCGAATGAGATTTTCTATCCTGTCCAGTAAGGAATTCTGTAGCTCAAGCATTTGTTTTTAAAACTTCTAAGTGTTCTTATCATAATTTTTTTTGAAATTCGTATCTTGCATTTCTTCCATCTCATCATCTTCATAATCTTGGCTTGGGGTGTCTCGTTCATTTGGGGGTGTCATAATGTCTTCCTTGTTCTTGTTTCCTCGGTTTCTGCATTTGTTGCTTGGCATTGTGGAGATATTCTTTGGATTCTTCTTCCCTCGCTGTGGTTTTTCTTATTATACTATGACTGTATTAAGTGGACTGTCTGCTTTTGATGTAGCCTTAGAGGCTTGAGATAGGTGTGGCCTCAGAGCTCTGTTTGGTTCCTCAGGGTTAAGGGTGTGCCAAAGGTGACACTCCCAGCTTAGGTGTGGTAAATCCCTTCCTTCCTTCCTTCCTTCCTTCCTTCCTTCCTTCCTTCCTTCCTTCCTTCCTTCCCTTCTTTATTCAGAAGGGAAGTAATTCCGCACAGCTGAATGGAATTGAAGATAGTTAGCAGGCAAATGATATACCCACAGGAGCCAGAGATCGGAAGCTCTTTCCCAAGAACCTCACAAGGAATCTGTGTTGCCCTCAGTGTGGGCTCAGATTCTCCTGTAGTCTCCCACTGGGCTGCCAAGGTTACCCAACTGTAGCGTCTCTGTAAATGTGAATTCTGTGAGTTCTCTCACCCACCATCTCTTTTTTCACAGTCTCAGTTCATTAGCACCACACATTCACTAGGTCCTAATCTCCTGTTATTTCACACACACCCCCAGGGTCAGGTTTTTCTGCTAGGCTCAGGGCGGGTGCAGCCCTGAGGACGTGCTGCTTATGACGTATGTCCAAAATGGCGCCTGCTTTTTGTCTTGCTCACCTTTGAGAGGTGTGCGGAGAGAGAGAAACTCGTGTCCATACGGTCACGAGTTTTTTCCTCTCTCTTCTAGTTAGCCTGGTGAACTTTTCCCCATGGGGTTTCAAGCCTTGTTCCCTCTAGTCTCCTCTTTCCCCTTTTCTGCCAATGTCTTGGGCTATTGAGGTTTGGCTCACCTCGTGTTCCAGCGCTGGTGTGCTGATTCTGCCCCTGGTGTCCCGAGCCGTGGGCTCCCACACCTTCCACGCAGGTCCACTGTGAATCACTAGTTCCAGAAGAGTTTCCTCTGCTGTTTCTTCCCCTACTCTTCCTTGAACTTGCAGTATCTCCACTTTTATTAAACTGTCTCTCCCCGGACTATCAGTTTGCTTCCTTCATATTCCACCATCTGGCCTGCCCAGAATAAAATTGGTTTTCCATTTTTTTATGTCTTCTTCTATTTCTTTCTTTAGAGTTTTGTAATTCTCATCATTGAGATCTTTGACTTCCTTCATTAAATTTATCCCAAGGCATTTAATTTTTTTGTAACTGTTGTGAATGGGATTGATCTTAGAAGTTCTTTCTTAGCCATGGCATTGTGTGTAAAAGGCTATTTTTTATTTGTTTATTTTTGTATCCTGCTATTTTAGCAAAGTCTATTATGAGTTCCAGTAGTCTCCTAGTGGAGTCTTTTGGTTCCCCTATATGTATAACCCTATCATGTGCAAATAAGGGTTGTTTGAAATCATCCTTACCAATCTGAATCCCTCTGATATTTTTTCTTGCCTCATGGCTTTGGATATAACATCCAGAACTATATTGAACAGCAATGGAGAGAGTGGTCATCCATGTCTGGTTCCAGATCTCAGTGGAAATGCTTCCAGATTTCCCCCTTCAATAGGATGCTGGCCTTGGGTTTGTTGTAAATTGCCTTAATTAAGTTGATGAATGTTCCTTCTAACCTGAATTTGCTTAGAGTTTTCATAAGGAAAAGAAGTATTTTTAAGGCCATTTTACTGTACTTTTTAAAGTAATTCCACACACATTTGCCTTTAATGTGAGGGTTGGAGGATATCAAATATTCTCTCCAATTCATAATTATCATAGTGCATCTGGTAAAGACATTTCCCCTTTTGTGAGTTTTAATTATGTTCCACAATGCCCCCAACACTGCATTGATTTTCTTTTTTATGTATATATAAAGCTTTTATTTAAAGAATATAAATTTCCAATGTACAGCTTATGGATTACAATGGCTCCCCCCCATAACTTCCCTCCCACCCACAACCCTCCCCTTTCCCGCTCCCTCTCCCCTTGCATTCACATCAAGATTCATTTTCAATTCTCTTTATATACAGAAGATCAGTTTAGTATATATTACATAAAGATTTCAACAGTTTGCCCTCACATAGCAACACAAAGTGAAAAGTACTGTTGGAGTACTAGTTATAGTATTAATTCACAATGTATAGAACATTAAGGACAGAGATCCTACATGATATATATATTTTTAAATTGATTAATTTTCTATGCAATTTCCAATTTAACACCAAGATTTT
>CM027395.1:1354501-1365221 GCA_015711505.1 Sylvilagus bachmani | reverse complement strand
GTTTGTTTCTGTTAAAAATTGTTAAATTTATAATTATTCTAATGAGGTAATACATGGTTCAGGAGACTACGTAAAAAGTACAATATATATTGTCTGTTACAATACATGGTGTGATAGTGGAAATAGCACAGAATTTAAATGATCCCTAACCTTTCCTATATAATTCCATCCTTAACTCCTAGAACCTCAGAATTGTGATTGTTTATGCCAACTGGCTTTTTGTGGAGAAAATGAAGTTAAAATAATGTCATGGGGGGTTCTGAATGCAGTGTGGCTGGCCTCCTCAGAAGTAGAGGAAGTCTGGACACAGTACACACACAGGGAAGACCCTATGAAGACACAAGGGTAGCATAGCCATGTGCAAGTCCAGAAGGCAGAGCTCAGAAGAAATCAACCCTGCGGGCAATTTGGTCATACATTTCAGCTACCGGGACTGTGAGAAAAGGAATTTCGTTCTTTAAACTGTTTAGTATACACTACTCATTAATATGATCACT
Source organism: Sylvilagus bachmani (assembly GCA_015711505.1). NCBI lineage: Eukaryota > Metazoa > Chordata > Mammalia > Lagomorpha > Leporidae > Sylvilagus > Sylvilagus bachmani. The sequence continues at coordinate 1,364,724 of CM027395.1, read as the reverse complement.
GTACATGGTATTCAGAAACATGTCTATAATAAAGTCAAATACAGGCCGGCGCCGTGGCTCAACAGGCTAATCCTCCGCCTTGCGGCGCCGGCACACCGGGTTCTAGTCCCGGTTGGGCGCCGGATTCTGTCCCGGTTGCCCCTCTTCCAGGCCAGCCCTCTGCTGTGGCCCGGGAGTGCAGTGGAGGATGGCCCAGGTGCTTGGGCCCTGCACCCCATGGGAGACCAGGAAAAAGCACCTAGCGCCTGGCTCCTGCCATTGGATGAGCGCGGTGCGCCGGCCGCGGCGGCCACTGGAGGGTGAACCAATGGCAAAAAAGGAGGACCTTTCTCTCTCTCTCTCTCTCTCTCACTGTCCACTCTGCCTGTCAAAAAAAATAAATAAATAAAGTCAAATACATCATCACCCACTTACTTAGAGCTTTGGTTGCCTTCTATGTAAATTTAGGTCATAACATTTACTGCCTAAAACACTTGCAGAATTCCTTAAGGTCAGTTTTGTTTTTTAGCCTTTTTGATGCCTGGCATCATGTTGTCATGAACAGACTAGCTTCCCAGCTTCTGTATGCCATTGAATGAAAAATTGCTCAGTCCTGGAAGAGATCCAGATGTGGCACACTGAAAATGCCAGAGAACATCGGCCACATGTGTTACAGATTTTGTAACAACAGAGCTCTCTGTCATTCCCATCATACCCTAAAAGCAATTCATGATGTGGCTGTGTATGAGCAGAGTTTCTGTGCCGTGATAGGTCCACAAGGAACACTGAAAAGCTGCCCAGAGAAGATACAGTACCTGCCAGGGGTAAACCGTCAACGCATCTCCATTCCTCACTGGTTGCACCTCTACCCGCTGAAGAAGCATTTCATGAAGGGTGTGGGCCACGGCATGCACAGCATTGTAGATGTGGTAACTCCCTTCAGACATGCTCATGTCAAAGACGTGCACTGGCAGATCCTCCAGAGAGGCATTCGCGGGACAGGCCTTGAAAATATCAGAGTCGGACTTTGAAATCGAGCAGAGGAAATACAGAAACCAAAATTTACTGAGGTAAAAGTCTTCTGGGTACTTAGCAGGATTCACTGTCTTGAGAAAATGCTTGAAGCCAGGGATTTCATCGTGGGAGTATGAAAAACTCAAAGTCCCATGGAATGTGTCCATCATGATCTCATTCTCACTGGTGATGAAATCCCATTGTGATGTGGTGATCCACACTTTCCAAGTCACGAGGAGCTCGTATCTTGCAAAGCTCAGGCTCATTAATGAGTTCGTGTCACCGTAAATGACCACCACATTTGCAGTTGAGTCTAGGATTCTGAAGTGGTAGTGCCAATCAGATGGTGCATTCCTCTTGCCCATGACAGAGAGCATTTCCACAAAGGCCACACAGACCTCGTTCTTGTTCATTTCATCTCTTATATCCGACAGGAACTGAATGCCCCTGGTGTCCTCAGAGATGACCAACCCCACCCAGGTCCAGTGGAAATGCAGCATCAAGGACACCATGCCCACGGCCAGAGAGGATTCCCTGGGAGCCATCTGGTAGGTAAACTGATGATTTTCTCCCAGAATTTGATCAAAAGGACCATAGGTGAGCTAGAGTGAGAATGAAGATGTGATCTCAAATGAGTTCTGCGGAAGCAAGACGTCAGAATGTATTGTAGGGAAGCTCCAGGCACCATGTACACCCTTAGCTATGAGAAGATTTCACTCAGTTATTGCTGGATGTTGATTCAAGGAAGTGTTGAAAGTCAATAAATAGGATGTCACTCTCCCTGCAAAGGCTCTCTGGAAGACTGAGAGAGCTTTGCAGCTCAGCACTTCAGGGTATGACAGTGCATAGCCGATTATTAGTCCTGCATTTACTCATCTCCTCCTTCCACCAGGAAAGTTGTGGTGGAGCAGCTCTATGTGCACCTGTTCAATTCCTGGCTGCTCTGCATCTGAACCAGCTCCCTGCTAATGTGCCTGGGAAGGCAGGGAAGATGGCCCAAGTGCTCGGACCATGCGACTCATGTGGAAGACTCAGCAGAAGCTCCTGTCTCTCCCTCCCCCCTCCTTCCCTTTCTCTCTCTCTCTGTATCACTCTCTCCTTCTCTGTACCTCTGCCTTTCAAATAAATCCATTAAAACAGTAAAAGTCCAATGAAGACACACACACAAAGTTTATATTCTGGCTCTACAAAAATACATGAATCTATGCAATTTTATACTCCTGAAGCCAACTAATAAGGCCCCTGAAGAGGAAAGATATTTTTCTTCCTTACCTGAGGGAATTTGTAGAGTTCCAACAGCGTCCCTATCTGTGCTGAAATCGCCCCTGTGTTTCCTGTAATGGCTGCCACAGACTTGCTCTTCCTCACACAGGTGTAATTAGGAATGGCCTTGCCCACGGCAGACAACCAGGTCAGGGTGCTCTCCAGGGTCTTCCATTCACTGTGGATGGCGTTGTAGAGATCAAATCCCAGGGACACATTGGGTAACAGGTGTGGGCTCCTGTTGACCTCTTCAATGGCAAATATAAAGGCCAGAAGATACTGGTAACTTTTAGGTTGTAACCTGCAAGGAGGGCATACCTGGACCTCACAAACAAGTCCACACCTTGTTCTTTGGAAACATCTGCTGTACACTCAACTTATTCACTCCAAGAAAATCAATGCAGTGTTGGTGGTGTTGTGGCAAATAATGGAAACTCATTAAAGGCGAAATGTCTTTACCAGATGCACTATGATAATTACGAATTTGAGAGAATATTTGATGTTCTCTGACCCTCTCATTAAAGGTAAATGTATCAGTGGAATTACTTTAAAAAGTGCAATGAAACTGACCCATAAAACAGCATTCAAAATACTTCTTTTCCTGATGAAAACTCTAAGCAAATTCAATCTAGAAGGAACACTCCTCAACATAATCAAGGCAATTTACGACAAACCCATGGCCAGATCCTGTTGAAGGGAAAAAACTAAAAGCTTTCCCACTGAGATCTGGAGCCAGCAAGGATGCCCACTCTCTCCATTGTGTTCAATATAGTCCTGGCAGTTGCACCAAAAGCCATCAGGCAAGAAACAAAATCAATGTGCTTCAGATTGGTAAGGATGAAGTCAAACAATCCTATTCTGCACATGATAGGATGATACATACAGGGAAACCAAAAGAGTCCACTAGGAGAATACTAGAACTCATAAAAGAGTGGGGTTTAATAGCAGAATCTGCAAACATACAAAAAAAACAGCCGTTTACACAGACAATGCCATGGCTAAGAAAGAACTTCTAAGATCAATGCCATTAACAATATCTACAGAAAAAATTAAATACCTTGGGATAAATTTAACCAAGGAACTCAAAGATATCTAATGATAATCATTAAACTTTAAAGAACAAATAGAAGGAGACATAAAAATGGAAAAACTTCCAATTTCAGAGATTGGAAGAATAAATATCATCAAAATGTCCATTCTTCAAGAATAATTTTCAGATTCAAGCTATACCAATCAAAATACCAACAACATTCTTCTCAGATCTAGAAAAAATGATGCTCAAATTCATCTGGAAACATAAGAGGCTAAAGCATCTTATGCAACAAAAATAAAGCCAGAGGCATAACAATACCAGATTTTAAGACATACTACAAGGCAGTTATAATCAAAATAGCCTGGTACTGGTACAAAAACAGAATGATAGCCTAATGGAACAGAATAGAAATGCCAGAAATCAATCCAAACATCTACAGTCAACTTATATATATATAATATCAAGGATCTAAAACAAATTCCTGGAGGAAGGACACAATTTTCAACAAATAGTGCTAGGAAAACTGGATTTCCACATGCAGAAATATGAAGCAAGACCCTTACCTTACACCTTAAGCAAAAAGCCATTCAAAGTGGTTAAAAGATCTAAATCTAGGTTCCAACACCATCAAATTACTAGAGAGCATTGAAAAAACCCTGCAAGACATTGGCCTATGCACAGAGTTCCTGGAAAGATCCCAGAGGCACAGGCCATAAAACCAAAATTAACAAGTGGGATTACATCAAATTGAGAAGCTTCTGTAGAGCAAAAGAAACAGTCAGGAAAGGAAAGAGGCAACCAACAGAATGGGTGTAATTATTTGCAAACCATGCAACTGATACTGGATTAACAGCCAGAATATATAAAGTGATCAAAAAAACTCAACAATAGCAAAGCAAAGAACCCAGTCATGAAGTGGGCGAAGGACATACATAGACATTTCTAAAAAAAACAAAAAACAAATCCAGATGGCCTACAGACACATGAAAAACGCTCAGGATCACTAGCCATCAGGGAGATGCAAATCAAAACCACAATGAGGTTTCACCTCACCCCAGTAAGAACAGCTTTCATACAGAAATCAAAAACAACAAATGCTGGTGAGGATGTGGGAAAAGACACCCTAATGCACTGTTGGTGGGAATGCAAACTAGTAAAGCCAGTATGGAGACAGTTTAGAGATATCTCAAAAATCTGAATATAGCCCTACCATACCACCCAGCCACCCCATTCCTCAAAATTTACCCAAAGGAAATGAAATTGGCAAATAATAAAGTCCTCTACACCTCTATGTTTGTTATAGCTCAATTCACTATAGCCAGGAAATTGAGTCAACCTAAATGCCATTATGTATCAGGATACATTCAAAGGCCAGGGCTACAGGACTGACACACACTTCATTAAATACAAAAGAGAAGAAATTCAAGTCACCAGCATTATGAGAGAAGCTGCAGCGAGGGAATAAGGAACAGCTAGGGTGGAAAGAACAGTCCATCAAAGAAGGAGATATCTTTCTCTGAAGGGAGGAGAGAACTTCCACTTTGACTAGGGCCTTGCCTAAATAAAATCAGAGTTGACAAACTCAAAAGGCTTCCATAGCCTTGGAATCTCATGACAAGAGCCTCGGGTGATTACTGATGTCATAAATAAGAGTGTCAATTGTTAAATGGACAACAGGAGTCACTGTGCACATACTCCCCATGTAGGATCTTTGTCCTTAATGTGTTGTACTATGTGAATTAACGGTATAACTAGTACTCAAACAGTACTTTATACTTTGTTTGTCTGTGTGAGTGCAATGTTGAAATCTTTACTTAATATATACTAAATTGATCTTCTGTACATAAAGATAATTGAAAATGAACCTTGATGAAGAATGGGATGGGAGAGGGAGTGGAAGATGGGTTGGTTGCATGTGGGAGGGTAATTATGGGGCGAAAAGCAGCTATAATCCAAAAGTTGTACTTTGGAAATTTATATTTATTAAATAAAAGTTAAAAAATAAAACAACAACAACAACAAAAAACAGCTAGGGGAGCAGTGCTGTGTCCTAGCGTGACTTCCAGCACTGCAGGTACACAGACCTCAGCAGGAAGTGTGTAAATGGATTCCAGAGCTTCACAGCTTGAAGGCCATTAGTAGATGTCTGTTCCTGCTAGGGTCAAGATCTCAGAGGTCTTGGTCTCTACTAGCATTGACCATCTGTGGGAAGGGAACTCTGACCATTGCATGATACCCAATGGAAGGGAACTTTTGCTGCAAGCTCTTCTGCTATCCTATCAGCCAAAGTCTGGCATTGAAGTACTTGACTTGACACCATTTCAGAGATAACCACCAAAGTGAGGCTACCGTTCAAATGCCAGGGTCTGAGTCTCTCTTTGTTTATACCCAGCCATGGGCAAAAGCAAGAACTGTGGGCATGGACTCCGGGCTAAGGGGTGAGGGTTGCAGAGGTAGAAAGTAGACAGAACCCAAGCAAGAGGAGTTACTCTCTCTTCATCTTTGAGGAGCCGCCAGCTACTGGCAGAAGCCACAATATTTAAATTCCAGAAATGTTGTCCTAAGGGCAGGAAAGGTGCATGCAGATTCATGGCATAGTTGACCTGCCACACTGCGTCTTTTTCAAAATCATCTGGAGATAAGTAGAGTTGGGTTTCCTAAAATAATCAAAGATGGATAAGAAACTTACCTGTCAAAATACAGTTGTGTCAATGCCTTTGGCTTGATAGGGAACTCATAGAGATCTGCATAATGATGAAAAACATAAAGTGGGAAAAACCCTCCAACAATCAGATCCCCGTCCTTGAGCAGGCTGGGCTTCATGCAGTTAAAGCAGGAGAGCGTCTCTAAACTGCCCAGAGAGAGTGGGAAATGCAGGAGCAGAAGAAGGAAAGGACCAGCCAGCATGCCCAAGTTGTCTTTAGAGACCACAGCCAGAGATGCAGGCATGTGGAGCAAGCAGGTGCAGGTGGAGCTCACGTTGACTACCCTGGGCAGGGATGAAGCAGCAGGTGCCCAACACACAGCTGTAGATACAGAGAGCAATGTGCTTCAGTCCATTGTCCAGGACCGGGCAGTCCTGAGTACAGGAAGCAGGAATATTTAAGGTGTGACTATTTCTTAGCACCTTAATGGCACTTGATATTAGGAAGTCATCTCACAGCAATCTCCTAGATAGGAGACCTGGGGACCATGTTGCCCTGAGGTCATGCATCTGCGTCTTGGTTCCCTGTGAAAAACAGCTGAAAAAAACATGTTTGGAGTTTGCCACATCACACCCTCAAGTGTCAATGTCATTAGACCCTTGGGCATCAAGACTCCAGGACTGTGGCTCCCCTGAGCCAGAGGCTGTTTGGCTGTGCCATGTCCTTAACAGGTCCAAGAAATATTTTGGCTTTGAATGGTCCTGAATGAAGTGAGAAGGCCCGAGGGCTCCTGGGTCAGCAGAGCACTTCCCAGCATCCCATTCTCTGAGTCAAGGTAGAGGGCATCTCTGAGACAAGGTGGCCTCACACCCAAAGTGTCTCAGTCCACTGGCTCACTACAAGGAAATACAAGGGGCTGGCGCCGTGGCTCACTAAGTTAATCCTCCACCTTGCGGCGCCAGCACACTGGGTTCTAGTCCCGGTAGGGGCACTGGATTCTGTCCCGGTTGCTCGTCTTCCAGGCCAGCTCTCTGCTGTGGCCTGGGATTGCAGTGGAGGATGGCCCAGGTGCTTGGGCCCTGCACCCCATGGGAGACCAGGAGAAGCACCTGGCTCCTGCCACCAGATCAGCACAGTGCGGCGGCCGCGGCGGCCATTGGAGGGTGAACCAATGGCAAAAGGAAGACCTTTCTCTCTCTCTCTCTCACTGTCCACTCTGCCTGTCAAAAAAAAAAAAAAAAGAAAAAGAAAGAAAGAAAATACGAGGAGATACGACGAGACAGGAAGTTCAGAAATTCAGAACGTTATTGCCACCTGTTCCAGAGCATGGGTCATGCTAGTAGCCTTAGTCCCCATGCAGGCTTGAGCGTGGATTCACTGAGGGTGCCTTCTCACTGTGCCCTCACACTGGGTCAGGGTCACAAACTCCCTGGGGCCTCGTTTTTCAGGGCATGGATTCCATTCTTCAAGACCCTGCACTGATGTCTTAAGCACATCCCCAGGAGGTCCCTGGGACATCCACCAGTATGTGCAGCTTAGGATTTTTACATATGGATTTGAGGGACACAATCATTCAGACAGTAGCACAGGATGCACTGCAGCCCCACAACAATCCTCACTGTTCCTGCTCCTGGAGCTGGAATGTTGATGTAAGAAAATGGGTTTCCAATAGGCCATGGTCAGTGAGGAAAGAAACAAAACTCTCTCTTCATCTTCTTTTAACTTTCTGTGTCCTTGACATTGTTTTTAAAGAAGGTGGTGGCTGTACACCCACTGTTTGTCAGCTGAGTGATCCTTATGTTGATTTTGCTGTTCTAGCGTTCAGGGCTGGAATCTTTCTCTGAGTGTCACAGTATGAGCACATGTTCATCTACCACTCATGGGTGTTCACTTTGATCCCTGTGACAAGGAACTGCCCATTTCCCTATCTATTGGTTCATTTCTCTATTAATTCCTCTATTATTTCATAACTTTCCCCTGGCAATATATAGTCATTCTGTGAGGAGACACTGGAAGAGATGTAAGCATCCTACTACTACATCAAATATTCTAAGACCAGAATTTTAAAAAAGGTTTTAATTATTTAATATGACAGGTAGAGATACAGACAGTAGAGAGATCGAGAGAGGGAGAGAGAGAGAGAGACAGAGAGAGAGAGATCTTTCCTCTGTTGGTTCACACCGCAAGTGGCTGCAATGGCTGGAGCTTTGCCAATCACAAGCCATGAGCCAGGTGCTTTTTCCCGGTCTCCCACATGCACTCCAAATCATTGCAATGGCCAAACCTGAGCTGATCTGAATACAGGAGCTTTCCCGGGTCTCCCATGCAGCTGCAGGGGCCCAAGCACTAGGGCCATCTTCCACTGCTTTCCCAGGCCACAGCAGAGAGCAGGGTCAGAAGAGGAGCAGCTGGGATCGAGCTAGTGACCACATGGGATGGCAGCACTGTAGGTGGCAACCCTACACCCCAGCCACAGCGTCGGCCCCTCCCTACCTTCTTTTAAAGAGAAACTTCTGACTTTATGAGATAGTGTTATCTTACAGAGTCACCTTATGTTTGGCCTGACGAAACCTCGGATCAAGAATTGTGAAGGACTTTGGTTGCCTTTTGTACAGGATGAAATGATACACCAAGATTGGGCATTAAGCTCACTCCATGCTACTGGGGTGAATTGGTCTCTGCCTTTCAGCAAACAGCTGGGAAACATGTCCACATGTCTGCTAAATGAACAGACACGTGTGTGTACAGAGATAAACACACTTAGAGTTGTTTTTAAATCCAAGGAAAGCATGTTCCTTGTATAACACCTAGGAAGTGATGACTTAGTGAACAGACTTAAAAGTGATGGATAAAGCGTAGCTTTGTTTCACTCTGCCTTCCCTCCTCCTTGGAGAGCCTCCCCACTGACTATTAAGCAAGATGTGCCCTGTAGTAGTGGTACAGCCCCCTGTTAGTGCTCACTAGCTTTCTCCTTTCCTTTTTCTTCTCTGCTCAAGGACTTGCCATAGCTCTTTCTATACTTTCTATTTTGTGCTTTGTCAGACAAGGTGGAAGCGTGGAGTCATCGGAAGTATCATAAGTTTCCACTTAATCTTTGTGTTGATACTTTTCTGTTGGTAGTAATGCTTTTACTTTTCCACTTATTTTTCTTATTTCTCAATCCTCCCAGTTTTTCTACCGGAAACACTTTTAAGCTTTTTCTTGCTTGGGGATGGAAGATCCTGTTGTGTATGCACTGTTTGTTTTCTGGCAATTTGTAGCCATTGCAGTAAGAAAATCCAGGGGCTGCCATTGTGTTGTAGCAGGTTAAGCCATCATGGGCAGTGGTGGCATCCCATATGGGTGCCAGTTTGAGCCCTGGCCACTCCACTTCTTTTTTTCCAGATATTTATTTATTTGAGAGGTAGATTTACATACAGTGAGAAGGAGAGACAGAGAGAAAGGTCCTCCATCCATTGGTTCACTCCCCAAATGGCCGTAATGGCCGGAGCTGAGCCAATCTGAAGCCAGAAGCCAGGAGCTTCCTCCAGGTCTCCTGCATGAGGAAGTGGCCCAAGCACTTATGTCATCCTCTGCAACCTTCCCTGGACATAGCAGAGAGCTGGAAGGAAGTGGAGCAACCGGGACCGGAACAAGTGCCCATATGTTATGGCACTGTTGCAAGTGGAAGATTAACCTACTGTGCCACAGCAATGGCCCCTGGATTTTGACTTAATGATGCAGAGTGAAAGCAGGTGTGGAGAAATGAGACCCCAGTGCTGTTGCATAAAGAGGTCTCCAGTGGCCAGAGACAGAGCCAGGAAACCTGACTGGCCCTTTGGCACATTCAGCTCCCTCTTCCCAGTTCTTCATTCTGCCCCCAAGATGATGCTGACGTCGTAATGACTGTGCCTGAATCATGGCCCTCACAGGCTTCCATCCACCACAGAAGAGGATCCTAGAGCCTGAATGTAGCCCAGTAGGAAATACCAATTTGTTCCATCTTCCCAGGAGTATCTCCCATCTCTTCCCTTCTCACTTTGCAAAACTGCAGTGAGACCATGCTCTTGTGATTCTGTTCTTTGGGACAAGAGTTTGCTTTGCCTAGAAAGACCATTCCTCTACTCCTTTTCCTGGTCAGCCTAGCACAGATATATACCTGCAGTGCAATTTTCTCTGTTATCCCTGAACTTGGTAAATCAAATTAGTGGATTTGTCCCTGCTGAGTAAGAAAATATGTGATTTCTCATTAGATGTGTCATCTTTACTGGACATTAGAGTACCCTGACATTAGATCAACAGTACTCTGG
>CM027395.1:1297994-1354001 GCA_015711505.1 Sylvilagus bachmani | reverse complement strand
GCAGACAACCAGGTCAGGGTGCTCTCCAGGGTCTTCCATTCACTGTGGATGGCGTTGTAGAGGTCAAATCCCAGGGACACGTTGGGTAACAGGTGTGGGCTCCTGTTGACCTCTTCAATGGCAAATATAAAGGCCAGGAGATACTGGTAACTTTTAGGTTGTAACCTGCAAGAAAGCATACCCAGACCTCACAAACAAGTTCACACCTTGTTCTTTGGAAACATCTGCTACACACTCAACTCATTCATTCCAAGAAAATCAATGCAGTGCTGAGGGCATTGTGGAAAATAATTAAAACTCATTAAAGGGGAAATGTCTTTACCAGACGCACTATGATAACTATGAATTGGAAGAATATTTGATGTCCTCTGACCCTTACAGTAAAGATAAATGTGTCAGTGGAATTACTTTTAAAAGTGCAATAAAACAGACCAGTAAAATGGCCTTGAAAATATTTCTGCATTTGTAACAAATCTTATATTTTATTTCAGTCGGGAAAAGTCATCTAATCCTAAAGATTAAACATGCGGAACATTAAGCCAAGTTAAATTCTTACTTCACAGATTAAACAAAACCAAATTTTAATTGTTTCAAGGTACTTAAATTAAACATATACCTTTGTTCTGACCCAAAAATCCAGAGGAACAAAAGAAATTATGTATATACTTTATTCTACATGCAAATTGATGGTATTTTCTGTGCTATCAAGATAACAGAAATGCATGAATTGACACAAGAATGTGAAATACTTGCTGGATATATACAAGTAACTCTTGTACAAATATATAAACTCAGGCCGGTGCCGTGGCTCACTAGGTTAATCCTCCACCTGCGGCACCAGCACCCCGGGGTTCTTGTCCTGGTTGGGGCGCCAGATTCTGTCCCAGTTGCTCTCTTCCAGGCCAGCTCTCCTCTGTGGCCCAGGAAGGCAGTGGAGGATGGCCCAAGTGCTTGGGCCCTGTACCAGCTTGGGAGACAAGGAGGGAGCATCTGGCTCCTGGCTTCAGGTCAGTGCAACGCACTGGCCGTAGCGGCCATTTGGGGACTGAACCAATGGAAGGAAGACCTTTCTCTCTGTCTCTCTCACTGTCTAATTCTGCCTGTCAAAAGAAACATAAAAATAAAACAAATATATAAACTGATCTCATAGAAACAAAAAGTGTGTGAGATGTGCATCTAATCTAAAGATTACACAACACCCAATCCCACATTAAACTACTAAAGTGCAATTCCTGGCCCAAGCTCCTGCCTCCAGCTTCCTCTTAATGCAGACCTTGGGAGGCACCAGTGATGGTTCAAGTAACTGGGTTCCAGCCACACACTTAGGAGGCTTGGCTTAAGTTCTGCACTCCCAACTTCAGAACCCTGGATATAATGGGTGGGAATAGATCAGTGAATGGGAGTACGCTCTCTATGCCTGTCTCTCAAATGGATTTTTTAAATTTTTATTTAATGAATATAAATATCCAAAGTACAGCTTATGGATTACAATGGCTCCCCCCCCCATAACTTCTCTCCCATCCGCAACCCTCCCCTTTCCCGCTCCCTCTCCCCTTGCATTCACATCAAGATTCATTTTCATTTCTCTTATATACAGAAGATCAGTTTAGTATATATTAAGTAAAGATTTCAACAGTTTGCACCCACATAGAAACACAAAGTGAAAAATACTGTTTGAGTACTAGTTATAGCATTAAATCACAATGCACAGCACATTAAGGACAGAGATCCTACATGAGGAGTAAATGCACAGTGACTCCTGTTGTTGACTTAACAAACTGACACTCTTGTTTATGGCATCAGTAATCTCCCCAAGCTCTTGTCATGAATTGCCAAGGCTATGGAAGCCTTTTGAGTTCACCGATCTGATCATATTTAGACAAGGTCATAGTCAAAGTGGAAGTTCTCTCCTCCCTTCAGAGAAAGGTATTCCAGGATCTGAGTCCACCCATACAAGGATGGACTGGGTCCGAGGAAAGGTAAGTGCGCCGCTTGCCCGTCCCCCAGCCTCTTCATCCCGGAGAAAATCAGAAGCAGCGGGGAGTCAAGTCTAGCATTTATTTTGCATGTAATAGAGCCTTTTAAAGCACAAAACTGCAGAGTCACTGGGGCAGGGCTAAGGACCAACCAATCACTTAAAAGATCACTTTATGGGACGATTTCTATAGGACTAGCCATATGTCTATACACTTGATATCAGTTGTTGTCACTTCCCCTTATGTTGCGTAGCCAATTAGTTTTAGTGGCAAACAACTTTGGATTCCACCCACCTTACTTCCTCTGGGCACCATCTTTGAATTGCTTCATGTAACTAATTTCCCCACAAGGTACCTCCTTCTTAAATGGATTTTTAAAAAGAAATCAACACGTTTGAGACTAACAGACATAGGTTAAGGGAATAAAGGTAGGTCATGAGTAATCAGTCCTAAGTCAGGAACTACATGCTAAAAAATAACAAAGGGAACCGACAGTATATATGGTTATTCCCTCATCATGTATCAGATTTGGCGAACATAAAATGAGTAATGACTTCCTGTAAGTACAGAATACGGATACGCATAAGTGCTCCTAGTGGGCATGTCAAACAGTGCATCTAGGAAGACTTAGCCTATTTGTGAAAAGTCAGAAGGAAGCTTGCTATCCTCCCTGCTCTATTAAGAGTTCATTTCCTGTACTTTCATGAGTGTGCAAAGATGTATCACCAATATGCTGCTGACACTTTTATTTATAAAACACCAAAAATGTCACTCAAGGGACCAGCATTGTGGCACAGTGCGTAAAGCTCACCTGTAATGCTGGCACCCATATGAGTGCAGGTTCTAGTCCTGGCTGCTCCACTTCAGATCCAGCTCTCTGCTATGGCCTGGGAAAGCAGCAGAAGATGCCCCAAGTCCTTGGGCCCCTGTACTCATGTGGGAGGCCCAGAGGAGCCTCCTGGCTCCAGGCTTCCATCTGGCAAGACCTGGCTGTTGCAGTCATTGGAGAGTGAATCAGCAGATGGATGATTCTCTCTCTCTCTCTCTCTCTCTCTCTCTCTCTTTCTCTCTCTCTCTCTCTCTCTCTCTCTCTCTCTCTCTCTAACTCTGCTTTTCAAATAAAATAAATCTTCTTTAAAAACTTACCCTATTATCCAGAAAGTATGTTGGACTAACTCTAAAATTGATAACATTAATATTTATTGTTACAACACATACTTATGGTATGATGTTAGATAATAAAACCATACTAGGGGCCCGGCGCCGTGGCTCACTTGGTTAATACTCTGCCTGCAGCACCAGAATCCCATATGGGCTCTGGATTCTAGTACCGGTTGCTCCTCCTCTGGTCCAACTCTCTGCTGCGGCCCAGGAGTGCAGTGGAGGATGGCCCAAGTGTTTGGGTCCCTGCACCTGCATGGGAGGCCAGGAGGAAGCACATGGCTTCTGGCTTCAGATTGGCACAGTTCCGACCGTAGTGGCCATTTGGGGGATGAACCACTGGAAGGAAGACCTCTCTCTCTCTCTCTCTCATTCTCTCTCTCTCTCTCTCTCTCTCTCTCTCTGTAATTCTACCTGTCAAATGAATAAATAAAAAGTCTTAAAAAAAAACAAAACCATACTAAAGGAATTGTATGGAAAGCCACCCTGTTTTGGTTCATTACTGATATGTATATGTAGAAATTTAGATAAAAATTTCCTGTAATTTCAAAATTAGTGGAGCTCCAGGAGGCCTTGAGATGCACATGTCCCTTCCTCAGGCATCCTCCTAGACCATGGGAGAGCTTCCTAAGGTCTATCTTATGGCTTGGAAAAATAACTCATCTCCTCTGCCATCATGCAACCCTGTCCAAGTCTAGACGAGTACAGGAAAGCTCTCTGCTTTAGCTTCCTCAGATCCTCAACCCTGCCCCAGCAGAATGCCAGCATCAGAAGCCACAGCCCAGCCTGAGAGGTATTTAGACATAATTCCACACAGTAGTAACAGTAACAAGAACAACGTTATGTTAAAGGGCCCTCTGGGAGATACAGGAAGGAGAAAGGATAGGAAGACATGGAAAACACAGCTAATGATTGATGAACCATACAGGGAAACCTAGAGAACATAGTAGCACATTGGAACAGAGCATGTCATGCAACCAAAAACACTGCAGCTCTTACTTACGAAGATGCTTCTCCATCTTCCCCCAAAACACTTGGATTGTGTCCTATGGAGAATTCTTATGGGGATGGCCAAAGAAAGAAAAACAATACCCCAAAACAAAGCAACAACAAAGGATAGCTGGAAACACCCCCAACACACACAATAATTATATCAGGGATACATTCAAAGGCCAGGGATACAGGAATGACACACAATTAAATACAAAAGAGAAGAAATTTAAGTCCCCAGCACTCTGAGAGCAGCCTCATGGAGGGAATAAGAAACAGCTAGGGGAGCAGTGCAGTGTCCTAGCCGGACTTCCAGCACTGCAGGTACACAGACCTCAGCAGGAAGTGTGTAAATGGATTCCAGAGCTTCACAGCTTGAAGGCCATTAGTAGATGTCTGTTCCTGCTAGGGGTATGACTTGGGATGTCTTGCTCTCTGTGCTAGGTGAGAGCATTGACCACCTGTGGGAAGGGAACTCTGACAATTGTGTGATATCCAATGTAAGGGAACTTTTGCTCCAGGCTCTTCTGCTATCCTTTCAGCCAAAGTCTGGCATTGAAGTACTTGACTTGACACCATTTCAGAGATAACCACCAAAGTGAGGCTACAGTTCAAATACCAGGGTCTGAGTCTCTCTTTGTTTATACCCAGCCATGGGCAAAAGCAAGAACTGTGGGCACAGACTCCAGGCTAAGGGCTGAGGGTTGAAGGAATAGATGGTAGAAGGAACCCAAGCAAGAGGAGTTACTCTCTCTTCATCTTTGAGGAACTCTGGCTACTGGGAGCAACCACAATATTTAAACTCTGAGCATTGTGGTACATAAGGGCAGGAAAGGTGCAGGGAGATTCATGGCATAGTTGACCTACCACACTGTGTCTTTTTCAAAATCATCTGGAGATAAGTAGAGTTGTGTTTTCTAAAATAATCAAAGATAAATAAGAACCTTACCTGTCGAAATATAGTTCTCTCACATGGTGGTCGGGTTAACAAGCTCCCAGGCGCCTGGTTTTTCATGGCATGGATTCTATTCTTCAAGACCCTCACCCATGACCTAATCACCTCCCCAGTGGGTCTCTGGGACTTCCACCAGATTTTTACATATGAGTTTGAGGAACACAATCATTCAGACAATAGCACTAGATGCACTGCTGCCCCACGACAATCCTCACTGATAATGTTTCCGGAACCTGGCATGTTGGTGTAAGGAAATGGGCTTCCAATAGGTCTTGGTCAGTGAAGAAAGACACGTAACTCTTCATTTTCTTTTAACGTTCTGTCTCTTGACATGTTAAAGACGGTGGTGGCTGTACACACACCATTTGTCAGCTGAGTGATCCTTATGTTGATTTTGCTGTTCTAGTGTTCAGGGCTGGAATCTTTCTCTGAGTGTCACAGTATGAGCACATGTTCATCTACCACTCATTGGTGTTAACTTTGATCCCTGTGACAAGATGCTGTCCATTTCCCTATCTATTGTTTTCATTTCTCTATTATTTCATAACTTTTTCCTTGGCCATATATAGTCATTCTGTGAGGAGACACTTGAAGAGATGTAAATATCCTACTACTTCATCAAATTTTCTAAGACCAGATTTTTCATCCATAACTTGGAACCCAAATCAGTCTTTACTATGATTATTTAAATGTTCCAACTCCAACATTCTCTCCACATTTACAGGCAGTAGGCAACAAACTATAGGAAGCAGCATCCCTCCCTGTCTGTCTTTATTCATTTGTTAATTCATTTACTTTGTAAAGTCAAGAGCTCCTCATTATCTATGAAGTTGACTGATGGTTAAATCTTGATGCTCAGTGTTCCCAATGTTTAACCACCAGGAAATCCTTCAAGCTGTCTTTTGTGTTTTCTGTCATGTGCTCCCTACTTTTTTAAGATTTATTTATTCATTTGAAAGGCAGAATTAAAGAGAGGAAGAGAGAGAGAGAGAGAGAGGTCCTCCAACCATTGATCCACTCTCCATATGCTTGCAATGGCTGGAACTGTGCTGATCTGAAGCCAGGAGCTTTCTCCCATGTGGGTGCCGGGCCCAAGCACTTGGGCCATCTTCCACTGCTTTCCCAGGCCACAGCAGAGCGCTGGATTGGAAGAGGAGCAGCCGGGACTCGATGGTGCTCACATGGGATGCGGGCACTACAGGTAGTGGCCCTACCCACCACACCAGAGTGCTGGTCCCTCCCAACTTTTTTTAAGAGCAATTTCTGACTTTATGGGATAACATGATGTTCCAGAATCACCTTATATTTGACCTGACCCATACCTCAGATCAAGAATTGTGGAGGACTTTGGTTGCCTTCAGTGCAGGATGAAATGATACATCAAGATTGGGCATTAAGCTCACTCCATGCTACTCGGCTGAATTGTTCTCTGCCTTTCAACCACAGGTAGGAAATATGTCCACATGTTTGCTAAATGAACAGACACATGTGTGTACAGACATAAACCCTTTTAGGGTTGTTTTTAAACTCAAAGGAAGTATTTTCATTTGTATATCAAATACTCCAGAAAGTGATGCTTTGAGATGTTTTGAGATGGAAGATCCTTTTGTTTATGTACATTCTTTTTCTGGTGATTTGTAACCATTGCTAAGAAAACCCAGGGCTGACATTATGGTGTAGCAGGTTAGCCAACATCTGCAAAGCTGGCATCCCATATGGGTGCCGGTTTGAGTCCTGGCTGCTCCACTTCTGATCCAGCTCTTTGCTAATTGCCAGGAAGGCAACAGAAGATGGCTCAAGTGCTTGGGCCCCTGACACCCATGTGGAAGACCCAGAAACAGCTCCCGGATCCTGACTCCGGCCTCGCCTATCCCACCTTAGCTGTTCCATACATTTGGGGAGTGAACCAGCCGATGGAAGATCAATCTGTCTCTCTCTTTCTCTCCTATGCTCTCTATCTCTGCCTTTCTTTTTTTTTTAGATTTATTTATTTATTTATTTATTTGAAAGTCAGAGTTACAGAGAGATAGGAGAAGCAGAGAGAAGAGAGAGGTCTTCTATCTGATGGTTTAGTCCCCAGTTGGCCACACGGCCAGAGCTGTGCTGATCCAAAGCTTGCAGCCAGGAGCTTCTTCTGGGTCTCCCACATGGGTGCAGGGGCCCAAAGACTTGGGCCATCTTCTAGTGCTTTCCCAGGCCATAGCAGAGAGCTGGATCGGAAGTGGAGAAGCTGGGTCTTGAATCAGCACCCATTTGGAATGCCAGCGCTTCAGGCCAAGGAGTTAACC
The DNA here is from genome assembly GCA_015711505.1 of Sylvilagus bachmani. NCBI lineage: Eukaryota > Metazoa > Chordata > Mammalia > Lagomorpha > Leporidae > Sylvilagus > Sylvilagus bachmani. Next base: position 1,346,631 of record CM027395.1, on the reverse strand, counting down.
CACTGCACCACAGCGCCAGACCCTCTATCTCTGCCTTTCAAATAAGTAAATAAATCTCAAAAAATTCCAAAGATGTTATGCTATTTCTATATATGTTGACAACTTAGCATGGTTTTCTTTGTAGCATAATATGTAATCAGTGGTCGTTAATTTTCCATGTTATTATTATTATTTAAAGATTTATTTATTTATTTCAAAGAGTTAGAGAGAGAGAGATCTTCCCTCTGCTGGTTTACTCCCTGCATTGCTGCAGTGGCTGAGGCTGGGCCAGGATAAGAGGCCAGAGCCTCTTCTAGGTCTCCCATATAGGTACAGGTGCCCAAGCAGTTCGGCTATCCTCCGCTCAAGTAACTGAGTCCTCTTCTGCTGCCTTTCTAGGCACATTATTACGAATGTTCATCAGAAGTAGAGTAGCCAGGCCTTGAACCAGTATTCCCATACAGGAATCCACTTAGCATCACTGAGGGTCTGGTTCCAAGACCTGCTGTAAATTAAAAAATGCACAGGTAAAATGGCATAATGCTTGCCTGTAACCTACGCATATCCTTCCACATATTTTAAATCTCTCTAAATCATTACTTATAATACCTAATACAATATAAATTTTACATATGTAGTTGTTTATTATATAGTTTAGGGAATAGTGGTAAGATAAAAGTACCTATTGAGTACAGATGCAGCCATTGTTGGCCTAACTATGTTGAATATAAAACATATATATATATATATATATCATATATATAGCTATATGTATTGGTTTTGGTCCACATTTCCTATAACCTTTGTAATTTCCTAAGTCACTGGAAGAATAAGTATTTTCTGTTAAAATATTTGGCCTTTTCTCCTAGGTTCCTGAAATAACTCCTTGCATAGTCCCAGAGCAACGAAGATGAAAGTCAGTCTTTTGCTATTGCCACAAGCGCGCACCTTTCATCCACACCTGAGTTAACTATTGGAAGTCGTAGAAACCATCCTAACCTCAGATGGGACATGTTTGCCAGGGGGACCAAGAGGTGCAGAGGTTGGGACTCACAGCCTCACCCACTCCACCTCCAGGGAGGAGGGTAGTGCTGAAAGTGACCCATGATCCGATTGTGTTGCCTATGTAATGAAACCTCTGTACAAATTAAAACAAAAACTAGAAGACTGAGATCAAGAGATTTCTAGAAGGGTGAACAAGAATATAGCCAGGTCCAGGGAGTGTGGAACACCTTAACTCCCTGGGATGGAAGCTCTCAGGCCTCAGCTTACATGTCTCTTCATCTGGCTGTTCATTTGTGTCCTTTAAAATATACTTTATCAGAAACTGGTGAATGTAAGCACATGCTTCCCCGAGTTCTGTGAACTACCCTAGCAAATTACTGAGCCCAAAGAGGGGGTCATAGAAACCTCAGTTTATAGCCTGTCAGCCACATGCAAAGATAAAACGTGGAACTTGGCCGGCACCGCGGCTCACCAGGCTAATCCTCCGCCTGTGGTGCTGGCACACCGGGTTCTAGTCCTGGTCGGGGTGCTGGATTCTGTCCCGGTTGCTCCTCTTCCAGGCCAGCTCTCTGCTGTGGCCCGGGAGTGCAGTGGAGGATGGCCCAATCGCTTGGGCCCTGCACCCCATGGGAGACCAGGAGAAGCACCTGGCTCCTGGCTTCCGATCAGCGCAGTGCACTAGCCGCAGCGGCCATTGAGGGGTGAACCAACGGAAAAGGAAGACCTTTCTCTCTGTCTCTCTCTCTCACTGCCCACTCTGCCCGTCAAGAAAAAACAAAACAAACAAACAAAAAACAAACAAACAAAAAAAAAACCGTGGAACTTGAGATTGGCATCAGAACTGGGGGAGGTGGGGCAGTAGTCTCGTGGGGCTGAGTCCTCAACCTTTGGGATCTGCCTGTGCTTCCAGGTCGACAGTGTAGACACGTAGTCAATGTTCCCTGCAGAAAGACTTTCTTAACAACTTCTTTATTTATTTGAAAGTCAGAGTTGCACAGAGAGGGAGAGACAGATTGAGAGAGGAAGAGAGAATCTTCCTTCTGGTGGTTCACTCCCCAGATGCACATAACGGCTAGGGCTGGGGCTGGGCCGGGTGAAGTCAGGTGCTAGGAGCCTCTTCCAGACTCCCTTATGGGTGACTGGGGCTCAGACACTTGGACCATCTTCCACTGCTTTTCCCAGGCCATTAGCAGGGAGCTGGATCGGAAGTGGAGCAGCCGGGACACCAGCCAACGCCCATGTGGGATGCCAGCGTGACAGGCAGCAACTCAATCCGCTATGCCACAATGCCAGCCCCAGAAAGACTTTTTAAAACATATTTCATTTTATTTAAAAGGCAGAGAGACAGGCAGGCACACAGAAAGAATGCGCATCTCTTGCTGCACCATGGCAGGTCCAAGTGGAAGCCAAGGTCTGGGAGCTCTGGGTGTCCCATATCGGTGGCATGGGCAGAAGACTGGAGTCAGGAGCGGAGCTGGGACTTGAGTGAGGCACTCTGATATGCCATCGGGAGTCCCAGGAGCTGTGCCGAACGCCGGGCCCTAGAAATGACTTTTAAGATGTCAAAACATCAAATTATATAGAAAAAACAGCACCGTGCACCGTTCTCTGCACTTCCATTCCTTGTGGCATTGCTTTCTCTGATTTGTGGTCCGCCCCATGCACCTGAACAGAAGCAGGGAACTGCGTTCGCTCTCTGCTGTGCCCCCCAAGGCAGGCGCTAGTCCCGAAACCGGGACCATTTCCACCGTGACGAGGCGCAGCCCGGGGTCCCGTCCCTGCGGCGTGGCTCCCAGCACGTCCGCCTGGACACTGCTCACAGTGGCGTGTCCATCTGGCAGGTGAAAAAGGCACGAACTGGCTCGGGGGCCCCCGCAGCCCGCGGAACGCGGTAACCAGGGACGCCTCTGGTCTGCGGGAGACCGGAGCGGGACAGCGTACTCTATACGCATGCGCGCACTGCCGCCCTGACCGCCAGGACCCCGAAACCCTGGGCCCCGCCCCCTCTGCGCGATCGTCCGCTGCGGCCTGGGCGGAGCCGCCTGAAGACACGCCCCTCTCCGCTAAGCCACGCCCTCCCACTGGCGTCCTCGTCTTTCCCCGCCTCCTCCAGGCGCCTGCGCACTGTAGGTTCCGGCGTCGGCTGCTGACGCCTGCGGGCTGAGTGTGTGGCTGGCTTCCGGACGGGGCCAAGGAGTCGCCGTGCGCGGAGTGGGAGTCGGAACCGGGGACCTGCCGCGCAGGCTGCTCTGACCCGGGCTCAGGGAGCCCCGGCGGCTCCGGGGCCGACGTTTCCGTGAGGCCTGCGCGGCGCCGCGGAGGCCTGGCTCCGATCGGCAGGTGACTGGGACGGCTGGAGCGGGGATGTGTGCTGTGCGTGACCGTGGGGGTCCGGAGCGAGACCAGGGCGAGGTGGTGTCGGCGAGAGCGACCAGTGAGCGCGAGAGACGGCCGTGTGTGAAAGTCCGGTCCGTGTGTGAGGCGGGGGGGGGCGAGTGTGTGTGTGTGTGAGAGACCAGCAGAGTGAGTGTGCGAGCGCCGACTGGGAGCGTCCAGTGCGGGACCGGGGTCTGGGTGTGAATGTGCGAGAGCAAAGGGAAGGCTGTGTCTCCGCGATAATTGTGCAGTGCTCACACAGGTGCTGTTTGGGAGTGCACAGACAACTCCTGCAATGCCTCTCCTCTCAACTGCAGCTCTTTGCTATACTGGTGGTGTGCTGTTGGCGCGCATCTCCTGGGTAGCTTCCGGGCGGCGACTAGTTCCAGGAAAGACTAAGGTAGGATTAGCAGGGTTAGGACTTTCAGCCCCACCTCATCCCTGCCTCTGGGAGGAGAGAGGGGCCGAAGGTTAACATGATCACCAGAGACAGTGATTGGACCAGTAATGCTCACGGAATGAAGCTTCCATAGCAATTTCGAAGGGTTGAGTTCAGAGACCTTTCAGGTAGTTGAACATACGGGGGTTCCTGGAGGCTGGTGTGTCCTTTCCCACAAAGCCTTGCTCTATGCATCTCTTCATCTGTATCCATTGTAATGTAATGCCCTTTATAATAAGCCAGCAAACCTAAGTGTTGCTTTGAGTTCTGTAAGCCTCTAGCGGATTAAACACACTCAGGGAGGGAGTCTTAGAAACTGATTTATAGCCGATTAGTGAGAAGTACAGGTAGAGTAATCTGGGATTCACTCTTGGCATAATGGGAGGGAGAGGGTGCAGTCTTGAGGACTGAGCCTTTAACCTGTGGGGTCGGACATTATCTGCTAATGCATAATGTCAGAATTGAATTGAGTTAGGGGATACCTAGCTGGAGGTTGCTGTAGTATTGATTGCTGCAAAAACTCCCAGGTATCTGGTATCGTAAGTGTTCTATGTTGTAAGAGGAGAAGCTGAGCTTGTTTTTCCTTTATATCGTCCGTGTGTATTTCAGAGACTGGATTGTGAAAATTGAGAGCGGTACTGAGCTCTGTATGCAAAGGAGTAATAGCTGTGCTTGTATGTGAGAAAGCAGCAACTATGTGAGGCTCCCTGGAGAGCCTGGGAGACAGTGTGTGTGTGTGTGTGTGTGTGTGACCACAATACTAGACTGGGAGAGTTCAGTTAGTGTGAGACACCAGTGAGCCTGGGAGCAGGAGGGTGTCTGTCTGGTCTGTGAGATTGTGTGAGAGTGTGTGTGCGTCCTAGCATAGGAGACTGGAGTGCTACAGTCAGTATGTATATTGTGTGTGTGAGAAACCAGCTGGAACATGAAAGACAGAATGTGTTTGCCTCTATGTGTGAGAGACTAGAGTATGTGGGAAATCTGTATCTCTGAAAGATACTATTGAGTATGTGTGTGAAAGGCTGTCATGTTTTTGTTTGTAAGGAGAGGGGAAGAAGACTTGTGGTTGTGTGAGATGAAAATGGGTAAGAAAAAGACTGCGTGAACCAGGGTGTTTCACCAGAAGGCTTCACAAGTATGGGTGTGTGAGCGAGAGATGAGGAGCAATGCGGTGTGGGTGTGTGTGAGAGAGTAAGGGGCAGGAATATATGGGAATATGTTTGTAAGTCATCGCAAATACTTCTACCCAGAGCCTTTCTGAGACCATGGCGCATGTGACTGTGTATGGTATGCTTGTGATTATATCTTCTATGTGATCAGGAAGTATGAGGATACTTCAGGAAGTTCTAGAAAGATAGAATTCGAAGATGTCTACTTTAGTGCCAAACTTTTATTTAAAGATTTGTATATTTATTTGAAAGAGTTACAGAGAAAGAGAGAGATCAATCTTCCATCCACTTGTTCGCTCCCCAGGTGGCCACACAGCCAGAGTTAGGCCAGGCTGAAGCCAGGAGCTTCATCTGAGTCTCCCACATGGGTAGCAGGGGCCCAAAATACTTGGGCCATTTTCTGCTGTTTTTCCCAAGCCATTAGCTGGTAGCTGGATAGAAAGTGGAACAGCTGGGACACAGACAAGTACCCATTTGGGATGCAAGCATTGCAGACAGCAGCTTTACCTGCTACATCACAAGGACGTCATGCCTCCTCCCACCGCCAAATTTTTAAGCCCATGCATACAAGCGGTTTTCAGAAGGTTATGGAAAAATGTGTACTATGAAAAATATGCATGAATCTCAGTATTTTGGGTACAAAATGAGCTTACCTTTTTATTCTATTTTTCTATAAACTTGAAGTACTCTCATATATGAGGATCTTTTGTTAGTATCTGTGTATCATCTTTATCTTAAAATTTTGTCGCTGTATGGCTGAGATGTGTATGGGGAGACTATCTGGAAGACTGATAGTGTTGGATTCTTTATGTGTAGAGCTGTTTGAAATTTTGAGTTGCTGGAATGAGAATCCTGGAATAAAATTCCCTGCTTCCAGGTTAAGAGTTCCATTAAGAAGCAAAAGCTGAGGTGACTGGAGATCCTGACTAGAATAGGGAACACCCTCAAGTCTAAGTGCAGGAAGGGAAGTGAAGGAGCTGAGGACAGAGAAAGAAGGTTGCAGAATTGTGCTGAAGGTTGCACTGTTCCAAAGTAAGAGCAGAGTGAAGGCCCTTGGAACGAGGGGAGAGGAGGAGGATAACTCTGGCCTCTGGTGGTATTTAGGAGTCAGGGTTTTTTTTTTTTTTTTAAGATTATTTGTTTATTTGAAAGTTGGAATTACACAGAGAAGGAGAGGCAGAGAGAGAGAGAAAGAGAGAATGTCTTCCATCTGCTGATTCACTCCCCAGTTGGCCGCAATGGCTGGAGCTGTGCTGATTTGAAGCCAGGAACTAGGAGCTTCTTCTGGGTCTCCCACATGGGTGCAGGGGCCCAAGGACTTGGGCCATCTTCCACCACTGTTCCAGGCCATAGCAGAGAGCGAGATCAGAAGTGGAGCAACCGGGACTCAAACCAGCACCCATATGGGATGCTGGCACTATGGGTGGTGGCTTTACACACTATGCCACAGCACCGGCCCCTGGAGTCAGGTTTTTTGACCTGTAGACTGTCAGAACTTGAAAGGAATCTTTCCACCTTTACCTATAATATATAGGAAGTGATTATTTTATAGGATTATTTCAAAAATAAATTGACATAATCTATTCCAAGTACCTACTACTTTCTTTTTTCTTTATTCCTTCCTTCCTTCTTTCCTTCCTTTTCTTCCTTTCTTCCTTTCTTCCTTTTATTTCCCTTCCCTTCCCTTCCTTAATCCCTTCCCTCTTTCCTTTCCTTTCTTTTATTTTCTTTCCCCTTCCCCTCCCCTCTCCTTTCCTTCCCTTCCCTCTTTTCTTCTTTCTCATCTGACAGAAATTTACACTATTCCTAGTTCACTCCCCAAATGTCCATAACAGCTGGGCCTGCACAAGGATGAAATCACGAGCCAGGACCTCAGTCCCTCTCTCCCATGTGAATGGCAGGGACCCAGGTATTTGAACCATCATCTGCTGCCTCCCAGGGTACACATTAGCAGCAAATGAAATTGGAATCAAGGCTAGGACTCAAATCCAGGCTTTCCACCATGGGATGTAGGCATCCTTAGCAGTGTCGTCACTGTTAACACCAAATGCCCATCCTCTTATTTTTATTTGTAATAAAACCAAATAATGAGACAGCAACTTTTGAGAAAAAAAATAAATTTAGATCATATAAGAAACAGAGGTATAGACTATACCCCCTCAGTAGTCACAATTGCCCACCATCACCCAGTGATGTGTGCATGGGACAAAGAAGGCTGAGAAGAAGGGTAAGACAGAAATGTTAGACGGGTGATTCTGATTGTGCAGTGAAGGCCTCAGCTCTCACTGTCCTTTCTCTTCTTCCAGCCTTGCGTTCACAGGACACTGCTGTCTTCAAGAAAAAACCAAGAGAAAGCAGAATGGCTGTTGAGCTAGTGAAAACCATGCCTGAGGTTGGTTGGTCTTTCTTTTCTTCCTCTTGAAAGTCATCTTGCTGCTTATGACTTGGTAATTGCTTTTCTTTTGAGCATTTGCTTTTGAACATTCTCTGATTGGGCATGACCCAATTCCTACTTCTCTCAGAGTAACCACCCAATGGGTGTGTAATAGCTGAAGATGATAAGTATGTACATTTTTAGTTCAGTGTTTACCACTATGAAAAGATTTGGTTTGTCGTAATTGGAATAGAGGTACGGCAGTGTGAGAAGGGTTCCATGTTTAGTGTGCATATCTCTGTCTTTAATCTGGAGCCTGCATTGGCATTGAAAGTAGGGTGAGGTCATGTGAAACGAAGCCCTCACTCTGTGGGGTCTGCTACTTTCTCCAGCTAGATAGTGTCAGAATTGAATTGAATTAGTGGATACCCAGCTGACATTTTCTGTAGAATTGATTGGTTGTTGGTGGGGCGAAATCCCCACACATCTTGATGACCAGAGGTCAAAGAACTATTTTGTGGTGTTAGAATATAGGAGAGCTGTGTCATAGCAGGTAAAGCTGCCTTCCTGCAGTGTTGGCATCTCTTATGGGCGCTGGTTCGAGTCCTGGCTGCTCTCTGTTATGGCCTGGGAAAGCAGTAGAAGATGGCCCAAGTCCTTGGGCTCTTGTACCCACGTGGGAGACCTGGAAGAAGCTCCTGGCTCCTGGCTTTGGATTTGCGCAGCTCCTACCGTTGCGGCCAGTTGCTGAATAAACCAGCAGATGGAAAACCTCCCTCTTTCTCTCTGCCTCCTTCTTGCTGAGTAACTCTGCCTTTCAAATAAATAAATAAATCTTAAAAAAAATAGGAGAAACTGTCGTATCCTGTCACTCATCATTGAATTCTTAACTTCCATTTTTCTCTACCTCAACAGTCATTTTCTCTTCTCTTGGTTTCTCTCTTGAAGATAGCAGTGTAATTAATCAGTTCTGTAATGGCCTTAGTTTTTTTCTTGGCTTCTAAGTACATCTAGTGGTTTCCTGTTAACCTAGCCCATTTTCATGGATTTATTTTATGTATTTCTTATAGATATATGTCTATAATAAATGTATGCTTTTTTTAAAGATTTATTTATTTATTTGGAAGGCAGAGTCAAAGAGAGGCAAAGGCAGAGAGAGAAAGAAAAAGGTCGTTCATCCTCTGGTTCACTCCCCAAATGGTTGCAGCAGCCGGAGCTGCACTGATCCAAAGCCAGGAGCCAGGAGCTTCCCCTGGGTCTCCCATTTGGATGCAGGGGCCCAAGGGCATGGTCCATCATGTATTGTTTTCCCAGGCTATAGTAGAGAGCTGGATCAGAAGAGGAGCAGCTGGGGCTCAAACCAGTGCCTATATGGGATGCTGGCACTACAGGTGGTGGCTTTACCCACTATGCCACAGTGCCAGCCCCAAAAAATCACATATGCTTTTTAAAATCATTACATTATATGCTGTTTATGTTATGTCTTGATTTACTTCCTGCCAGAATAGACTTAAAATTGTGTCCATTTTTTAATGGAAAGCTTGCAACATAAATGAAAGTAGAGAGACAAGTTTAGTGAAATTCCCCTGCTACCTTTAATCATTACCAACCAGGACAGACTTGGCTAATGTTTGTTTTTAATTTCACTTCTTCCCAGGGTTATGTATATTTACAAATGAAATAAAAATTGTTACATCCATCAATTTTGTAGTTTCACTAGATCAATTTTAGAATACCTTCTTAGTAGGCTGAGACTGAATATTGTGACTGTACTGAAGATTCTTAAATTCAGTATCCGCTTCAATTCCCTTTGATGTATTGTGGTATACTAGGAAGTTAAAAACTGCATTATGCAGGCTCCCTTGCAAATAGGGTTCTTCATATGATTTACATACCCTAAGTGAAGGCTTCTGATACAAGATGGAGAAAGCAGAAGTAACAGGAAACAGAGGTTGTGTGCAGTGAGATAGGATGTTATGGACAGCATATTGGTAGAGGAGTTCGGTTCTTCTGGGGCAACATTGGCTGAAGCGCTATTGGTCAGATCACCCAGCATATTATGAGTGATACTGGGGAATCGGATTTTTTGTTTGTTTCATTTATTTATTTGAAAGACAGGGAGGTAGAAAGACAGATCTTTCATCTGCTGGTTCTCTCCTCAAATGTCTTCATTGGGAGGGCCTGGGCCAGGCTAAAGCTAGGGGCCAGGAACTCAATCCAGGTCTCCACATGGGTAGCAGGGACCCAGCTACTTGAACCATCACCTTAGGGTGCACTTTAGCAGGAAGCAGGACTGAAACCAAGCACTCCCATACGGATTGCAGGTGTTCTTAGCCAAACACCCTACCCCACAAAATAAGATATTTTGGAGGTGAGGAAACAAAACGTTGGTATAATTTTTTTTCTGACTGTATGTATCCAAACCTGGTTTTTCTGGAAATCCTGTAAGTTACCTGATTTAGAATTCATTTCATTGATTATAGGATTAACAGCTAAAAAAAAAATTACTGGCTATGCATGTATATGGATAGTTAGATAATATAACACATAAACTAAAGTCTCATACATTGAGTATCTTTACATCATATCTTTGTTCTATTATTGCTTAAAAGCAAACTAAGATATCTACATAGCTTTGCTTCTATAGTTAGTTCTCAATATATATGGTAACCTTGCAAATCAGGCACTGAATTTAAAGATGACTTTTGTTTTCAAAGGAAAGAAGCTTGACGATGAAAAATACCCATAATACTTATAAACAAATTTCTTGCAACCTGCTGGTTATCATAACTGGACATCAGCTTCTTTCTTAGAATGTTTATATCTTTCATTTTGACAAGTCAAAGTATATATTGCTTTGTATTCAAACTCAGTATACAAGCTGCAGGGTTGCACACCTAAGCCGCATGCTCTCATATTACTTTAAGCTCACTTGAGTATAGCATGCCACTTGTAAATGGCATAGCATAAGAAAATTGCATTCTAAATGTATTTGTTATTTGTATTGTTTTAGGAAAAAATTTGCCACATCATTTCAGTGCTCTTTTGGTTCTTCCCTGCCTCCCAAAAACATTGGGTTCCCATAGAGGACCTTTTGAAAAGGATCAATTTAGATGTACTTGTCTTCTTGGGGTTTTCTTGGTTGAGCCACAGGTATATGCCCTCAACTGAAGCCCTGTTTACTGCCCTGTGGCTGACCACCCATATTTCCCCATGCCACAAAGTGGAGATCATCACCATTGTATACCAGGCAGTTTAACACTTCAGTAAGTATAGTTTTGAGTTGAAGCTTATTTTTTTTTTCTTCTCTATGGACTGTTTCTCACATACAGTAGAGACAACTTTAGTACTTTAACTTGGAGTCATGTGTGGACTTGGTTGGTCAAGAATGTATTTTTGTCATTTCAGGACTTGTTGACATTCAAGGATGTGGCAATATGCTTTTCCCAGGAGGAATGGGAATGGCTGAACCCTGCTCAGAGGCATTTATACAGCAGTGTGATGTTGGAGAACTATCAGAACCTGGTATCACTGGGTGAGGACCTTTTCCCCCATGCGTAATTGAGATTCTACCCTGAACTCTTATTATTACGAAGGACATATGAGTCAGAATGGAATCTGGGAAACAAAGAGAATCTTCAGAGATTTGTTGAAAATTTCAAACTTAGAGTCTTTAAATTTGAGACATAAGACATAATAGATATTCCATTGCTATATTCTCTTGGCACTTGAGAACACAGGACCACAGGACATGATGTAAATCTTTTTTTTTTTTGGACAGGCAGAGTGGACAGTAAGAGAGAGAGAGAGAGAGAGAGAGAGAGAAAGGTCTTCCTTTTTTCCATTGGTTCACCCCCAATGGCCACTGCAGCTGTGACTGGCACACCATGCTGATCTGAAGCCAGGAGCCAGGTGCTTCTCCTGGTCTCCCATATGGGTGCAGGGCCCAAGGACATGGGCCTTCCTCCACTGCACTCGCAGGCCACAGCAGAGAGCTGGACTGGAAGAGGAGCAACCTGGACAGAATCCGGCGCCCCTACTGGGACTAGAACCCAGTGTGCCGGCGCCACAGGCAGAGGATTAGCCTATTGAGCCGCGGTGCCAGCCAATGTAAATCTTAACAGTCTGTGTTTCATCGTTCAGTCTATTCTGCAGTATTATTATTATCACCACTAGGTGGTAACAAGTTTTTGCTAAGAATGTAGCTAGATTGCTATAAATCCAGAATATTGCTTTTCTTTTTAAAGATTTATTTATTTATTTGAAAATCAGAGTTACACAGAAAGAGAAGGAGAGGCAGAGAGAGAGAGAGAGGTCTTCCATCTGCTGGTTCACTCCCCAGTTGGCCACAACGGCCGGAGCCGCACCGATCCAAAGCCAGGAGCTGGGAGCTTCTTCCAGGTCTCCCACATGGGTGCAGGGGCCCAAGGGCTTAACAAAACAAATAAGATGAGTATAGAGTCAGTGAGCTTAAAGTCAATAGAAAATTAAGCCAATAGAAATTACTTCATGTGAAAAACAGAGGGAAAAAAAGGTTTTAAAATGTGAACAAATCCTCAGTTACCAAAGGATTTAATTTTGGTGTAAATGAAGTCCCAAAAAGATAAGAGAGAGCAGAAAAACAACTTTGAAGAAATAATCACCTAAAGTTTCCATAATTGGTGAAAGACATAAAATACAGGTTAAGAACTGCAATACACCACAAATAGGATAAAAAACCTCTCTAGAGAACAGAAAGCTGGCTTAGTGAGCGAGGTGGCCCCAGAAGTAAGTTAGCATGTTAGCTTCCCTAAGAGTGGAAGCCTGAAGCCATTTGCATAGTTTGTGTTCACGGATTTACTTATTGCAATTTAACAAAGACACAGATTTTGAAAAGCAATATTCTGGGAGCCAGCGCTGTGGTGTAGGAGGTTAAGCCACCGACTGCAGTGCTGGCATTCCATATGGGTGCCAGTTTGAGACCCAGTTGCTCCACTTCCGACCCAGCTCTGTGGTATGGCCTGGGAAAGCAGTAGGAGATGGCCCAAGTCCTTTGGCCCCTACACTCACGTGGATGACCCAGAGGAAGCTCCTGGCTCCTGGCTTCAGATCAGCGCAGCTCCAGCCATTGCAGCCAGTTAGGAATGAACCATCAGGTGGAAGACCTCTCTCTCTCTTTCTCTCTCTCTCTTTCTCTGTGTGTGTGTGTATTTGTGTATAACTCTTTCAAGAAATAATTAAATGTTTTTTTAAAAAAATCCTATCTGCTAATTTCTGAGTCTCTATTACTCAGTGTATATCTCCATGCCTTTTCTTCTTCCTGTTTCTTATGTTTAGTAATTTTGGCTTTCATCATAAACACTGTAAATAAAGCATTCTAGAGACTAGATTTTGTCATATTCCTCTGAACAATATTGTTTTTAGTTTTTAGTTTTTTAAAGCAGGAATTTAATGACTCAAACTCAAAGTCTCTCTAAGGGCCCTTTAAAATACATAATTTAGTATTTTCTGATTAGCCTTAGAAAATGCTGGTCTAGATTTCTGTTCCTCAGCCCCTTAGAAAATAGATTAACATTTATAGAGTTCACTCTTAGCAGTCCAGCTAGACTATTCCAGAGTTTTAAGTAATTTATCCTTCAAATATATTTTCTCTCTTCATCAAGTCATTTCTAGAGTCTCATTGCATCAGAATTAAGGAACTGGCTTATACTGCTGAAATGACCCAAAATATGGCCCATTCTCATATTTTCTTTATATGTAGGAGTTTGCATTTCTAAGCCATTTATGATCTCCTTATTGGAGCAAGGGAAAGAGCCTTGGAAGATGAAAAGTGAGATGACAAGAACCTCATTATCTGGTAAGTATGGGAGAACCAAATAGGGAAATCCTTTCTAGACAATGGCTCAGCCATATTTTAAAGAGATGTGTCTCACTTATGCTTCTCAGAAATTCTTCTTTAGCCTTACATGCTTGTGGGGGAAAATATGTAAAGCTTTACTAACTCAGCATCTTCTCTTCTGCTTAACTCCCTTCTAATAATGTATTTTGTAAAAATTTTTATCCAGCTCCTTCCCATTCCCTCACTCCCTTTACCATGAAGATTCAGTATTTCTTAAGCCTTTTCTTCATCCTGGATTTGATGCTGGTTACAACTCATATTGTTTAAAATCTTTCTTTGCTTTTCTGATGCAAATAGGAAAAACTCAAACTAGCACTTTCTACATGATCAGCCTCATTTGAATTCTCTAACTTTATACTCTGTTACTTTTTAGCTTTTCCTTAGAGTATAGTCCAGTTCTTTATATCAAGTGAGGTACCCAGGTATGTTTCAAGTAAATTGTAGGTGTCCCAGGACACTGAATCTCTCAACCTAGGAAAGACCAAATGGGTGTAGAGGAGTCTTGAGTTCCAAGTTTGGTTAACTCAGGACCACACACAGTATCGTGTTCTTCCCAAGGGAAGTTGCAATGCATAAGTTATATGATTGCTGGGGTCTCTACAGATTTTTGAGTAGTAGTAATGATACACTGGTGTTTAAATAAAGTTAACCTGGCTATGTATGAAAGAAAATAAATTAGTAGTGGGAGAGATTAGAGGAAGAAAGCTTAATTTACAGTCTTTTAGGTTAATACAGGTATAAATAACATTACTTTTACAGACTACTTTTCCAGGACCTCATTGTCCTACATTTGGTTTCCTTAATCACTTTTACATTTTAAAAAACAAATTTTTATTTGGGATGCAGAGAGACAGAGAGAGCACTCCAAACTTGATCACCTCAAATGCTTGAATTGACCAGAGCTTGGCCAGGAATAAAGGCAGGAGGCAGGAACCCAATCCAGATCTCTTATGTCATTACTGCTGCCTCTTAGGATCTGCATTAGCAGGAAGCTGGAGTCAGGAGCCAGAGCTGGAAATTGAACCCAAGTGCCTTATAGTGGGAAGTGGGCATTTTAATCAGCATCCGAATGGCTGTGCTAAACACCTACCCCTTAATCACTTTTCCCATGTTCTTTTATAAGTTCTCATTATCTGGGATCTCCTTGTATATTTTCCACTTGAGATTCCTGGGCATAATAGATGTTGTGGGATTCATTAAATAGCTTTGAATCCCCTTCCTCACTTTAGTTGTTTCATTTGTTACAGCTAATGACAATGGAAATTGTTCTCATACATCTTTCAGATGGAGAACCTATACATGAGACACAAGGGTCATCTCTGAAGCAGTTCATGTATGATGCTATGTTAATGGAAGAGATTACCAGCTTTGGGCTTGAGTGTTCCACTGATGGAAGAAATGAGAAATGTAAAGACCTTTTTGAAAGGAAGATGGGAGATCAACAGACAATTAGCAGGCAAGAAGTAGTCACTCATAAAGAAGTCTTCACTAAGGAAACAGTCCGCAAGTACACCAGATCTCGGAAATTTGCCCATGTGGACAATAAGGCAGACAATGTTTACAATCACAAATCAAATAAGAGAGGCTTTTCCAAAAACTCCAAGGTACTAAAATACAAGAAAGTCTATGCAGGAAAGAAACTGTTTAAATGTATTGAATGTGAGAAAACCTTCACCCACAGCTCATCTGTTACTGTTCATCAGAGGATTCATACTGGTGAAAAACCATATGAATGTAAGGAATGTGGAAAAGCCTTCAAACAAAGTCATCACCTTGCTCAACACTGCAGAACACACACTGGAGAGAAACTGTTTAAATGTAAGGAATGTGGGAAAGCCTTCAGGCAACCAGCACACCTTGTTCAGCATCAGAAGATTCACACTGAAGAGAAACCCTATGAGTGTAAGGAATGTGGAAAAGCTTTCAGAGACAGCTCATCCTTTGCTCAGCATCAGAGATGTCATGCTGGCAAACTACCCTATGAATGTAGTGAGTGTGGGAAAGCCTTCAGATACAACATGCCCCTTATCTCTCATATTAGGCGTTTCCATACTGGAGAGAAACCTTTTGATTGCATTGATTGCGGGAAGGCCTTCAAATGTAATGTGTGTGGAAAGTCTTCCCGCAGTGGTTTTTCCATGACCGTACATCAGAGAATTCACACAGGAGAGAAACCTTATGAATGTGATGTTTGTGGGAAAGCCTTTAGCCATCGTATGTCCCTCATTGGTCATCAAAGAGTACATTCTGGGGAGAAACCTTATGAATGTAAGGTATGTGGGAAAGCCTTTAGGCAAAGTACACATCTTGCTATTCATTTGAGAATTCATACTGGTGAAAAACCCTATGAGTGTAAGGAATGTGGAAAAGCTTTTAGAGACAGTTCCCAGCTGGCTGCTCATCAGAGAATTCATACTGGAGAGAAACCTTATGAATGTAAGCAGTGTGGGAAGGCTTTCAGACAGAGGGCATATCTTGTAAATCATGAGAAAATTCATACAGGCGAGAAGCCGTATGAGTGTGAGCAATGCAGTAAAGCCTTCAGCCATACTGCCAGCCTCATAAGGCATAAGAGAATTCATACTGGAGAGAAACCCTATAAGTGTGCTGAATGTGGGAAGGCTTTCGCTGACACATCTACCCGCGCTCAGCATCAAAGACTTCATACTGGTGAAAAGCCCTATATATGTGTTAAATGTGGAAAGGCATTTAGAACAAATACACATCTTAATTGTCATCAAAGATGTCATACTAGAAAGAAACCTTAAATGTAATGCTCATAGCAAAGCCTTTAACCATTGTTAGTCCTTTACCGAAAAACCATTTGAATATTAGGAACAAGATATCTTCAACCAGATTGGACACTTTACGTGGAAGATTTTACATTGGCAAGAGATCTTAGTGAATGGAAGGAATGTGGAAAAGTTCAGAAGAAGCACTTACATTGCTCATTGTTAGTTCATATTATCTTCTGAGGCGTCTTTCTATTTCTTTCCTGCTACCAACTCCTGTGGATGGATCTACTAAATATTTGTGGAATTCACCTGCTTCTTTTGATTTCCATTGGCCTTGTCCAAAACATAGTCATTTCACTATCCCAGTCATCTCTAACTGTTCTGTCATACCTTCTTTTTTCCCTTTTCAAGTTCATTTTTCACATTAGAACCACAATGATCTTTTAAAAATATGAGTAGTTCTATTACTCTCAAAACTCTTGTTGCTAAATTTTAAAACTCTTTGATGCACATAAAGTGCTTAGCACCATGACTGTTTTACTGTCTTTAGGTGGAGAGCACCCCTCTAGTAAGTAGGAAAGACATCTGCACACAGCACACCTGGAGGCCACAAATACAGAGTTCAGGGAATACATGGAGATAGCAAGGGACGTATGGGCAAATGCTGTTATTGGACTAAGGTATTATCCACACATTTCCCTTAGGGAGTTTTAATTGGTGGGTTTACAGTGGAACATGTATGATTTCCAGGAGCTAACACTGTGACTGAAAAGTCACTGTGGCATATTTCCACAGGCCACTTAGGCCACTTTAAATCTGTGGGCAAACTCCTTGAGCACTCTCTTTAAAGGAGATAGTAGAAAGTTGATAGCCCAGTCTGCTAAGTGAGAAAGATATTTCTAAGTTTGTATCTTTAGGCCGCCGCCGTGGCTTGCTTGGCTAATCCTCTGCCTGTGGCGCCAGCACCCTGGGTTCTAGTCCCGGTTTGCTCCTCTTCTAGTCCAGCTCTCTGCTGTGGCCTAGGAAGGCAGTGGAGGATGGCCCAAGTGCTTGGGCCCTGCAGCCGCATAGGAGACCAGGAGGAGGCACCTAGCTCCTGGCTTCGGATCGGCACAGCACCAGCTGTAGCGACCATTTGGGGGTTGAACCAACCGAAGGAAGACCTTTCTCCTTTTCTCTGTCTCTCTCTCTCTCTCACTGTCTAACTCTGCCTGTCAAAAAAAAAGTCTAAGTTTGTATCTCTGGCCACTAGGCTGACTTATCTGGGTATGTATAGAATTGGAAAGTATTAAGTGTGAGCCTTGATTCTGGTAGGGAAAAGTTAAAACGTCTACTTAAGACAAATGCTGAGACAATATAAAATTATAAGAATTCACTGTGTCATACTGAATGCTTGGCAGATGTTAAGATCATGGTTCTTAAGAGTATTTAAAATTTATTTTTAAACTGAACTCTAGAAAGCAGTGTATCTATACTAGGGGTTTTGGAATTGAACATCTTAAGGTGGATGATGATTAGCACATATGATTTGTTTAATATAACAATGTAGTGGCTTTCTCATGACTAATGCTTTTTTCCCTTGTTGATGAGGAAATCTGACCTGATACATAGAGCATGATTTGAGGTGTGGCCAGAACTCTGGCTGTGACTGAATTTTCTGGGAAGAATAGATGCATAATTATTTAGTCAAGGCAAACAGAAATTACCACTATTTAACTAAAGAAATAGAGAACTTGCGTGGTGTATTCCTATTTCAATACCTACGTTCACAGATTTTAAGTTCTAAGGATCCATTATGTTGTTGTGGAATATAGAACAAAGATTAAAGTGTCCTAGTATCAAACCGAGGAAAATAAAATTACAGATGAATATACTCAGGATTTATATATAGTAAGGAAATTATTAACCTTTATGGACAGAATAGAACTTTTGAATAAACAGAAAATAATTTATTCCTGGAAGTTTTATTCAGCATTGTAAAGGTGTCGGTAAATTTGCTCAATTCCAACTACAATGTAATTGCAAAATATTTTTATGTTGACATTTCTGAAAACCATATAGAGTGGTAGTTGGCAAGCATAATAAGAAAAAAATTTCAAATGTTATATACCCATGAGTTTAGTATGTTACAAAAGTGACATTTTCGATGTATCAAGGGGAAAGACATGATTAAATGATCTTTGACAAGTATAGGTGATTTGCCTAGTGGTTAAGATGTAGGTTTGATTGCCTATGTCTAGTATCAGAGTGCTTGGGTTTGAGTCCTGGCTCTGCTCCCAATTCCAGCTTTGTGAAGTGATAATGCAGACTCTGGGATTCAGCAGGTGGATGGCTCAGTACTTGGGTCCCTGCCACCCATTGTGGGAGAACCGGATTGAGTTCTTGGCTCCTGGTGTCAACCTGGCCCAGCCCCAGGCCATTACAGGCAAGTTAAGTGAACGAGGGGGTGGAAACAGTGTCTCTCCTTCAATGTGTCTGAACCTCTCAAAAAAATGAATATTTTTTAAATGACCTTTGATAGTTATCCAACTGGAAATAGCTTCACATTTTACCTCTCCTAGAGAAGTTCCTTCAGTGTACATTAAAGACCTAGTAGGAATCAATACTGTCAGATGCCACATAACATTTCAGGCAATGGCACAACATACAATGGTGGCACCAGTAGCTGTCAGCACATTTCTCAGAATGTGTCTCCACCAAGTGACACATGGCTTTTAATATTATAGAAGAGAATATAGAATATTGCTATCCCTAACCACTGATAGGTTCAAGAAAGCTTTGGTAAGCAGGAAATTCCAGAAGCCAGGAGGGAGAATGTCAGCAAGGATCATGTATGTAAGATTTAAGCCTTTTCCACGGAATGATACACTATGTAAAGCTAAACCGGGTGCGGTAGGTAGAGAGTTTAAACATCGAAAGGATATAGCTCTTATTAAAAGTAGCTGTTGGAAAGCAGGACAAGGTGCATAGTCTGGCAAACCATATCAATAAGCAGCTCTTGGAGAAAAACCAAAATAGATAAAATAGAAATTCTGAACTTCAGTGATGTTCATATAAATGTATTTTTTTAAAGATTTATCTGAAAGAGTTACAGAGAGAGGTAGAGCCAGAGAGAGAGAAAGGTCTTCCGTCCACTGGTTCACTTCCCAATTGGCCACAATGGCTGGAGCTGCACCGATCAGGAGCCAGGAGTTTCTTCTGGATCTCCCACGCGGGTGCAGGGGCCCAAGAACTTGGGCCATCTTCTGTCATTTTCCCAGGCCATAGCAGAGAGCTGGATCGGAAATGGAGCAGCTGGGACTCAAAATGGCACCCATATGGGATGCCGGCACTGCAGGCTGGGGCTTTAACCCACTGCACTACAGCTCCAGCTCCTATAAGTGCATATTTTTAAAGTCCTTCCCCCTCCTCTAACAGACACCAGCAGAATATGAGTATCTAAAGGTTAGATGATACCAGTATTGTCCTATACATAAGAAGCCATATTTTCATATATTAGAAGGATACATTAGAGGAAAGCCACTTGGAAGGGCAACATGATGTGTCAATATTACGAATGTAATCAATCACTTTTGCCATAGTTCCATATCTAGTAACTTCTTGAAAAGCAACTACAGAAGCAGATACATAATCACATTTATTATAGAACTGTGGAAAACTTGGAACAGAACCAGTAAATTTACCACATCAACTATGGAAAGTTGAATAGGTTATTCTGCAGTCACTGGAAAGATATTCACACAAATGTCTTGCTGTTTCTGAATTGAAAGTAATTTTCATAACTAATATTGCATACAAGAACCATAAAGTTAAAATTCTAAGACTACATAGAAATATGTCAGAAAACACGCAAATGGGAACTACATAAACCACTATGCACACAAAAAATCCTCTGGGCATCTGGATGAGTGGCTCTTTTCGTCATTCCATGAGTCTTGCCGTCAACCCAAGGACCAGTAGGGAAATGAGCATTATTTATTTAATGAGTTTCAGACATCCTTGGGAATGTGGATGGTTGTTTGGTCACTGGGTGCCACAGAGCCAGGGCTGCTGGTTTGGAAGAGCGCATGCTGGCAGCGTTTGCC
Source organism: Sylvilagus bachmani (assembly GCA_015711505.1). Lineage (NCBI taxonomy): Eukaryota > Metazoa > Chordata > Mammalia > Lagomorpha > Leporidae > Sylvilagus > Sylvilagus bachmani. The sequence goes on along the minus strand of CM027395.1, from coordinate 1,326,591 downwards.
ACAGCCAGCGACTGTGCCTGACTCAGCCCCTCAGCCTCTTCCGGAGGGGAAATGCAGACCTTGTGTAGCTCGGTCATCCGGGGTTCCAAGACAGCTTGGTCACTTCACCGAGTGGTCCCAGGGCCAGGAGCGCTGGCACGGGGTGTGCGGCCGGTGCTCTCAGCTGTGGTGAGGAGGCCCCCACGGCTCTGAAGGCCGCCTAGGAGAGACGGCTCTAAATATGAATGACGGGCCTTCCAAAAGGTCGTCTGAGGGCGCCTCATCTACTCTAGATCCCCGACTTGGCACGTGTCTCAGCGGCAAATGTCCGCGGGAAGCCAGGGCCCAGGCCTCGCCGCCGCAGGCGTCCACCTCCTCCAGCCCTGCCGCTGCGCCTGCGCGCCCCAAACCCAGCTCCGACTCCCAGGAGCCCGTGGATGCGGCGGTGTATCTGCGAACGACCCGGGCTTCCGGCGTCGGCAGCCCCGATGCGGGAGCCTTGCAGCCGGCCTGCCGCGTCGCCGCCCCGGCTAGGGACTACGTTTCCCGGCGGGCATTGCGCCGCCCCGGCTAGGGACTACGTTTCCCGGCGGGCATTGCGCAGCCCCGGCTAGGGACTACGTTTCCCGGCGGGCGTCGCGCGCAGGGCCCGCCCGCTTCCGGCGGCGAGGGCTGTGGGGCGGGAGCCGGGGGCGCGGCCCCGCGGGTGGCGGGCGTGCGGGAGCGCGGGCGGGCGCCCGGCTCTGGGCGCGGCCGCGGGTGTGGCCGGGGGTGTGTCTGCGGGTGACCGGCGGGCCCCGGGGCGTGTGCGCGGCTCCGGTGACACGAGAGCCACGGCGGGCGCGATGGCCCGCGAGGGCCCCCGCACAAAGCCCAGACCGGGTCGCGGCCCAGCGGCGAGGGCTCCGGCTGCGTCGGGGGGCTCCGCCCGCGGAAGGCCGCGCTCCGGGAGCGGGCTCGCGGCCGGGGAGCTGCGCGGAGCCCTGACCTCGGGGCCTGCGCTCGCAGGTGAGGCTGACAGGTGTCTGGGCTGAGCCGGGGGCGGTGCCGGGGTCGTCCTCTCGGGGTGCGGGAGGGTGGGCTTGGCGCGACCGTGGGGCGCAACTGCCCGGGGTCCGGTGTAGTGCGGGAGGCGGAGATGGGACCGCTCTGCCGGGTCCCGGATTTGTCCAGGCTCGCGCTGGCCAGACCTTCCCCGCCGGCCTGCTCCCAGGGCAAAGCGACCCCCACCCCCAGCGGCCCCTGGGGAGGGTGGGGAGCGGGTCCCACCCCTGGGTCTCTGACCTCTGCGCTCTCCCCTCGCAGCCCTGCCTTCCAGGGACGCTGCCCCGCTCCGGGACGGAGGGCGCAGGCAGGAGGCCGTGGGGACCCGAGGGAAAGCCGTGTCCCAGGTGAGCGCAGTGCAGGCTTGCTCCTCGGTTCTTTAGTTCTCTGAGCACTCGCAGTTTCTAGAGACGTGCTGGGCGCTCTCGTTTCGGTGACTGATGGACTACAGGTGCAGGCCGGCCCGCCTCCTCCTCCTCCCTGGTCACCAGTGTAGTACCCGGGCTGTCAGCACGGACTCGGTGCCAGTCCCGGGAGAAGTGAGTGGTTAAGCCCAGGTCTGCACCCAGCAGCTAGTGGCCTGTTGACAGACAGTCACAGAAGCAGTGAGACGGTGGGAAAGGACAGTTCTTATCCAAGCACTGTGGGAGTGGACTGGAAGGGGCTCCCGGCTTCTAGCTGCTCAGAGGAAGGGCCGGCCGCTTACCAAGCGGGCGATTGTAGAGCCAGGCCTCGAAGGCAGAGATGCTGTAGCAGAATAGAGAAGGGCAGCATTTTAGGGAGAGGAGGAACAGTCTGAAAGCTGTTTTTCCTTCCCTCCCTCCCTTCCTTCCCTTCTTTCTGTTTAAAGATTTCTTTTTATCTGAAAGGCAGAGTTAGAGGGAGGGAACTACAGAGAGAGAGGTCTCCCCAGATGGCTACAACAGCTGGGGCAGGACCAGACGGGAGCCAGGAGCTTCATCTGGGTCTCCCACATGCAGGGGCCCAAATACTTGGCCCCTCTTCCACTATTTTCCCAGGCACATGAGCAGGAAGCTGTATCAGAAGTGGAGCAGCCGGGACTGCAACCAGTGCCCGTGTGGGATGCCAGCATTGCAGGTGGCAGCTTAACTTGCTGTGCCACTATGCTGGCCCCACTCTGAGACTTCTTGAAACACTGCTAAATACGTTTGTTTCTGTCAGCTACGTCTCATAAATATGCAGTAGGCAGCTCATAAGTATAGGAACCAAAATGAAAAATAAAAATTTGAATCATGGCTGCTCTGTGCCCCATCTGGCTTCCTCCTGGGGCACACCCTGGAAGGCAGCATATGGTAGCTTAGGTACCTGGATCCCTTCCAGCCACCTTGGGGACCCAAACTGAGTTCTGGGCTCTGGCTTCAGCCTGGCCCAGCCCTGGTTGTCGTGGGCATTTGAAGAGTGAACCAGTGGATGGAAGATCTCTGTATCTGCCTTTCAGATATTTTTAAAAATGTGCTGGTTTCCACTTGTACCATCCTAACCCGTCTTAAGTGGATGCCTGGGCACGATATGTGGAAGTTATTTATCTCTCGGATCTGGAGGCCGGAAGTCCACGATGGGGTGATGCCATGTGTGTGGCCTCTGGACAGGGCTCCCTTGGCTGTGTCACACGTGGCAGATGGCATTCCTGTGGGAGGGAGGGTCGACATGATGGGAAAGGCTTCCAGCCACCCTCCGGGCTCGGGGGTTGTCGTGTGCTTTTTACAGCACGCACTCTGCAGAACCGGCCAGCGTCTTAACAAGACCTCTATCAGTTCTTCCTGAGGGCCGGGCTGCACTGGCCTGTCTCCCTTCCTCAGCCTCACTAACACCTGTCGCCTGAGGGATCAAATGTCCAGCACGTGAGCCCTTCAGTCACACTCAGAGCATAGTGCTGGGCCTCTGATGACTGCCACGTAGCCAAGCGTGGTGCTCAATTCCAAGTCCCTTTTGACAGTCATTGGGATTGGAAGTAGCTGTGGGGATGGCTCTTTCACTGTAGAACGCCAAGGTAATGAGTGTGCTGGGCTTTGGCTGTTCTCCCTAGAGCCCAGGCAGCCACAGACGTACGTATGGCCAGGGCTATGTGCCACTAGAACTTCACAAAAACCAGGCAGCTGCCCAAGGCTGACACTCCGCTCGTCATTTATGCTCCCCTGGGCCCTTCCCAGCTCAGCGGAGAGAGGGCTGTGCACTCCAGACTGCCCATTGGCTTCCCTGGAGAAGGGCAGCCTCCCTGAGGGGCGGACAGAGCACCACGTGTCCCGGCCCCTGTCGCCTTGGGCTTCTGCTCTCTTTCTGACCGCCTCTCCAAGAACTCAGCCTCCCGCCCCCGTTCTTCACATCCTTGTTCTGTGTTGCATTTCCTTTGACCTCTTCTCAACAGGCCATCTCCTTTCCTTAGATTATCTGGTTTTCTTGTATCTCATTCCCATACTTCAGGAAGTTTTGCCCCAGTCCTTGAAACAGAATATGTGTATTGCATGAATGTTTGAATATAGTCTATTTGAAAGTTAGGGTCATGGGGCCGGTGCTGTGGCACAGTGGGTTAATGCCCTAGCCTGAAGCTCCGGCATCCTATATGGGCGCTGGCTGGTTTGAGTCCCGGCTGCTCCACTTCCAATCCAGCTTTCTGCTATGGCCTGGGAAAGCAGTAGCAGATGGCCCAAGTGCTTGGGCTTCTGCACCCACGTGGGAAACCCAGAGGAAGCTCCTGGCTCCTGGCTTCGGATCGGCACAGCTCCGGCCATTGCGGCCAATTGGGGAGTGAACCATCAGATAGAAGACCTCTCTCTCTCTCTCTGCCTCTCCTCTCTCTGTGTAACTCACTTTCAAATAAATAATCTTAAAAAAAATAAAGAAAGTAAGTAAGTTAGGATCACACAGAGAAAGAAGGAGAGGGAGAGAGAGAGACAGAGAGGTCTTCCACCTACTGGTTCACCCCTCAATTGGCCGCAGCAAACGGAGCTGCGCTGATCCAAAGCCAGGAGCTTCTTCCAGGTCTCTCACATGGGTGCAGGGGCCCAAGCACTTGGGCCATCTTCTACTGCTTTCCCAGTCTATAGCAGAGAGCCAGATTGGAAGTGGAGCAGCCAGGACTCGAAGCAGTGGCCATATGGGATGCCAGCACTGCAGACGGCAGCCCCACCCACTATGCCACAGCGAAGGCCCCTGAATATAATCTTAAAGTTCTCCTGTGGCCAGCATTTTGCTGTTTAGTTTAGTGTTAGAAAACCATTCTTTTTCATTTTAACTTTTCAATTTATGTAAATGGAGCAAATGGTATGTATTTCATATATACAGTTTTTTTAAAAAAAAGATTTATTTATTTATATGAGAGGCAGAGTTAGAGACAGAGACACACACACACACAGAGAGAGAGAGAGAGAGAGAGCGAGAGAGAGAGAGAGATCTTCTCTCTGTTGGTTCACTCCCCAAATGCCACAGTGGCTGGAGCTGTGCTGATCTAAAGCCAGGAGCTTCTTCTCTGTCTCCCAGGACAGGGGCCCAAGGGCTTGGGCCATCTTTTGTCATTTTCCCAGGCCACAGCTGAGAGCCGGATCGGAAGAGGAGCAGCTGGGACATGAACCGGCACCCATGTGGAGTGCCAGCACCGCAGGCAGAGGCTTAGTCTGCTACACCACAGCGCCACCACCATATATACCTTCCCTCCCAAACGTGAAAATATGCCTCATCCCTGATTATAATGAGAATATATTTCTAGAAGTTTTTTTTTTTCCTTGTAGACTCGAGTTTCTTAAGCTTAGGTGAAATCAAAGTACTACTAAAGTTAAACGTACGGGAAAGGCGTTTGGTGAGCATTGGAGATGCAGCGTGGGACACCTGGGTTCAGCTCCCAGCTTTGCTCCTGACGCCAGCTCTGGAAACAGCAGGTGATGACACCTGAATGGGAGATCCGGACTGAGCTATGGCTCCTGGCTGACCTGGCCCCGCCCAGCTGTTGTGAACATTGGGGAACCAGCCAGTGCATGGGGGATCTCTGTCTCTCTCTGACTCTAAGCCTTTCAAATAAATAAAATGTGTAGACAGAAATTTAAAAATAAATACATAGAAAGAACAATAGTAGAGCCTCAAAAAATAGAATTCATACTTTGAGAAACAGTAAACTTAACTGAGAAAAAGTATTAGCAAATATTCTTTCATTCATATTTTTAAAAATTAACTGGGGGCAGGTATTGTGGCCCAGTAGGTTAAACCTGCTTGGGACACCCACATCCCGTATCAGAGCCTCGTTCAAGCCTCTGCTGCTCTGAGCTCCTAATCCAGCGTCCCACTGATGTTCCTGGGAGGCAGCAGATGGCAGCTCAGGGACTGGGTCCTTACACTCATGCAGGAGACCGAGGCAGCACCCTGGCTCCTGGTAGTGGCCTGGCCAAGCCCTGGCTGTTGCCAGCATTTGAAAAGTAGAACAGTGGATGGAAGATCTCTCCTTCCCTCCCTTTTTTCTTCCTCATTCTTTCTTTCAAATAAATAAATAAATAAGCAAATAAATCATTTTTATTTAGTTAGTTTTTTATTTATTTGAGAGACAGAGTTACAGACAGTGAGAGTGAGAGTCAGAGAGAAAGGTCTTCCGTGGATCACTCCCCAGGTGGCTGCAACGGCTGGAGCTGCGTCGATCCAAAGCCAGAAGCCAGGTGCTTCTTTCCCGGTCTCCCAGGTGAGTGCAGGGGCCCAAGATTTGGGCCATCTTCTACTGCTTTCCCAGGCCACAGCAGAGAGCTGGATTGGAAGAGGAGCAGCCGGGACTAGAACTGGTGCGCATATGGATGTCGGTGTCGCAAGTGGAGGATTAACCTACTGTGCCACGGTGCTGGCCCCAAATAAATCTTTTTTAAAAGACTCATTGAACTGATCCAAGAAAACCATTTGAATGAATTTTTTCCTATAAAATACTTTTTATTTTTCCTTTAAGATTTTAACAGAAAATATTTCTGTAAGGATAGAATTGTTTTTGCTTTTTCTGGTTTTATGTTTTTCGCATCTATGAGGAGTTGAATCACTGTGTCCAGTGCTTATTCAGGTGCAGATTTTTTAAAAAAAATATTTATTTATTTATCTGTTTGTTTGAAGGGCAGAGTTACAGAAAGGAAGAGACAGAGAGAGGTCTTCCATCTGCTGGTTCACTTCCCAGATGGCTGCAACAGCCAGAGCTGCACTGATTAGGAGTCAGGAGCTTTTTCCTGGTCTCTCACGTGGGTGCAGGGGCCCAAGAACTTGGGCCATCTTCCCCTGTTTTCCCAGGCCATAACAGAGAGCTGGATGGGAAGTAGAATAGCTGGGTCTTGAACTGGCGCCCATACGGGATACCAGCACTGCAGGGGGCAGGTCCCAGGTGCAGATTCTGTACCTGTGTAGTGTTTTCTCTGCAGTATGGTGTGAATCTTTGGAAATCTGCGTATTTATGTCGCAGCAGCATGGGTAAGAATAGGATCTGCACATTTGGGAGTGGTTTATGCCCTAAGGAAGAAGGTTGGTGTAGACATCAGCAGGAGAAGCATGTGTTGTTTTCTAGTGGGTCATGATTCACATCAGGATGAATGGCTATCAACAAGTATCACTGCTGTTACTGGAATGGAACATTTTAATGAGAAAAATAGCTGGACCCCACTCAGGTAGTTCTTATCAGGAGCTAGCAGTCCACATCTAGTGCTTACAGCACAGTGCCAGCACATAGCAAGGCCTCGATGCTGTTGCCGTTAGCACCCACATGCCCTAGGGGTGGTTGTAGCGCTTCACAAGCAGACCACTTAGATGGTGGGCTTTTTTTTTTTTTTTTTTTTGACAACTAGAATTACAGACAGAGAGAGAGAGAGGTCTTCCATCCACTGGTTCACTCCCCAAATGGCCACAGTTGGAGCTGGGCCAATCCAGAGCCAGGAGCCAGGAGTTACTTTTGGGTCTCCCATGCAGGTGCAGGGGCCCAAGCACTTAGGCCATCTCCCACTGATTTCCCAGGCTGTAGCAAGGGAGCTAGATCAGAGGAGGAGCAGTCAGGACTAGAACTGGTGCCCATATGGGATGCTGGCACCACAGGTGGAGGATTAACCTACTGCGCCACAGTGCCAGCCTCTGGTAGGCATTTTTGAACGTATATAACCTGGCTGGCTCCAAGGCTCACTTGGCTAATCCTCCGCCTGCAGCGCCAGCACTCCGGGTTCTAGTACCGGTTGGGGCACCGGTTCTGTCCCGGTTGCTCCTCTTCCAGTCCAGCTCTCTGCTGTGGCCTGGGAAGGCAGTGGAGGATGGCCCAAGTGCTTGGGCTCTGCACCCGCATGGGAGACCAGGAGGGAGCACCTGGCTCCTGGCTTCAGATCTGCGCAGCACCGGTAGTGGCGGCCATTAGAGGAGTAAACCAATGGAAGGAAGACCTTTCTCTCTGTCTCTCTTTCACTGTCTATAACTCTCTCTCTCCCTCCCTCTCTCTCTTTCTAACTCTGCCTGGCAAAAAAATTAAAAATTAAAATTTTTAAAATAAAAAAAAAAATTTTAAATATATAACCTGGGACAGAATTTGGCAACCTTGGCCTGTGAGGCAGATCTGGCCCCTGTCACTTTTTGGATGGCTGACAATGGTCTTTACTTTTTTCAATCATTGAAAAAAGAAAGTATTTTTATGATGTGAAAATGATAAGAAATTCAATTTTGGGTCCAAAAATAAAGTTTCATTGGAGCACAGCATCCTGCTCGCTTGTTTATGTGCTGTCTGTCTCTGTCTTGGTGCTGCACCGGCGAAGCTGAGTAATTGTGTCAGCGGCTGTGTGGCCCTAAACCCTGAAATACCTTCTGGCCCTTTGCAGAGATGCCGTGCTGACCTCTGACGTGGAGCAGGGCCTGAGCTGCCCCGGTCGAGTCCTGGCTCGGCGGTTCATTGCCTTTGTGAAGTGCCATATTTCCTCTCCATTAAGGTGGTGATAGTGACCATGCCAACTGTTAACATTGTCCTGCGGATGAAATAAGCTCATAAATAAACATATAGGATTGTGTCTGGAATGCTGTACGTGCTGTCAGCTATTACTGTGTTGCTGCTGCTGTTTATGGTGATGTGTTTGCCAACAGCAGTCGTTGATTCTGTACATAAAGAGCTGTCTGCATAAACAGAAAATATCTTAGGGTGCATGGGTATTGTTAATGTGGAGTTTTTGGCTGTTTTTTTTCCAAGTATTATAGAAGGGGTGGCTACACTGTGTGGGGCTCTTCAGTCTCCAGCCAAAGAGATTTCTCCATGAGGAGTTTCTCATTTTAGTTGCAAAACCCTTTGACTTGTCCTTACACTATTCCATTAAAAATGTCTTCAAAGTTAAAGATTAAGTTAAAGAACATGGGCTCTTGTATCATTCAGCAGATCTAAACCTCAAAGGGACTTCTGTTTATAGCAGAATAATGAGATTTGTTAACTAAAAGATTTGCCTGTGGGTCTGTGTTGTGACTTGTCAAGGTATTCAGGTTAGGTTTGGTGCTGTCAGATGTGGGGTAGCCAGTGACACTCTGATTGGAAGGATGAGCAGGTGAAGTTTAGTGCTCACAAATTCCAGGGAGAAGAGAGAGACGTGTGAGGCCAGGCCCATGGGAAGGGTTGGGTGGCTTTAACAGTTGGGGAACTGCAGGAGGAGGGAGGCCTTGTGGGCCAGAGCCTTTACCGGGGCCCATGGTATTGCTTATGTGGGCTCCCTGAGGCACTGATCTGAGGAGAGTGTGTAGTTACGTGAGAGACCTTGGGGGCTACATTCTCAGGTTTATACGACTTAAGGCAGAAGTCAGGTAGTTGGTCAAGAGGTTCAGGACGTGGTTCCTCACTCATCTAGAACACAGAAATGGGAATGGGGTGGAAACTACCTCACTCTATGTGGGTCAAGGGTGACAGGCCAGGGGCAGGACAGCAGGCTGGATGCCGAGGCACAGCAGGGTAAGCCCGAGTCAGGAAGGTGAGCATTGGCGTTCATTCAGCATTGACATCAGCATGCCTTGCAATCTGTACATGTGTGTATGTGATTGTTTAAGATGGGATGCTGTGTGTGCGTTGGCATTGAATATATATTGTCATGCTGTGTACATGTGTGTCTATTACCTCATTTAAGCTGCATCGCAATCTGTGAGGTTAGTGTTGTTGACTTTTTCCACTTTTCGGAGCCAACTGAGGTTTTGGAGCTACTGAATACTGAAATCTGAATTTCGCCTCTGGGGCAGTCTGACCTTTTTGCTTGTTGATTTAAGTATATAGTATGAAAACCCCACTGCTAGGCCAATGCCGTGGCTCAACAGGCTAATCCTCTGCCTTGCGGCACCGGCACACTGGGTTCTAGTCCGGGTCGGGGCACCGGATTCTGTCCCTGTTGCCCCTCTTCCAGGCCAGCTCTCTGCTCTGCACCCGCATGGGAGACCAGGAGAAGTACCTGGCTCCTGGCTTCAGATCAGCACGGTGTGCCGGCTGCAGCGCGCCAGCCGCAGCGGCCATTGTAGGGTGAACCAACGGCAAAGGAAGACCTTTCTCTCTGTCTCTCTCCCTCTCTCTCTCTCTCTCTCTCACTGTCCACTCTGCCTGTCAAAAAAAAAAAAAAAAGAAAAGAAAAGAAATAAAAAAAGAAAAGAAAACCCCACTGCTACCAGCCATTTAAATCTACTTTCTGTTAGCCACTGATTTCTGAGTCAGTCAGACTAGAAGTGACTAAATGTTAGAAATGTATTGGACAGTCTCAGAGCTGCGTGCTGGAAGGGTGACAGTGAGCTGCATACCCATCTGTTAACAACGCCCCAGCCCGCCAGTGCGTGCCCACGGCTCCTTCCTGTGCTTCCCGGCTCCCCGAGGTGACACCTGGGCTCTTAAAGGCACTTTGTGAATTCAACACCTTACCATCTTTTTCATTCTTATCACACACTCATTTTTGTTTTTTGGGAAAAAGCACTGTTAGGGCTTTTGTTTTTATGAACATCTAGTGAGCACTTCAATAAGAAAAGAAGCCCTTAGAACTCAGTCCAGGGATGAGTTGTGTCCCCTTTGAGGCGCATCTCCAGGTTTATTTCCCATTCTTGTTTGCTCCGCGTCATGCCCGTGTCTCCAGGTTGCGCACTGTTCTAGTGCCTGCTGTGCAAGAACGACTTAGCCTTCATTCTTTGTTGTTTCGATTTGCTGTCAAATCATTTCTGTATGTATGCTCACCTCCACAAAACTGCAAATTCTCCAGGGAGGGGCCCTTTGCTCATCTGGAGGTTGTGACACAATGAAGCAGCTGAGCTGTAGATCGCCAAACGGATGATCCCTATCCTGAATGCCGACAGGTAGTTAGACCACCGTGTCACTTCTCTCGGGCAGTGCCCTAACAAGCTGCGGCAGCCTGGCCATCTCCAACCTCAGGCTTCTGTTTCTGAGATCAGGGTGTGGGCAGGTTCGGTTTCCCCGGGGCTGTTCTCCTTGGCTTCCTGATGGCGACATCTTCCCGGTGTCCTCACATGGCCTTTGCACTCTGCGTGCCCATCCCTGGTCTAAGACACCAGTCAGGTTAGCCAGGGAGGCACCCATGTGGCCTCGTGTGACTATAGCTCCTCAAAGGCTCTTTCTCTAAACACAGCGACATCCGAAAGGACCAGGCTTGGGGGACGCAGTTCTGTAGGAGCTCTCCAGTCGTGAGGGGGTAAGAACGTGCTTGTGTCATTGCAGAGCTTGGTGGAATTTGGAGATGTGGCCATAGATTTCTCCCAAGAGGAGTGGGAGTGGCTGAACCCCGCTCAGAGGGCACTGTACCGGAAGGTGATGCTGGAGAACTACAGGAACCTGGCGTCGTTGGGTAAGGGCGCTCCTGTCCCCTCGCACCTACCCTGTCAGGCTGCTGCCGTGCCCGAGAAGTCCTCCTTTATCTGTCAGCTAAGGAGTCCACCCTGTGGTCTGGACAGACCCGCAGCGTGACCACCTCCTATTTCTTATGTATCCAGGACTTTGTGGTTCTAAGCCTGCTGTGATCTCATCTTTGGAACAAGGAAAAGAGCCCTGGGCAGTGAAGAGAAAGATGGCAAGAGGCTGGAGCCCAGGTGAGTGTGGAGAAGTGACTGGGTGGGCAAAACCACTGCCTCAGACATGCAGCATCGCCATGACTCCTCCTGAGCCTACCTGGAGGCCAATCCAAGGCCTCTTTAGCAGGAGCCTGGCTCTGTCCTTAACTATGCTCCCTTCCTTCTGAAGATGACTTATTTTCCTCTACTCTGTATCCCATATTTTCCTGGCTCCTCCTCCCTTTGTCATGGAGTCATCTCTTTAAAAATATCTTTAAAAATGTTTTTGACTGATTCTGATGTACCTTTTGCTGTCTTATTTTTCTGATGAATGGCTGTTTCATGTATGGACTTATCTTTTCACTAGTGCTGAGTCTTGGCTTTGAGTAAGGCTGTCAGGTGCTGGTTGGTAATCTGAACATAAGCTGTTAAAGAAAGCATTGCACAGAGAGATGAGTCATGTTTATGCAACTTAAATGGAGTAGAAACTGATGTTCTAAGGATGGCAAGTGTATATAGGGACTTTGGGGGAAAAAGTAAAATTATTCCCAGTTTTAAGCTGGAGAAATAAGAAATGAGACTGGAATCTTGAGCAGAAACATGAGGAGATGGGCAGATAAGGAGATGAGTTTGGGTGGATTGTGATACTTTGGGGGTCAAGTGTATTTCCCGGTGTCTACAGGCAGAGTGCAGTTGGGTTATTGGCTGTCAGGAGAAAAGAACACTGACTCTGATTTGATGGAATATTCTTACAGATATTGCGGTGATATTTGTACTGTTTGGGAGTACAGAGATTTCAACCACAGCATTATTTCTGGAACAGCAAATAATCAAGTAAGACAAGGAATCAGAATTGAAGATTTCCTCTGGAGATTTTATTATAATAGGAAATGGTAACATTTCTGAAGAATTGAGCATATTTAAGACCTCTTTGTTCCAGTTTTACCTCAGGGGCAAGTTTGTGTTGACAGAATAGGACAGGTTGCTCACAGTTCTGGGTCACGTGAGCCATCGTGTCACACAAGAAGACAAGGATGATACATTGGTGAAGGGTTTCAGTTTAACTTCTCATTAGATCATGTGCTTTGAGCTAGTTTTACGAGACAGACTATTTTTTTTCTCCTACAGAACTTTCATCTGTTGTTGAGATTCTGCTTAGTCTAACAAAGACTTGTGCTTTTAAGGGCAGGATCTGGGCTTTTATTCTTAGCATTCTAACAAGAAAGGGCATGTACAGCTAGAGGTGAAATTTTCGCTAGATAAAGTGGAGAAGGAGTCAAAGGCATTTGACTTAATAAGGCTTCAGTAATCGGATCATACAGGAGTTTTCTTTAGAGCTTCTCCTTCCTATTTGTTTATGTCAGCAGCACTTTATCTTAGATTCAGATGTTGTCAGCTATCTCAACTCTTGATTTTCAATTTCCTTTTCCTAGCGTGCGGTTCAGTATTTAGGTGGGACAGCTCGTGTTGTATCCTTTAGGAATGTAGCCACACAGACTTAGGAGTATATGGTTGTTGAATATTGCTGGTCATATAAAAATGCTTCCAAAATGACATGCTTTTTAGAGTTTTAATTCGCCTAGTTACATTTTGATAGCTTTCTTCTGCCTAACACATGAGAGATATTTGCTTGCTTTCTTAATATCTTTCAGACTTGAACACTGTGAAGGAAAGTAGGAAGTTTCCTTCAAAGAGGGACGTTTGTGAAGAAAGGTTACCCCGGGCAGTGAGGACAGAGAGACTCGGAAACTGCAGTCTGGAATACTCTATGTTGGGGGACTATGATGCTCTATTTGAGACAGGACCGGTAAGTCAGGAGATAACTCTAGGTAACAAAAAATACGCTTCATAAAACACCAACAAAAACCCAACTGTTTAGGACTGCAGTGACTCCAGGGAAGTTTCCACTTGCATACAAGGTCTCCAATAGGCACAGTATCCCTCTAGAGGAACGAGTTTCATATTCTTGATAAGCATTAGACATGCAGGGAAAAATTTCATTATAATGATGATAAACACACCTGTGTAGATCATAAATATTTGACTTGTTATACATGAGAGAAAGTTTTAAGCAGGATCTCAACCCTTCCTTTTCATTTAAGAGTTCACACAAGAGGAAACCCCTGCAGATTTACTGAAAAATGTGACAAAGCATCAGACAGCACTAAAAAATTCATGCTGCCTGTGAGGTCATTCTCTTCCACAAAATCAAATTCTCCCCAGAATCAACAGTGTCTCCTGTTTTCTGTTTTATTTTTCCCCCTGAAACATGTATGATGTAATTAGGCCTGACCTGGATCACTTAGAACCTGAGTGCCTGTTTCACACTGTGCAGACACAGCCTGCTGGCCTGGTTTGTGAGTGTGTTTTGATCCAGAACATGTCTGTGTCACCCAGGGCCTGGGGAGTGTCACAGATATGGCCTTAGACTCCTCCCAGCTGGGCCCAGCGCAGAAGAGCCTCTGGAAGAGTGCAGTGTGGGAGAACCACAGTGACCTGGAATCTCCAGGTAAGGAGGTCCCTCTCCTGAATCTAAGTCTGCCTTGGGGAGGCCCCATAGTCAGACCTCAATTTTGAGTTCTGGAGGAGGAAGGGGGGTCTTCCAAGTGCTGGCCTGAATTTCTGCTCCCAGTTACTGAGGTAACAGCTTGGCATTTGTGGAGTTGAAAGTTGGTATCAACGTCTCTGATATCTTTCAGATCCTTCTCACCTGTCTTCCTGCATTTTCTTGCAATGACACTTTCCTATCAAAACCAAGGACCTTGCTCCTGAAGTTTGGAAAGCAGAAAGGATGACCAAATCCTGTCTCTTTTCACTCATGCAGAACATTGTGTTCCAAAGCCCAATTTCGTCTCGTTACTGGAGGAAGGGAAGGAGCCCTGGATGGGGAGGAGAGATGTGTTCTCACGTGAGTGTGCGAGAGTCTGGTGTGGACAAGCCAGTGCAGGTGAGAGTGTAGTTTTCATCAGAGAGGCTGAACCCTCATTGTTGTGCAGTAGGGACCTTCAGAGTCCTCCAGGTCTGCAGAGAAAATCACACTCTGACACTGCAAAATTAATTCTTCCTTTTTGTCCCCTTCTCTAACCATAACTCATGGCCATGGAGTGTTCTCTTTTCTTGGCACTGGGACACACATCAGCCAGCCTCTTAGTTCCTTATGGGGCCTCTTGCTGACCCTGATGTACTTTTGAGTTATTTTCCAAAGACCGAGTCTTCTGTGTCCCAGTGACTTGTTCGTTCACTGTATGATACGTCCATTCTGTAAGAACAACAAATGGAGAGTTATGCAAGTGAGCCGCGCTGCTCGGGATTGGCAAGCAATCGGAGAAGGGGAGAACATACACATAGACGTGAACTGTCAGAGCTGCTCTGATGGAGAGGATGAGAACGTGCTTATGGAGGACTTGCATGAACTGGAGTTTGCAGGTCTCAGACAGGGCCTTAGGAGAGGTTCTCCGCAGTGCCTCCTGCGTGTCAGTAGAACGGGCGAGGCAGAAGTTGTATGGCAAGCAGACAGTGATACACAAGGGAAAGAAAGAAATTTTCTTCAGAAGTGATGCTCTCTAAAAAAGGAAATCCCACCACTTATTTGTAAAAGGATGGAAAACCATGACCCATGATCACAGCATGTTAAAATGTTGTGACAGCTTTGGACTCTCTGAAGTGGTATGACATATTTTTTACAAGTAGGAATTACAAATTGAATATCCCTTATCAGAAATGCTTGTACCAGAAGTATTTCAGATTTCTGAGTTTTTCAGATTTTAGAATATTTGTGCAGACTTTATTGGTTCAGCATTCTTAATTCAAAAATGTAAAATTCTTCATAATCTAAAACTTTTTAGCCTTTGTGTCAACACTTAACATGTTTTGGATTTTTAGTTTTCAGATTAGGGATGCTCAAATTGGGTAGCTACTGTATTCAGCTATATGTGCAGACGTGTTTCATATGCAATCCATGTTGCATGTATCTTGCTCGTTTGGTTTACTTCATGTTTCTTGGTATTAAAGATTAACAGGATATGTTTCTTTGTCAGTGAAAATGGTACATTTTGGGATTGTTTGTCCCTTTATGTGAGCATCTACTAGGCTATGAAAGTTTGACTTGTTTTTAGTGACTATGGCAACAGCTAGATATACTGATTTAATGACATCCTCAAAGCATTGGGTGTTTACATTCCAAATTTTGTGCATTATTTAGTCAAAGACTAAATAGCTAAATTTTTTGTTTTATTATGAAAGAGATTGAATAGTTTACCCTAAATTTGGGTTTTTTTCCTTTCCTGTATTCTTGAATATTTTATTAACAGCCCCAATAGCTTTTATTAATAAGTATGCTAACAGTATTGTTTCAAATAATTTTTACATATTATAATAATTTTTAATTAGGTTTTTCAAAATTGTGATCTGTAAAATAATTTTAAATGTTTGTGTAGTCTGTTATTCCAATTATGCTATCTACTGTATGTGTCCTTAGAAATGTGATACATATATCACATACATATAGACCATGTAGCTTTACAATATATGTATATACCATAATTCATTTAAATAATCTGCTACTGAGGATATTTGAACATTTATGTCTTTTCCAATTATTACCTATAATCAACATAAAATATATTCCTAGAAATGAATTTGCTTGGGCAAAATATACATATCTAAAGGTTACATGGATATTTTATTATAACATTGGTGAAGAATATGTGAAAATACCTGTTTCTGAACATCATTACAAATTTGGATATTTTATATTTTTGCCAAGTTGTTGGGTGAAAAGCATGGTTTTTATTTATTTATTTATTTGAAAGTCAGAGTTAGAGAAAGAGAGAGGTCTTCTATCCACTGGTTCACCCCCAGTTGGCCGATCTGAAGCCAGGAACAAGGAGCTTCTTCCGGATCTCCCATGTGGGTGCAGGGCTTGGGCCATCTTTCACTGCTTTCCCAGGCCATAGCAGAGAGCTGGATGGGAAGTGGAGCAGCAAGGACTCGAACCAGTACCCATATGGGATGCCGGCACTGCAGGCAATGGCTTAACCCGCTAAGCTACAGCACCAGACCTGGAAAAGCATGTCTTATTGCATTTCCCTGGCTGCTTGTGATGCTGAGAATGTAGATATTTGAATTCACTTAGTGGGGAGGCATTGTGGCACAGTGGGTTAAGTTTCTGCTTATGACACTCACATCCCATATTTGAAAGTGCCAATTTGAGTCTCAGTTCTCTGCTTCTCTGGTCCAGCCTCCTGCTGATGACCCTGGGAGTCAGCAGGTTATTCCTGGAGTGCGTGAGACCCTGCCACCTGAGTGTGAGACCAGGGTGGAATTCCTGGGTTCTTGGATTGGAAGAATTTATGTTCTGAAGATGTCCATAATACCATTGCAGATACAATGTAATCCTTATCAAAATTCCAATGGTATTTTTGATAGAAATAGGAAAAAAATCCTGAAATATGTATGGAACTTCAGAAGACTCCAAATAACTAACGTAATTTTGAGCAAGATGAACAAAGCTAGAAGAATCACACTTCCTGACATTTCCAAATTGTAGTAACCCAAGTTCCATGTTACTGACATAAAAACATAAGATATATAAATTAGTGGAATAGAATAGAAAGCCCAGAAGTAAACCCATGCATATAAAGTCAACCGATCTTTGACAAAAATGTTAAGAGTACACAAGAAGAAAAGAATTGTGTCTTTAATATATAGTGTTGGGAAAACCGGGTGTCTACATACCAAAATAAGTTTATAGAGTTCTGTCTTACACTGTGCATAAAAATCAACTCAAAATTGACTAAAGACTTAAACATAAGACTCAGAAACTTTAAAAGTACACGGAAATATGGAAGAAAAGCTCCATCATATTGGTCTTGGCAATGATGTTCTGGACATGGCACCAAAAGCACAAAGAAACAAGTGGTGCTATCTGAAACATTTATATACAGCAAGGGAGACAGTCAGAGTGAAAAGGCTGTGAAATGGGGGAAAACACTTACAAACCATGCATCCAATAATAGCAAAGACACATAAGGGACTCATAAAATAATAGCAAAAAAGAAAAGCTAGAATTTTAAAACGACAGATGGCCTGAATGGACATTTTCCCAAAGACGACATACAAATGGCAAACACGCACATGAAAAGTTGCTCAGCATCACCAACCATCAGAGAAATGAAATCAAAATCACCATGAGGTAACTGCTCATAAATGCTGGGACAGCTATTATCAGAAGGTAAGAAATAAGTGTTGGAGAAGATGTGGAGAAAAGAAACCTCATGCACTGTTGATGGGAACGTAAATTTGTACAACCATTATGGAGAACACTTTGGAGGTTTCTCAAAAAAAGTAAAAATAAAGTTACTCTATGCTCTAGCAGCCCAGTAGTGGATATATATACAGAAGAAATTGGTACCTCGAGCACACCAATACACCCATATTCCCTGCAGCATTAGTCACAGCAGCCAGAGTGTATAGTGACAGACGAACAGGTAAAATATGGTATGTAAATATTACATATATGTTTTATATATGTGTATGTGTAACATTTCTAGCATATATATCTATAAGTAGGTGTATGAATGCAATGGCATCAATTCGGCCTTAAAAGTAGTCTTGCCATTTGCAACATAGAGACATTAGGCTCAGTAGCATAAACCAGACATGGAAAGAGAGGTATTGTATGGGAGATCTACAAAAGCCAAACTCGGGGTTGAGAGTAGAAGGTTGATTACCAAGGGTCAAGGGCTGTGAGAAATGGGGAGATATTAGTTGAAGGGTACAAACTCTAGTTATAAGACTAATAAGTTCTGGAGACTTAACATATAGCATTGAGGCTAAACTAATAATGTATTGTACACTTTTCTGAGAGTAGATCTTGACTCATCTCACCACACACAGAAAATAGTAAATATACAGAGTGATAAATAAGTTACAGTGCTTGATTGTAGCAATCATTTCACAATGTATGCATATATCTAAACATGTTGTACACCTTACATATATACAAGTTTAGTTTGACAAGTTTTCCTCTATAAAGCTGGAAAAAAATGTTTATTTCAAAAAAAGAAATAACTTTCAAGGCCCCAGTAAGAAATGGTCAGCGAAGTGAGAATTTTTTTCAGGCTTGTGGAAATAAGTAGAAAAGTGATTCATGTGATTATTGAGCTTTCATTCAGATGCAATGCACCAAATAAAATATCATTAATAGAAACAGCCTTGGGAGCCAGCGCCATGGCTCACTTGGTTAATCCTCCGCCTGAGGCGCCAGCATCCCATATGGGCGCCGGGTTCTAATCCCGGTTGCTCCTCTTCCAGTCCAGCTCTCTGCTGTGGCCCAGGAGTCAGTGGAGGATGGCCCAAGTGCTTGGGCTCTGCACCTGTGTGGGAGACCAGGAGGAAGCACCTGACTCCTGGCTTCGGATCAGTGGAGCGCTGGGGCCATTCAGGGGGTGAACCAACAGATCCTTCTCTCTGTCTCTCTCTCTAACTATCTGTCAAATAAATAAGAAACAAAAGACATTCAAAAAAGTTTTCAGTCACCAGAAATTTGGATAATTTAAAAAAAATAGAAACAGCCTTTTCTGGTTATAACAAAGTAAGTGGGCTTTCAGGTAATGCTAATGAGCGTCAAGGAACACAAAGTCTTTTGCGTGCTTGGTGTGCTCCTTTGAACAGCTGTCGTGATGTAGTGGCTCTGCATTCCGTAGTGTCTGCTCTGGCTTCCGAAGCAGGGTGGATGCAGTGAGAGGAAGATAAGGGCAGAGACTGTCACAGTCTGTGAACTTGGCCTGTTCTGGTATGTAACCAAGTCTGCATAGACCTTTTCACCTACTTACCTCCGCTAGGTCCCTGGATGAATTCAGTCTGCAGTCTTACACCATACAATCCAGGTTCATAGAGGTGCAAAATGTATGACCATAGTTAATTAGTTCATCAACTTTCCTTTTATCAGATGCCTTTTCTCCCCTAGCAAATGATAAAGGAAATGCCTGTTTTCTTGATGTGTTTCAGGCCAACAATCTGTAAAGCAGGACTCATGTGCTGCAAGGATAACGGACAGAACTTCACACACTAAACTTGAATGTTCCAATTTCAGAGAAAATTGGGATTCTGAGTGTGTGTTTGGAAAGACGTTAGTAAGTCAAGAGACACAGTTCAGGCAAGAGACCATTACTCATAACAAAACCCACTCTAGGGAGAGTGTGTATAACAAATCTGGAAAGTGTTTCCACTTGGACAATTCAGAAGAGAGACTTCACAATCCCAACTCAATTAAAATTTTCCCAAAAAGTTCAGCAGTAATAAAACATACAGGAATCTATGCGGGAAAGAAGCTTTTCAAATGTAATGAATGTAAGAAAACTTTTACCCAGAGCTCATCCCTTACTGTTCACCAGAGAATTCATACTGGAGAGAAACCCTATAAATGTAATGACTGTGGAAAGGCCTTTAGTGATGGTTCCTCCTTTGCACGCCATCAGAGATGTCACACTGGCAAGAAGCCCTATGAATGCATTGAATGTGGGAAAGCTTTTATACAGAACACATCCCTTATCCGTCACTGGAGATACTATCACACTGGGGAGAAACCTTTTGACTGCATTGATTGTGGGAAAGCCTTCAGTGATCATATAGGGCTTAATCAACATAGGAGAATTCATACTGGAGAGAAACCTTACAAATGTGATGTTTGTCACAAGTCCTTTAGGTATGGCTCATCCCTTACTGTACATCAGAGGATTCACACTGGGGAAAAACCATATGAATGTGATGTTTGCAGAAAAGCCTTCAGCCATCATGCATCTCTCACTCAACATCAAAGAGTACATTCTGGAGAAAAGCCTTTTAAGTGTAAAGAATGTGGGAAGGCTTTTAGGCAGAATATACACCTTGCTAGTCATTTAAGGATTCATACTGGGGAAAAACCTTTCGAATGTGGGGAGTGTGGGAAGTCCTTCAGCATCAGTTCACAGCTTGCCACTCACCAGAGGATTCATACTGGAGAGAAACCCTATGAATGTAAGGTTTGCAGTAAAGCATTTACACAGAAGGCTCACCTTGCACAGCATCAGAAAACTCATACAGGAGAGAAACCCTATGAATGTAAGGAGTGTGGCAAAGCCTTCAGCCAGACCACACACCTCATTCAACATCAGAGAGTACATACTGGAGAGAAACCGTATAAATGCATGGAATGTGGGAAGGCCTTTGGGGATAACTCGTCATGTACTCAACATCAAAGACTCCACACTGGCCAGAGACCTTATGAATGTATTGAATGTGGAAAGGCCTTCAAGACAAAGTCATCCCTTATTTGTCACCGCAGGAGTCACACTGGAGAGAAACCGTATGAATGTAGTGCATGTGGCAAGGCCTTCAGCCATCGCCAGTCCCTTAGTGTGCATCAGAGAATCCATTCTGGAAAGAAACCATATGAATGTAAGGAATGTAGGAAAACCTTCATCCAAATTGGACACCTCAATCAACATAAGAGAGTTCATACTGGAGAGCGATCCTACAACTATAAGAGAAGTAGAAGAGCCTTCCGGCAAACCGTGCACTTTGCTCACCATCAGCGAATGCACCCTGGAGAGTCCTCAACACGCCCTTCTTTACCTTCCACATCAAGTTCTGTGGATCTGTTTCCCAAATTTCTCTGGAATCCATCCTCACTTCCATCGGCATAGTCTGAAGACCACATCATTTCAGACAGACAATCCAATGGTTTGGAAACTGATCTCCCTGCCCTTTTGTTTTATTCTACTATTGTCCCTTATATTGCAGGCAGACTGACTTTTTAGATGTAATTGTATTTAATTCACTCATAAAAAACTGTGTTGAAATCTTCTAAATTGCTTAGTGCATAAGATTTGCTTAACATGGTTACTGGGCCATACTAAGTGTTCGGTAAGTTTAGCTCTTAAAAAAACTTATTTAGAACATTGAAAAGTTAGCATAGTCAGCTCTGGTTTTTAAAAAACTGATGTAATAGAGTGAGGCAAGGAGAAACCAGATTTGAGATCAAGAACTGGAGTTTTTGAGGTAGTTGTTAAGGTTTTGCCATGTTGTTTTAAGATTTGATTACATAGCACTGAGTTAATGTTGGCCCTTTCCATTGGGTCTTCATGAATATAAACTGATGTGAACTTGGTGGTAAGAAAATTTAACTTTACTATATACATTTGATGGCAGTCTTAGAAACTCTAGTGAACACAAATGAGTAGGCCATTAGGACAAATGAATTAAAACAACCAGGAATATGTAAGGTTTATAACTACTGACATGCTACTGAAGAAGTAGAAAGGTTGCCAAGATTTGATCTCTTTGAAGTCACTTGGCTTATGAATAAATTATATTAAATTTTTGAGGAATCATTACCTTTGAGGTACACTGATTTAGGTTAACAAACTGACTTGTGACCAAAGTCTCACTGGCTGTTCTTGTATAGTTCATGGGTAATTTTTTTAAAAAAAAAATTTTCAAAAGGTTGTAAAAATGAATATTTTCAATATAATTATATGAAGTTTAATTCTGTGTATTTAAATAAAATTTTATTGACATAGAGCTAAACATTTCATTTACATATCATCTACATCTTGCTTTCAGGCCAAAATGACAAAGTTGAGCTCTTCTGACAGAGACCATGTGGCCCAGAAGCCAAAAATGTCTACTGTCTCTGATCCTTTTCAGTAAGATGCTGCCAGTCCCTGTTGTAGACCACAGGTCAACAGACTAAAGATACAGGGCCAAATTCTGTCTACTACCTGGTTTTGTAAATGGAGCTTTCCTGAGCTAAAGCCATGATCATTTGTTTACCTATTGTCTGTGGCTGCTTAGACCACTGTGACAAAGCTGAGTAGTTGGAACAGAGACTGTGTGGCCTGTAATATTTACTATTCGTTCATAGAATATTTGCCAACTTCTGCTCTGCAGTAGAGGAGAATATACAAATAGTTCTAATTTTATGGTAATAATAAGTCTCTGACATTAAAAAAAGACAAACTAAAATAATTTATAAATAGAGATTAAAGAAGACTATTAAGCTATATTGAAAGATAGAAAATATGCCCAAAAAAGGAAATATTTTTCTAGAAGAAATGCTCAATACTATTAATATTTGTACATTGTTATTCCAGAGTCCCAGTAGAATATGTTTACTTTGATGGTTTTATTTGAAACAACATGATTAGATAAGAATAGCAGGGAAACTTTTGAACGTTTTCTCTTTGCGTATGAGATTTGGTATTACAGTATTGGCATTTTAGTGTTGGGGAGACAGTGGAGTTATCTACCTCCCTTCGCTTAAAAAAAAAAGTAGAAGCACATTTGTACCTTACAGAAAATATAGGAAAATTTTATTAAATGTCTCTAATTATGAAATAATATGTTGAAAGCAAACACAGGAAAGAGGAAGCTTTAAATCAAACAGCATGTGGGGTTCTAAAAGTATAAAAGAAGAGAGTGACCTTGCGAAGTAAAATCTCTGACCTGGTGTTAAGTACCAAAACCACAACAGCTGACAGAAAATGTCTGCAATTTACATAAAAGAATATACCCTTTAGGAAGGAATATCACATACAAAGCAGTGGGGAAGACTGGGACTGCATATTAAAAGTTATGTCACAGCTAAAGAATTCAAATGATTACAGGTGATTTGTGAAGTTCTGAACCGCATTGATCAGGAAAATATCGATTAAAACAAGTTTTCTTGGTTTCTTGGTGGCTTAAAATCTAAAATTTGTTTAAGATCCAGTTCTGGTGTCAGTGTGGGAGAACAAGTACTTATTTATCGTTAGCAGTGTAAATTTTTCTTCTGCATTTTTGTCTGACAATATGGCATGTCCTGCCAACATTATAAACATGCATTCCTTTTGAAACAGTAATTTCAGATGTAGGAACTTTATCCCATTGGAATAAATATATATAATTTTTTATTACAGAGATGTTTTAATTACAAGTAAGAATTTAGTATTCTGCCAAGCAGATTACTTTAACTGTGATTATTCAACACTGTATTATGCAGGTAGTAGAAAGAAGTTAATCTCCAAATATGTATCTGTGGACAGTTGTCCTCAGTGTTTGAAATGAAATATGTGATTTTCTGAACCTTCTGTGTAAAGTGATTTTTTAGTTGGAGTCAACATTAATATCAAATGTGTGTGTCTCTGTGTGCATGAGCACATATATTGAAATCTGCTTTTGTCTTTAACACATCCATTTTTCCTAGCTTTTTGTGGGCACTTTCCTTTTCTTCTATGTTTGCATGGACTGACAGTCACATGTAACTCGTTAAATTAAACAGATTTTTTCATTCTTTGTATTTTGATTGGAAATGCAGGGATAGGAGTATGACCAGGATTCAGCTTTATGAGGATGTTTGCTGTTAGTGTTCATTTTGATTGGTTGAAGCCCAGCTGTGTCACTCCTGAAATGGAAGTAGTTTGAATTGAATCATCCTTTGGCATCAACCTAAAGACTTCTGCATTTGTCACAGGAATCCATTGACGTGTTCCCTGCTTTCTTATATACTGGTTTTGTTCTGTTCTTTAAATCAGTTTGCTACTTGGTACTTTTCTAGTATTGCATTTCTAATTTTAAGTTAGTCAGGTTCTTTTGTTTTCAACCAAAGAAAGCTAGTCAGTACAGATGTTCGTACTAGAATGTGTCTACCAAGCTGTAAAGAAACAGAGCATTATGGAATGTTAGCAATGCTTAATCCTATTTTGTACTATGAAAGGATATTTATTATAGAAGAACTATATGCCAGTTGTGCATTAGGGGTCATGCAGCTCCCACCAAAAACGAAAGGTGATCCCGAGTGCTTCCTCTGAAAGTTTATATGCTATTTATAATGAAATTGGATAGTTAAAGTTTAGGGCCACTTGAAATTCTGGCCATAAGCAAAAATTGAAATCATGACAATATCTGTGGGGCTGGCATCACGGTGCTTCCTGCAATGCTGGCATCCTATATTGAGTGCCAGTTCAAGTCCGACTGCTTCACTTCCCATCCAGCTCTCTGCTAAAGTGTCTGGGAAAGCAGTGGAAGATGGCCCAAGTGCTTGAGAGAACTGGATATAGTTCCAGGCTCCTGGCTTTGACTTGACTCATCCTGGACAAAGTCCAGGCTTTGGGCTTTATCCAGGAGCTCATGGCTCCTAGCTTTGGATCAGCACTGCTCCAGCCGTTGTGGCCAACTGAGGAATGAACCAACAGATGGAAGATCTTTCTCTCTTTATTTGTAACTCTGTCTTTCAAATACATAGATCTTAAAAAAAAAGAAGAAGAAAAGAAAGACAACTCTTACTACTGTGGGACTATAACAGGTGAAAACCAAACACAAGGATAGTTGCAGTTAGTTGCTGAGCTGTGATCCTACTGAATTCCCAACTTTGCCACTTCTCTTAAGTAATCGGATGCGGCTGTCAGGAAGGATTCAAGGATCTTAGAAAACTTTGACTCCTTCTTTTAATGCGTAAGTCTCCTGTGTCTAAAAGTGTAATTGTCCTTTCTTACCCTCACCATTATTGCTTGGCCATTAACTAAAAACAAGAATTGACTCTAACCTGTGTTTTAAATTATAGGGTATGGAGAAGATTGATCTCATCTAGAAATATTTACCAGTTATGCCATCAAAACCTTAGGCAACATTTTTAAAAACATGTTTTTAGAATTAAAAATTATTTTTACAAGATCCCACCAGGGCCCCACTGTAGCTTTTCCATGTCCCTTTGACATAAAAGAAGCATGAATATATTTTAAATGTTCCCAGTGTCTTATCCTGTAGGTGCTGGGACTTCTTACGAGACTGGATGCACTTGGACAGGGTATCTGATTTCTGTAGGAACTATGGCATGTGTAGTAGCTAAATTACAGGGCAGCAGTTAACTATGAGAAGAAAGTGAGACACAATAAAGCCCCTGAACCCCCAGAATGAACTGATGTCTGATATTTTCACTGTATGTAACAGTCCCCAGGATTGAAGCTGCACTAAAATTTTGTTTAATGAAAAACACTCCATGGCATGGATCCAAGTCTCACATGGACTTGAATCAGTTGTAGTTGGACTGGGTATTCTTTTTTTTTTTTTTTTTTACAGGCAAATTTAGACAGTGAGAGAAAGAGACAGAGAGAAAGGTCTTCCTTTCCATTGGTTCACACCCCGAAATGGCCGCTGCAGCCGGCACAGTGCGCTGATCTGAAGCCAGGAGCCAGGTGCTTTCCCCTGGTCTCCCTTGTGGGTGCAGGGCCCAAGCACTTGGCCCATCCTCCACTGCACTCCTGGGCCACAGCAGAGAGCTGGACTGGAACAGGAGCAACCGGGACAGAATCCGGTGCCCCAACTGGGACTAGAACCCGGGATGCAGGCGGAGGATTAGCCTAGTGTGCCGCAGCACCAGCCTGGACTGGGTGTTCTTGAATGATTGTAATTAAAATCACTGAACATTTCCACTGGGATTCCTAAACTTGTCTTTATGCAGAGTGAGGAATTATGTAAGGGCACCTTCAAGCAGGTCTATTGAGACTGAAACTCCACATTGCCTATTTCCCCAGGGCCTGGATGTAATGTGTTAACTCTGTCTATCCTTGATAGATGACTTGATGATCACTAAATATGTGCTTTTTCTATTGTCTAGAATTGTTGCTGCCCAGGCACAGCCAGCATTTTCTGATCACTCTTGCTTCCATTTGTAGCCACTAGGCTAATTTGCATTGAGGTGGTGTAAATAGAAGTGATACGTTATTTGGAGCTTGGTTATTAAGAACAGGATTGTGGCCCAACTGGGAGAAGGATCGTAATAGAATGGAATGGCAAAGCTGGAAGATGGAAGAAGTCTTGAGTCTCTAAACTGCTATTTGAAGGAAAGCTTCCAGTCATCCAGAAACGCCAGCAATGGATTATTATGTGAGTGAGAAATAAACATATTATTTAAAGGCATTGATATTGGATTTTAATTGTAATATCAGCTACTATAATTCTCATCAGTGGCATTTTTGACTGTGGATAGAATCCCCATTTTAAGTCCTTGAGTCATAAAGTAGGAGCTTTGGGTTCTTCTTCTATTGTTGTGTGACAATTTATGCAAAATGCAGGAGCTTAAAACAGACAGTTTTTTTATTTCACAGTTGTCTTTGGATAGGGGATTCTGAAGTATGGCTTAGCTGGTTGCCTTTAGCTCAGGGTCTCTCACAGGCTGCAATCAAGTTTTGGTGCAACTGTTGGCAGGTTGCAATTCCTGACAGGCCTGTGGCTGGACACATCAGTTTCTTCCGAGTGGGCCTCTCTATAGGGCAGCTCAAAAATGGCAAGTGACTTCCTTGCCCACGATGGGAACTTGGAGCCTTGGAGCCTCTGTTAGCCATGACACCCCTGTCTTTGTATTTGTTTAATTAGGTCCTGCCCGCTTTGAGAGGGGGAGAATTACAAAAGGGCATGAGCAACAGGAGGCAGGGATGCTTTTTAAAGATTTATTTATTTATTTATAAGTCAGAGAGTTGCATAGAGAGAGAAGGAGCGGCAGAGAGAGAGGTCTTCCATCCACTAGTTCATTCCCCAGTTGGCCACAACTGCTGGAGCTGCGCCGATCCGAAGCCAGGAGCTTCCTCGGGGTCTCCCATGTAGATGCAGGGGCCCAAGGACTTGGGCCATCTTCCACTGCTTTCCCAGGCCACAGCAGAGAGCTGGATGGGAAGTGGAGCAGCCGGGACTTGAACCGGTGCCCATATGAGATGCCAGCACTGCAGGCAGCGGTTTTACCCACTATGCCACAGCGCTGGTCCTGGCAGGGATCTTTGGTAACCATCTTACTGGTGGCCTACCATAATTTGGCCTCTGGCCTCCCAAAGTTCATTTCCTTTAAAACATGCAAATATACTTCCCCAATACCAAGGCCTTTCCCAGAGTTTCACTTTACTGAAGTATTAGGTAAAAACAAAAAAACTGTGTCATCTAAAATAGGTCCAGGTACTGACAAGGCTCACAAGGTATTGTTTTTCTGTTTGCAGACCTTTGAAAATAAAAAACAAGTTATCTCTCCCCATGTGCCCTCTGCCAGCATAATGGAATAACTGATCCACAGCAGTTCTGAAATGTGTCCCAGTGTTTGGAAAGTCCTTAGCTAGGTCTCAGGCCTGTGAGTGATTTTCCATCACTGTTCTGTCCTCTGAATCATCCTTTTTTTTTTTTCTTTCATAAAATATGTTTGCAACTCAGTAGTTTTCTGATACTAAACTTTTGGGAATTTCCTGGTTTCTCTTCATTTTATATTGTCTCTGCCCTTTCCACTCCAGATTGGCAGTGTTTAAGCTAACCTGAATTTCTTGAAAATTTTGTGGGCTTCATGTGTATCTCTTGAGTTCATGGCATTGGGTAAAACCCAAAGCCATCGATATCTTTGAGATGAGTTAAGTAGAGACTTAATTATTTGAACAACAGTATCTGTGAGGGGTCCTTGTAATCTCTACAAAGCTTGTGTGTCATTAAGTGGTACGCTGAGACATTGTCTGTGCTCTTTCTGAGGTTCTAACAGTCCTATCCTTAGTTTTCTCTGTCTTACTTTGCCCAGTACTTTTGGATTTTATCTTTGCTTGGAAGCCATTTCTTGACATCAGCATTCTTTGTGCTCTACTGGGGCTGAGAAATTTCTAAACCCTCATGTCTTGGGCTCTTGTTAACAGGTCTTCCCACATTTTATCTCTCTTCTCTTTCATATTTCTGTAAGCAACAATAAGAGAGGGAGCACAAGGCAGTACTTGCAACACATTGCTTGAAAATCTCCCTAGCTAGATAACCCATTTGTTTCTTCTTCCCATGTTAACTTAATAGGCTTGCTAAACTTTGGGCACATAACAAGGACTCCCTTTCCTCAAGCTTCTAATACAACTTTTCTCACTATTCTTTAAGCCTTCATCAGCACTTAATTTCTAAAATATTTGGATAATCCCTTCTCTGTGCATACGGGGTAGACTCCAAGCATCCCTGCAAAGGTTGAGAGAACTGAATAAATGTTTCAGCACTACCTGCCTCGGGGAGGTACAGTTTAGAGACTGAGTTCAACCAATAAATTGCTCATTAAAACTAACGTCCGTCCTCAGAGGAGCAAAACAGAGTCTCTACAGTGTGTTTGTATAATAAAAAATCCATTTGTGTGTTAAAGATTTTTAGATATGTTAAATTAAGAAAACATAAGCTATAATCAAGGGAAAAAAGATAATCAAGACCAGTCCTGAGAAAAATATTGGAATTAGCAACAAGCCTGATAAAGCCCCCCTGCTATAATTGTTCTGAATGATGTAAAGGAATATATGCTATCAAAATATGAGCAGACGAGAATTTCAGCAAACGAATAAATCAGTTGAAATGGAAATTCTAGGCCGGCGCCGTGGCTCAACAGGCTAATCCTCCACCTTGCGGCGCCGGCACACCGGGTTCTAGTCCCGGTTGGGGCGCCGGATTCTGTCCCGGTTGCCCCTCTTCCAGGCCAGCCCTCTGCTGTGGCCCAGGAGTGCAGTGGAGGATGGCCCAGGTGCTTGGGCCCTGCACCCCATGGGGAGACCAGGAAAAGCACCTG